>CM076726.1:4291691-4624191 GCA_038501795.1 Pseudopleuronectes americanus
TCTGAAACATGAGTGAGGTATCTCACTATGGGACACGCCCTCCGCGCTGTCCCCCAGAAGCAATTTTACACTCCGCCAGTCGTGACTGGCAGGCGGTCGTGACGTCTGTCACTAGAGGAGGGACCTCCTACTCTATATAAGACGGATGTCACGTCATCGCCTTCAGTCTAAAAAAATAAGCACACCTCTTCCTCGCTCCGGGCAAGGAGGGTGATCTGGTGAGATACCTCACTCATGTTTCAGAGAACGGGGGGTTAACTCCTTAACCTCAAGTTCTCTTTCAACATTCGTTTCGGTATCTCACTATGGGATATAGCGACTCCCGCATTGCCAGATTAAAGCTTATCTCCGAGACCAATAACTAACGAAAACAATCAGTCAGACAGGGACGTTTGGGACTGACCCCACGCCCACGTCAGAACTGTATGAGACCATGTAGGTACAGTAACATCCAGATTGTAAAATCTGGTGAAGGTATGAGGTGTTGCCCAGTTGGCCGCCTCACATATCTCCTCAACAGGCACGCCCTGGAACAGTGCCCATGACGCCGCCATCCCCCGAGTGGAATGAGCGCGCAGACCTATGGGGGGGCTGTAATCCCCTGCAATGATAGGCTGTGGCAATTGCCTCCACGATCCAGCCTGACAAACGCTGCTTCGTAAGGGGCTTCCCCAAGTGTGACGTAGCCCAGGACACAAACAGCTGCTCGGATTTCCTGAAGCCAGATGTCCGGTCCACATACACGCGTAATGCGCGCACCGGGCAGAGCGCATTCAGCCGTCCTTGCTCCAGCGTGGAGAACGGTGGAGGATGGAACGCCGCCAGCTCGATAGGGCGATACGCTAATGCCGAGTTAAAGACCTTAGGCACAAACGCGGGATTTGGTTTGAGAAAAACCTTTAAATCCCCCCTAAAAAAACGCATGCATGCCGGATTCACTGACAGTGCATGAATGTCGCTTACGCGCTTTGCAGATGTCAGCGCCAGTAAGAGAGCCGTTTTAAACGAGAGCATTTTAAGCTCTACCTGCTGCAGAGGCTCGAAAGGTGCGCCAGATAGCGCTTCGAGCACCAGTGTTAAATCCCATGGTGGGGTTAAGCTCCTTGACACCGGCCGCTTCCGCCGTGCGCCCTTCATGAACTGGCAGACGAGAGGATGCTGTCCTGCCGTTCGGCCCCCAAAGCCTATGTGACATGCTGAAATAGCAGCCAAGTACACTTTGACCGTGGAGAAAGCCAGACCTTTGTCCAAAAGTTCCTGTAGGAATGTCAAAATGCCAGATGTAGGGCTCTGAACAGCCTCCACACCTGCTTTTGCGCACCAATCCTCAAACGCACGCCATTTGCCATCATATGCAACGCGTGTAGAAGGAGCCCTGGCGCTCTGAATGGTTTTAATGACACTCTGTGGGAGTCCAGCTGTGGTCAGATTCAGCCTCTCACGGGCCAAGCCCATAGAGCCATGCGCTCTGGATGGGGGTGAAAAATCTCCCCGTGAGCCTGTGACAGGAGATCCCTGCGTAGAGGGAGCGGCCACGGCTGAGCGCACAACAGCTGGTATATCTCCGCTAGCCAGTATTTTCCCTGCCAGCGGGGAGCTATAAGGATTAAGGCATGACCCCTCTCCCGCACTCTGGCCAGAGTAGGTGGGATCAGCTCTAACGGGGGGAACGCGTACAGTAGAACCTGTGGCCACTCGTGCGCTATTGCATCCCCTCCCATCGGGGCGTTCTGGCCGGTCAGGGAGTAAAACATCGGACACTGTGCGTTTTCTTCTGACGCGAAGAGATCTACCTGAGCCAGGCCGAATTTTCTCCATAACTGCGTTACCACCTCGTCGTGGAGTTTCCAATCCTTGTAGCGAGGGCTGCGTCTGGAGAGCAAATCCGCTCCCCAGTTCCGTGTGCCCGGCACATGTGTTGCCCTGAGGGATAACAGGTGAGAACTGCTCCACACTATCAGTCTGTGTGCCAATGTGTGAAGATGACGCGAGCGCAGCCCCCCCCTGTCTGTTGATATATGCCACCACAGTGGTATTGTCCGTTCTGACCAGAACATGTTGCCCTCTGAGAAGGGGCAGAAAATGTTTCAGTGCCAAAAATACAGCCAACAGTTCCAGACAGTTTATGTGAGCGGACTGCATTGGTAAACTCCAAGTTCCGCTCACTGTCCTCCCCTCGTGCGTGGCCCCCCCAGCCCGCAAGTGAGGCATCTGTTGTAATCACCCTCCGTGCCATGACCGTTCCCATGGCAACGCCATCGGTCAGAAAACCCGTGCACTTCCACGGGCGCAGGGCGTGGACGCAGGCCATGGATACTAATACCTGGCGATGGCGGTGGTGCGTTGGGTTCAGTTTGAGCGACGCTACCCAGCGCTGAACTGGTCTCATGTGTAAACGACCTAGTGAAATGACCACCAGAACCGAGGCCATCAGCCCTAAAAGTCTGAGGCACGACCTGAATTTTAGCAACGCCCCCCTGCGAAAAAGTGCCAGACAAGCTTGGAAAACTTTTATCCTTTCCGCGGACAGACGCGCTCTGAACGTGACTGAATCGAGGGACAGTCCTATGAATGTGATTCTCTGAGTTGGATTCAGAACACTCTTTTCCCAATTTATCGCAAAACCCAGGGCCGCCAGATGCGATACGAGCTGACTGGTGTGGGCCTGAGTTTGCTGGGGCGACTGTGCCGCTATGAGCCAGTCGTCTATGTACATCGCTATACGTATACCCCCCTCCCTCAGGGGCGCCACCGCTGCCTCGGTGCATTTCACAAACACCCGTGGGCTTAATGAAAGACCGAACGGGAGCACTCGGTATTCGTATGTTATGCCCTGAAAGGCAAACCTGAGATATTTCCTGTGAGGAGGGTAAATAGGGATGTGAAAATATGCGTCTTTTAGGTCTATGGCCGTGAACCAGTCGCCTGGACGCACAAAACGGATCAGCGCTGAGTGTGTCAGCATCCTGAATTTGTACCGTCTCATGTGTGTGTTTAGCGCCCGCAGGTCTACTATCGGGCGTACACTTCCATCCTTCTTCGGGGTCAGAAAGTACCTTGAATAGAAGCCACTCTGGCTCTGTTCTCGTGGAACCACCTGAACAGCCCCTTTGTTCAGCAGAGCAGTGATTTCGTTCTGCAAGATGTGCGCATGTTCCCCCTGCGCCTGTGACTGCAAAATCCCGTTGAAACGGGGAGGAGTGGACGCAAACTGAAGCCTGTAGCCCCTGGTAACAGTCTTCATTACCCACTCCGATACCCCACATGTTCGCCACTGTCGGGTTTGGGCCGCCAGCGGCCCCAGTGCCTGAGCGGCGGAGGTTGACACGAGTCGTGTGTTCCCGGCGCCCACATTGCCCTTTGCAGCAGGCTGGCTGGGTCGCTGTGCCACAGGTGGAGCCATACCGCCCCCTTGTGGTGTTATGCGAGCCCGCACCCCCCTGTATCGTTCTTCTATCATACTGATAGTTTTTGTCTTTACTGTCTTTTTTATGAACAAGTGAGGCCGCGCCCTCGGCATTCGGCCTGGGCGCGCACCACATATGACATTTATTGAACATTTTACAGAGGGGAAAGGAATGTTGTGTTTGTTTGGGCAAGGATTTGTGTTTGCGCACAGTGTGATTTTGGAAACACTCGGCTGCGGCTCCACAGAGCTCGCTGCAGCGCCGATCTTTCCTTTCTTTGATAATACGTGAACTATGAGTGCCGACATGGCCTCTGCACGCCTTTTGTGGGTTCTGGGACACGCTCCCCGGGGCAGAACCCGTTCCGCCGGGAGGGAAGCAGGCGTCTGGCTGGACCTGTCCCCCCCGACTAGCGGAGGTACGCTAGGTAACGCGCCTCTTCTTCTTGGCCCCCAGAGCGGCAGGGTGGGCAGCTGGATCTCCCGCTGTCACGCTGGGAGTGAAAGGTTTCCTCGCCCAGGCGCCCTTGAGCTCCGGTGTTTTGTTCTGGCCCCGACCGCCCGCCTGAGGGTGCGTCAGACGTTTCGGGAATTGGGAACCTGGCCGTGCCACTGCTTGGGTGAACACTTGCCGGTGTACGGCTGGGGAAGCGGACGGCGCCCTCCTGGGGAGGCACAGTTGGAGCGCTTCCCCCTCTCTCTTTTTCTCCTCCCAGCGTTTTTGCATTGTAGCTAACGCCGGGCCGAATAAGCCTTTCGGGTCCACGGGAACATCGAGGAGCTGGGCTTTTTCTTTTTGGGAGAGGCTCGATAAATTCAACCACCGAGCTCTTTCCTGGGTGACCATCACGGCCATGGCTCTTCCAGACGCCTGGACAGCGCATCTGTGCAGACGCAGGCAGAGGTCCGTAACCACGCACAGCTCGTCCCACACTGCCGTGGAAGGTGACGTCACCATGTCATCCTCCAACTCCGCCTGGTAGGCGAGCAACAGCGAAGAAGCGTTAAGGGCTTTCACTGATGTGGCCACCGCCTTGTAGCTCTTCTCCGTCAGCGACGACTGGAAACAATCTGCTTTGGAGGGCAGGGTGGGGCCCGCTGAGGTCATGGTGGACCTCCGTGACGGGTGGAGGTGAGTCGCCAGTAACGGTTCGACCGGGGGCAGGTGGGAGAAACCTTTCCCTTCTATGTCAGCCCAATCCAACATCGCCCCTCCCTGGACGGGGTTCTTGGCGGAGAGTGGATTACTCCAGGACCGTGTCGCCTCCTCCAGGCACTCGGGAAATACCGGCAGAAACTGCTTGGTGGCAGCTTTTGCCCTGGGCAGCCTTTTTCCCTCATAGCGGGACATGGTGGTCTCGGTGAGGGCTTCAGGCCAGGTGATCCCCAATTTCGCCGCCGCTTTTCTACATGCCTCGTGCAGGTCCATGCTGGAAGCCGGTGGGCCGCATGAACCATCCTCGGACGCCAGCCCCGGGGCTGGTGGGGCAAACACGGACTCCACGTCCACCTCATCGTCCTCGGAGCCGAGGCTGATAGACTGCAGTGAGTCGGAGTCACCTCCGATTGCTCCGCCCTGACCCGACATCAGGTCGTTCTCGGGCTCATCGGAGTCGTGCAGCGGCGCCACGGCATCCAGCTGATCGCCCCAGCTGGCACCCACGGGAAAGGTGTTTCCCTGGGTGTCTTCACTATCCTGTGTACCGGGGACGGTTACCCCAGTCACAGGATCCACCTCTAACAGACTAGCTTGGCGCGCTAGCCTGCGTCGGCGTGTTTTCATGGACAGGCGTGCACAGTGCTCACAGGTGTCCGGGGACGTCAGTGATTCTCGGGCGTGTTCCAGCCCGAGGCACGCCGAACATACAGAGTGGGTATCTGCCCCCGCTATTTTGTTCCCACATGTGCACAACCTCGGTGGTACCTTGCTCTTGCCCATGGTGAGGACAGGAGCCGGGTCCATGGTTGCCATCTCTTCCGTTAACTTGGAAGCGGCGAGTAGATAGTATGGTGACCAATCTACTAACCCCAGCTATGTAGTATTTAAGGTAACGCTCGGCGACCGAGTGGTTAGCTCGCCCTGTGAACAATTTAGTTAGCCTTTCCTTAACTACACCGTCTGAGATAATGCTTCTAGGAGCGAGAAGAGGTTTTAGACTGAAGGCGATGACGTGACATCCGGTCTTATATAGAGTAGGAGGTCCCTCCTCTAGTGACAGACGTCACGACCGCCTGCCAGTCACGACTGGCGGAGTGTAAAATTGCTTCTGGGGGACAGCGCGGAGGGCGTGTCCCATAGTGAGATACCGAAACGAATGTTGAAAGAGAACCATGGGTGCCCGTCGGGACTCCAGCCCGAGGAGAATGCCGTGGTCATGCCGGAAACAGAGTCCGAGGACAACCGAAGGAACATGCTGGTTTCCCTGTTCGATGCGACCCTCAGGTGGATGCGGGAATGGCCCGAATACCTCGTGGTGTGCACAACCGAATTTTGGGTCATTTTTGGTGTGCTCATAACATGTATTGTTTCAATCTACACGTTATTTATTTTTTTGATTTTGAATGGTTCGGCCTGCCCACCTAGTGGATGAAGCGGGGAGTCCTAACTCTGCCTGATGATGAGGATCATTTAATGGATGCATACTCTTTACAGCTCCCCTCATCTCTATTCTGTTTAGTTTTTTTTTGCAAGATTTGATATGTTTTTGTTATAATAAATGTTCATTGACAAAATGCACAATGTTTCAGTTCTTGAGTCTTTGAAGTGCCCAGAAGAGACACAAATTCCAAATTTTAATCTACATCTGATTAATAATAGATGGAAATCTGGAAGCCATAGATAAGAATCCACATTCCCAATTCTCATCTACAGCTTCCATATTTCAATCTATAAGAATAACATGTCATAGATGGAAATATGGAAGCCATAGATGAAAATATGGAAGTGGAGTTATGAGCATAAATGCTACATAAGGGAGGACATTTGGGGTATTGTCAAGTTCGTCTCGTTGAGGCCTTTCAGAAAATCCAGGTCCCCTTCTTATATCTCTTTCCATTAAAGACTCTGCTCTAGAAAAGTGCCACCTATGTGGCGTTTCACATATGTGATCGAGCACTCTGAGAGCTTTCCAAACATGTCTCTGTCTCACCCTTGACAGCTTCTATTGAGAAGATATAGGACTTTAGCAAACTGAAAAATGTAACTTTTGCTGCCCCCTAGCTCTGCACAGGAAGGAGCCACAGCTATGATTCCAACACTGGGCCAATCAGGTTGATGAGACCTTTCCGTCCCTGCCTGGATCACGGCTCTAAGAAGAAGTATGGCCGAGTTTGCCCCATTCACCTTGTTTGGCAAGAGGGAGTCTTGATGATGTGCTTGGGCCAGTGCATTGCCTTTGACTCCATAGTCCAAACTGCCCAGTCATCGGACGAAGCGGGGGGAGTCATCGAGATATCTTTTCTATACCTAACCCAGCCCGTGCCATCGGACAAGCTAACACTCTTTGAAAACCGATTTGCATATCCCTACCAAAACAAAAAAAAACTGAGGAAAAACTAATTACCAAACCATCTCAAAACCCGGAATTTACAATAAACCAAAATTAAAAAAACATTATTTAAAAAAAAATCAAAAATGAAGGTAAAATCCCTCCTCAGGTAAAAAGATTCATTTTTTAGGTCAAACTCTCTTTTGAAAATGTTTTGCATACCCTTACCAAAAACAATTCTCCTTTCTCCTCTATATTTTTTTCCAATAGGAAAGAAACATGTCGAACCCTAAAAACCATAATGACTTCCAACTCCTGATCAGAGCCTTCAGTCACCTTATAAAAGCTCATCACCACTTGGAACATGTTGATCTCTCACCAGACTCAACCCCCCCCACGGGGACTGCTAAAACTACAGGGCGAACTAACAAAAGGGGTCAGCCCATCTTGCCCCACCGAAGCAACAGACTTCAAGAAGTACTACAACGCGAAGAACTGGGTCTGCCCATCCACTACAGCCACAAAAGCAGTCATAAATATAAAAAGAGAGAGGGGTGGGGGGGCTACGTATTCTCCACATAGGCTTGAGTTGAGAATACGTAATTTAACCTCGACACCCCGACATTTAACGGAGCAAACAGCGGAGAAGTTTTTCAACATGGATGACATTAAAATAATAATTTAAGTGGAGAAGTGCAGTGAGTTGTATTATCCTCGGAACATGTTGTATAGAGACAACACTAAAAGCGTCCGTGTGAACCCGGCGTTATACCAGTGATAGATTTGTATAAAGAAATACAGAGGAAAGAATATAAGAATATTTTCAAATTTATTACAATACAAATGATCATAGGGATAGACATATATTATTTTTGGGTGCATTTATTTTCAGAATACCTGTGAAGACTGCACTAGAAGAAATTGCATATTGCTCAGTCAAAAACCCCCACACACACCAGCCTTCCCTCAATATGCATTTTCACTTTCCTTCCTATCCTTCACCTTTCCCTCTCCCCTCAGCGACTTTTTCTACTCTCAATTCTCTCTTCTCCTTCGCTCTCTATTCCCAGACTCTCTTCCTGTCCTTACTTCTCTGGTTTGTTTTCCTTTTGATTTATGACTACCAGCCATGCTCATATGCTCATATTGTCTTGAGGCAGAAACAAAGGATAGTATTTCATCTGAGAGTTTGGAGGTTGCACAAAGAGACTAACACACACAGAAAAACACACATTTTTCTCATACGCATCATGCCACTACAAATTCAAACATGAATTAGTAAATGTACTCACTTATGGATAACTAGCAATTAGATTATATTTCAAATTGGCTGATAAATACTTGCTTTCACACTTACAAATAGCAAAATTATATTGCATGAATCATACACTACACCTTCACAAACTTATAATAACACTACTTAAAAAAAAACTTCCAACCAGAAACAAATGAACAAATGGTTCACTGTCTAGAGTAAAAACACATTTGATTCACTGAGAAACTAGTTTGTCACAGTATATTGGCTAAGTAGTAACTGAGAGTCCTTCATATGTGGCCCTGGACACGTTTTAGTCCACACAGCAGAAATAAAGTGGCTACATGTTAATTTGGTTCAGATAAGTTTGTTCTTGTTCTTAACACTCAAAATGACTACTGACAACAACTCAGATCCCTCAGGTCGGATTTTAATACCGGGTCTTTATAGGTCTTTGTTACTTTGCACGATGTCGGTTAAAAAAAGGACCTTCAAGCGACTTTAATCTGTGTTAAAGGAAAATGTCTTTATATTTCCACATGCATGTTTTGTGCTGATCTCTTTTCTTTTGTATTTTTAATTCGTCACTGGAAGAACGTTGTACCGCGTTCATGTATGAATTGTTCTAATTACATACAATTGCCTTAAACCACATCTGTGATTCTCTCTGCAGATTAACCTTTACTACTTTCAGCTTATTTTTATTCCACCTGGCCTGACATGTTTGCAAACAGTACCATGTACGAATCTTGTATGCATTACCTACTGTAGCACTTTGCATTGCTGAAATACAAGCATCATTCTTTTGCCTTCTGTTTCACACACCTTTACTTTGTTTGATTTTATTTTTTGGAGCATTGCTTATTTTAGCTCAGAGAAATGTAGATGTAAATACGGAGAATATCCAAACTATGAATATGGAAATGAAGAAGCTCCCTGACATGTGCCATTGTTATCATGCAGGCATGGTGGCCACCTGGCAGAGCACTTTGACTGATTTGACATTTGATTGGCAGATAAGATTTTTTAAAACTTCTCTGTAAACAGGGAGATGCTGAGGGATGATCCTTGGCATTAACTACCAACCAGTCCCTTCTGCACTGTGTGGGTGAGTTTCATCATAAAACCGGACTGTTTCCAAAATGGCAGCTAATATTAAGTGAGTTCTGCTGCACGGCATGTGCTGGATATATACTGCAGGAAAAATACATTTGACACCGCATGTAAAGTTTAATCTTTGCAGTTACCCAGTTGAATGCAAACCGAAGATGAAGAGTTTTTAACCATTCTCCTGCCGGAAATAACATACGTGTGCACCAATTGCATTTGTTTTCGCTACATTTCTGAAGTGACTTGCTTCTACAACCTGTCTGTGTGCAGGCGACACATTTACTTATCAGTGGTGCCAGCGTAGCAACAGCTTGTAGACACGCAGCTCAGTTACAAAGGCTACTGTGATTTGACTGCAGCAAGAGATCTGTTTAAAGAGGAAGGAGGAAAATGAATAATGCATAGTCACTGCAGCAAAGAAAAATTTATATTTTGAGACTATAAAAAGGAAAATAGCAAATTATGCATAACGTCTAAACATTTTACCCTTTAAAACATGTATAAAAAAAACCATTTAAATTGCACACACTGATTAGTTGATTGAATTCAGTTTAAAAATATGAAAAACACTGATTACCAATAAGGGTTTTAAGCACTTATTGTAAGTCGCTTTGGATAAAAGCGTCAGCTAAATGAAATGTAATGTAATGTAATTATAAAGTTAGTCAAAAAAAACTAATTCCAGTTGATCACAAGCTGATAAACGATCTGACCATCAAACAAAGACAATGCAAAATGTTTTATAACATTTTTGCACTTTGTACTTAAGAAATTTAATATATTAAGATTATTTAGGTTTCTTGTCAATGTTGGGAATTGAAGTGTAATATTTTATCACTCAACATTAATAAAATAGTAATAACGTCTGAGTAAGTATGGGATCTTTAAAAAGAAACTTGCACACCATCTATGACACAAGCTTGTACAGTTTACCTATTTACATGTTTCAAGTGGCGATGCAAATGTGAGGTTATGAATCAGACTCAGATTACAGATCACTTAATCCGAAATATTAAACCATTAGACATAATTGTTCCATAAGAACCTAGTAGAGTATGGCATTACAGATTTGCTGTATATTTATAATATTTTTAAGACTTACTGAACCCTTAGTTTTCGTATAGTTAATTATTGTGTAAAATCGCTGCAGTTAACATGACTGTACTGTCAGTTGCACAATGTTAATTAAATAATTTTCACATTGCCACTTTGTGCATTTTCCCTTATTCATAATGTCACTGCTGTTGGAGGCTGCTAAGGTTGTTGGAAATTTCACCAATATGTTTTAAAGTTTATTAATGTTGAGAAGTTCCTCTTACAGTTTACACTGCTGACCGGGACAGTCAAGGGCAATGGAAGCCAGCAGGCTCATAGTTGGGTACAGGACACCAAACTCCTCATATTTTGAGGACAGATAAGACAGAATGGCCAGCTGTGTCTTGTTCTGAAAAGGTTCAAAATGATATCAGTAACACAGTATAGTGTTCATGACAATGTCATGTCAAAATGTCACATTTTTAAGTAACCTTGAGTGGACTGGCGACCACATGCTCCTTGACAGAGGCCCATTGTTCAAGGACTGTGCCAAAATCAACACTGGAACAGAACTTCCCTGACAGTATCCTCAGTTTTGTGTGTGCAGTGTCGTCAGGGAGTGTAGCTGCTTGAGGACCAAGTATCCCAAATGCAGCCACGACTCCAACCTCGCAGAAACGTCTCTGGAGATGAAAAATGAGGCCATCCAAAAATGGGTCCATCACCTGATCAAACACATGCAAAATGTCAGTAAACTATTACTATAAATAGTTTACTTGAAACAACTAAATTTGAAGTTACATCTGTTAAGTCAGCTAAAAGCCACAATCATACCTGTGATTGATATCTCTGCCAGTACTGCTGTCTGTCTCCTGCATAATCCCCTCTTCTACCTGTCTCCTGTTCAGCAGAGATGCAGAATGCCCCAAGTGTTGAGGGGTCATCAACATTTTGGTTCAACTTACTCAAGTTTGAGCCAGGTTGATGACCACCATTATCTGTATGCCCTTTATTAAGGCCAGGTTGACAAGGACCTGGGAAAATAAGCACATTGACCCATGTGAAAAGATTAATTGTGGTACCCTACGTTTGTGCAAAATAAACATGAAGATAAAACATAGTAGTTGAGCTGAGGAATTTAAGTTACCTGCTCTTTGATTGCCAGGAACACAACATCCTCCTTTTGGAAGAGCTTAGAGAGGTGTGCCAGGTGAGGGAGCGCATCAGCTTGCAGGTGAAGGGCGGCAATGAAGCGATAGGTGGCAAGGAATGAATACCGTCCCTTAGCAGTAGGACATTTGCGGGTCTACTTCCTCTGCCAAGGCACCCAGTACAGCAGGAGGTTTTTCACTGCTTCATGTTGGGAGAGCAATCGTGTGTCCTTTACTTGCTAGTCAATGACAGAAAAAACAGCTGATTTAAAAAAATATATATAAATACAAGTAAAGTATTCACATGTCAATTTATTTGAGGCATAACTTATTTACCTTCACTTTCAGCTCACACACACCGAGAACCTCTGCAGCGGCTTTCAGAGAAGCAGAGCAGTTTGCACTGTTTCTCAAGTACAGGTGCAGTTGTTCCAAGTGGTCTCTGAATGTAGCCATGTAAGGCACCTCTTCAGATGCATCCATGTGCAGCACAGTGGACACTTAGGAGCCATGGCCATTCCACTGAAAGCTGTTTTGCAACTCCATTATGTCTTCCTATTGAATACATTTGTTATTCATTTAACGAGAAACTAAATATTATACACAAAGATCAGAAAAGACAACTGGATCCAGACATTCAAAAGTATCATAGGAAGATAAAGTTGGCGGTATATTTTCAAGGATCACAACATAAAGAGCTTCTGCCATTTATGGCCCCTTCGGCTTTGGACGCCTCCACCTGACAAAGTACCACCCCAAGTTAATTTTTTAGTTCAAAAGATAATGACGCTCTCAAAATACATTTTAAAAGTCACAAGGAAAAGAGTAATCCATCTAATGACAAAGCAAAAGTAATTAGACAACTAATTCATAATAAAAACATTGTTATTAAACCCGCTGGTAAGGGGAGTGTTGTTGTAATATTAGGAAGGGATCAATATGTTATTGACGCCCATAGGAAATTAGAGAATACTACATATTACATAAAGCTATAAAAGGGAAGAGCCAACCAAGGGCTAGGAGATTTATATGCTCCCAAAAATCATAAGGATCCATAAAAATGGACTGTATCACTAGAAGTGCCTCAAAGCAGGCCAATTGTATCTGACTGTGGAAGTGAAACGTACCAAACAGCAGAATTAATCAATTATTATCTCGATTCATTGTCTATAAAACACCCATCATATATTAAAGATACATGTCACTTTACAGACCTTGTTAGAAATCTACAAATCCCTCCAAATTCATTAGTCTTCACCATGGATATAGACAGCTAATATACCAATATTGATACCAAAGCGACTATTGGCTGTGAAAAATATAATGAAAAAAATAGCCTAACATCAAAAGGCCGGATCAGTGGCTATTACAATTATTGGAAATCAATCTCACCAAAAATTATTTTGAGTTTAATGGACAATTTTAGTAAACAAATCAAAGGAGACGGCTATGGGCAAAAAATTCAAACCCGCCAATATTTTCATAGCATATTGGAAAGAAAAAGCAGAATGCCCCAAAAGGCCACTCCATTATTTTAGATATTTAGATGACATTTGGGGAATATGGACCCACTCCAAGGAGGAGTTTGATGAATTTGTTAATATATTGAACACACAAAATGCTTACATCACTATGAAGTACACTTCAAATGACCAGTCTGTGGACTTTCTGGACACCACAGTATTAAAGACAACAAATAGAGAAATCATTCCTCATATTACAACATTCTTTACCATGAGTTGAGTAATGAACAACAACCTTAAGAACAATGTTCAAACAATGACACAAGATCTATGATTACTGGAGGAATACAAAAGTTAAGGCAACACTCGCACCAATGCATCACAAGAAAAACAATATGTTATTACAAGTGTTTTGTAAAATTAAATTCGTCAGGAACACACAAACCAAGATCAATTTCATAATTTCAGAACATTTCATACCGCAGAAGTCCAATTGCGTGTACATAATATTGTGAAAATGTGGAAAACAGCTTGTAGGAGAACCGAAAAATTCCGTATCCACAAGAATGGTACAACACAGGGTTTAATTTGAGGCACTAGAAAAACACAAGTACTCCTGTAATCAAACACTTCATATTACATGGACCACATCACTTAAAGTAGAAGGCGTCCAACACAATTTGTCTTGGACCAATATAGAACGAAGAAAATGGAGAGTAGATGGATCTTCCTCCTAAACACAAAATAACCAATTGGCCTGAATGTTAAAATCAATTCAACAATTTTGTGAATATTTCATGACTCCTAAACAACAAGGGGCATTTAATTAGAATGAAGATAATATTCAGCACCCAGGAGACCCAGTTCATAGTGTACAGTGGGTTTATAATATATTATAGAAATATTCTGTACAACAAATTCTCCAAATTACATTAATAAAAAATACACATACATTGATTTACTCACAAGAACAAGAAAGAAACTCATATCACAAAGACTATTGAAAAAAAGACAATTCGTGGATGTTATGAAGTAGTAATAAAAACATGATGGATCACAAAATAATACATGGATGTAGACAACTCAAATAAACACTAAGGAAATAAATATGTAATTTGATATGTAAGTTAAAACAATCACATTTATCTATACGAAATTCGCAGTTCAGTCACAGTTCAGTTATAAAAAAAGACAATTCGTAGACGTCACAAAGTAGTAATAACATGATTTATTACAAAAATACATGGATGTAGACAACTTAAATTAATAACATGTTATTTCAAATGTTTGTTAAAATAATCACAGTTTATCGATACAAAATTCGTTTAAAGTCACAATTTTATTTTTAATAGAATATAAACGAATATAACGTAATTCCAATAAAATATAATATATTCATAGACACACCGTATCATGATGGATAATATATATATATATATATAAGTTTATCTTTATTCACAGTTATAGAATTAAAGGATCACAGTGAAATAGACAAGGGGGAGGAGTCTGTGAGAGGCAGCCTATAAATAGAGGAGCCCTCAGGCTCTTCACTCACTCTTGCTTTGAAGGTTGCAGAGGAAGGACCTTACAGCTCAGGCAGAAATATTTAGCTTTATCACATCCCTAATAAGACCTGAAGAAGAACCAAGGGGGTTGAAACATCCTCAGGAGGCACGCAACACATTGAAAGCGTTGCGTGTTTTCAGTCTTTGATATTTAAATTTCAGTTTATTTCTTTGAGTTAGTGTTTTTGATTATATTCATGCAAAAAACAATGATTTCTGTGCTTTCTCAAGTATTCTCAAAACCTCTGAGTTTTTTCCTGCCATGCAGGCACTGCCATCAGTTGTGATACCGATGCGCATGTTCCAGCTTACGCCAGGTTCACACAGACGCTGAAGCGCTGCGCAGTGCTCATAATGACATACTTTTGCTGTCATCAGCCTACAGTAAAAACGACATTTAATATTTTTTTTTAAGCTTATACTTGTTGCTCCAACATTAACTGCAATAGCATCCCAACAGTCTAGTTTTTTTTGTCTTTATCACACTTCAAATATGTGAATTTCACAATGCAGGGAGCAAATAATAAACCAACAAACAATTACATTAAACTTTTTTCATTTTGCATATAGCTGTGTCAGACACAGTCCCGGGTGGCGGGGTAGTGTGCTGGGGAGGAGATGAAGGGGATTTAAGCGCATAAACAGCAACTCCAGCTTCTAGCCCTTGCTTGTTGAACTCCTTGGTGTCCATATCTAAGCACTGTTCATGGAACCATCTCTCTACACTTGATCATGTAGTGGTAAAAATATGTTTGACATATTTCCATGAGGCTTAATTTTGATAGTTTTGACAGAAAATGTTGTAAAAGTAATGGTGAGTGGTAAGCTGTTAATCAATCTTTCAAAATAGTGAGCCCACAGCAATGTATGAAAATAGTGTTGATACTAGTTTATACATGCTAAATAATGATTGAAAGTGTTTACAAAAGTGAATGACCTAAATATCATTTTATAAAATCCTTACTATGGGTAATCTGCCTGTTCAGTCGTACCATAGATATACTTGTCAATATTACTTTGTAGTCTTCCAGGACGATTTGTTCGACAGCTAGCTCCAAGGTCCCTCTTTTTCCATCAAGACATGCAGGTTTTCAAGGTGCTTTAGAATGTTTTTCCCAGTGCAAGTTCGCAACTGCAGAAGAGTACAGTCGTACTGAGAAGAACCTCATCCAAGTCTTTAAGACTTGAACTACATGCAAGTAGGCCAAAGGTTTGCATTGCCAGCTTGTAGTGTTTTGCATTCTAAGAGACACAGTATAAATAACAGTTATATCATCAGTAATTTGTTATAAATGTATTGTTCCTTATTTATAATACAATAATACATACTGTTTTTTGTAGAGGTCATTGGCAATCTTCATGATGTGACCGAGACATCAACGAAGAATGGTTAGGTCGATCTTTTCAGTGGGAAGTTGTCCAGGGACAATTCTATATTACTTCTGCAATAAGTCTTCCAGACTTGACTTGTAGAATGTCATAGCAAGGGATTGCAGAAGTACCGTAGAGCCATAACGGATATTCATCATAGGCCTTTTGTTGAATCCCAGAACTACTCCAGCAGACCTGCGTGCATCAGCACGGACTGGCCCTCTTTTCAAGTCATTGACATTGTGGCAAACATCTCCACCGGAGTAAACAACTGTTGCCTTCATGGTGGTTTCGTCCTTGACCCTAACATCCACAGTAACTGGGCAATCCGAGAAACAACAGTGGTGACTGCACTTGAAAAGTGCTGCCTGGTTGATAGACAGGGTTTTCACACAGTGTCTTTTGAAGCCAAAGTTGCAGTAAGGATGAATTGTCCAGAGTCCTCTGCAGCAGAAATGCAGTTATGCAAGTGTAATTTTCAAACACCAACCTCCGATAAAAGGGAACAACGTCTTGGTTGCAGAAATGCCATTAAATCAGGCCAGACAGTGGAACTCAACTGTGCCTACTCTAGGATGCAAAGCTGGGTAGCCTGTGAATTTTTGGGGACGTCTTTTTCCACCAAGCTCCATAAATTATGTTGAGAGTGGAGGTGAGCCCGAAGAACATAGCAACAGCCGTTGCTATTGTGAATTACGACAGAAAAATACGTCATAATCTCGCTCCGCCCTCTACCCGGGGAGACGGCGCCAACGGAGCCGGGCCACTGGAGCCCAAGCTGACACTGCCGACACTGTGCATTAGGGTGAAGCTCGGATCCTGTCCTAGTGCATTAATTTTCCAACTTTCATGACCGGTATCAAAGACTGTAAATCGATGGTATCCATCCAACTAGATACCGATATGTTTATTTCAATTTGGGCAAGTGACGCCTAATTTTCCTTGTGAAACACTTTTCATATCACATTTTTCCATTCATTTTGTCATTGCTACTCCCTTCCCCATGGTTTTCAGGATTACAGTGCAGTACCTGGTAGGTGCATGTTTTAAGATGACCGAAATATGAGCTGCTAAGATGTCATGTCTCTTGAGCTCATGGAAATGACATGCACCATATTGTTTCTGTATTTAGTATGACTTTTAAGAAAACAGACAATGTAGAAACAATGAAACTGTGATGGTAGTTTTCGTAATAACAGCAATAAGACGGTGAAGTTCAAATTATGAGTGAATTTCAGCACAGAGGGAAACTATCCAGATTTTTATTTGTAAAGCTCAGAGCATTGTCATTTGCATGTGAAAGCCTCCCATAGGCTTAGGAGCAGGGGGGTCACCTCCTTACATTCCAAGGCTTGTAAAATTGCTAGAAACTGGTACCCACCGTCAATTCCTGACAGTTTTCTGTGCTGCCTGCAGATTCCTCTGAACAGCCGTTAACCGAAAATTCTCCCAAAATTTCCTGCGACATTTAGTGACGCGTATGTTGATTTTTGGTTATTTGGCTAAGTCACTTGGCTTCTTTTGTCTTCCTGTGCCAGACTTGCTCAAATTGTTTGTAACTTGTGTTTTTTTATTGATTGTTATAAGATTTACCTTCTTTCTTGGTTTTCTCTACGAATATGTCTGTTTCATTTGTTTTCTTTTTTTTAATAAAAGTATTTTTTCAATGCTTTGGTGAAGTGCGTTTTTATCACTCGTACTCTGGAGGGGCTGCATTATCGACAGCAGCTGGGCTGTTGCCTTTTGTTGTAGATGTGGAATAAGATGCTCATCGCGGAGTATTAATACATTCATACCTAGAGAGGCACTCGGTAGAGCTCATACCTCGGCCAAGACCAAATAGTCTCCTTACATCCAATAACGCAGCAACAAAATTCACACAATTATAGTTCTAACAGTTCTAATTAAAGAGTACAGGCGTCAAGTGGGACTCGGGAAGAGCTGAATAAAAGCAAATGCTGTTCATGCGAAGAAGATAATTCAACATGGAGATAAGAAGGAGAAGAAAAGAGACAATGTTCAGAGGTACATTGAAGACACAAAAGAAGAAGATTTCAAGGAAGGGGGGGAGACGGCATGTGGAATGATGATTGGGATATTTTTGTTTTCTCTATGGAGAGAAGGGACACTGGGAAAAAAAAATGTCCGTAGATACAGCAGCTTTACAACAACACAAACAATTATCACAGACGTAAAATATTTTTTTTTGGAGAAAGGAAAGAAAAACTACTGAACACTAAATAATGATAATGAAAATTACTCAAGAATTCGTACATTTTCACCACTTTCTGTATCGATTTTTGTGAAGATCGGTCATTGTGAACGTGTTCTGGGGGGCACCACTGAGCCATTTTGCAAAACTCATTGAAAATTACTCAAGAATATGTAACTTTTTTACCTCTTTCAAATTATCTGCACATTTGGTAAGAATTTGAGCATGTTAAGGCCCTCAAAAGGCCAATTCATTAATTAAATTTACTCTTTAGCTCCAATTTTTATTATTATAAGCAGTACGGGTATTTTTATAATTTACTGCTAGAAAAGCACAATAGTTCTGCCAGTTTCCTCTAAATATTCCATACAATGGTAATGGTTATCTAGCAGGGACCCTGAACAGAGTATTTTAGAAAACTAGAAAATTCCTCCTGCCGAGAAATTTCGAAATGGGTGCCTTCTGCGGCCGGGTCGAAAAGAGACTTTTTGTTTTTTTTTGTGGGGGGGAGGAGAGACAGACTGGCTGCTTTAAGAGAGAGAGAGAGAAAATGTACCAGTTTCAGAGAGAGACCCAGAGAGAAAGAGAGAGAAACCCAGAGAGAGAGAGAGAGACTGGTTTAAGAATTAGAGAGAGACTTGATCAGTAGGCGGCGCTATCACTATCACTGCATACACTCATAGGTCTCTTCAGGTCAGGGCTCTGCTAATTTGACAAAATTTTGGGGCCGATTGCTCAAACTTCATTTTCACACTAACCACTAGGTGGTGCTATCACTATCATGAATACACACAAATATATCTGTTCAGGTCAGGAATCTGATGAAGTGTGTGCAATTTGGCACAGATTAGTCAAACTTCAATTTCACACCGACCACTAGGTGGCGCTATCACTATTAGTGTGTGTGCAGTGATAGTCTTGACTTAATCAGACCTTGACTCTGATCATCTGACATGATTTTTGCATTGATTGCTCAAAGTGAATTTTCACACCGACCACTAGATGGGCTATCACTATCACTTCATACACACTAATACAGGAATCTGATTAAGAGCCAATCAAATTGTCTTTCAAAATTATTGACAGTTGTTCATTTGAAGAGTTCATCAGTTCCCCCCTGAAAGACAAATAAAACAAATCTATGTTTAAGGCCCCCCCCCACACTGTGACTTGAACCCTCACATTTGGTTCATTGTCCCTCTGCTCTACTGATTGCACCACCTGTAGTGTTGATCAACAGCTGTGAAGTGTATAGATAAAGAATCCACTGTCTCCTTTCCCCCTCTGGCCCCCCTCCTCAGCGTGTGTATCTCCAATAACGATGCACCTGTTTCACAGAGGACCTGAGTAGAAGGTCCCTGGAACAAAATGCTCTAATTCAAAATCTATAATTCCTAACCGTGAAATGAAAACACTGTGAGAAACACAAGGCTTGGACGAACAAGTACATATCTATATTAATATACCTTAATATATTTGTTCAGAAGTAATTTTTGGCCTCTGTTGGTTTTGACCTCACAACCAGTTCTCTGAGTCAGCAGCTCAACCCACTAATCCAATCACATCGACTTTAGATATCATTGACAGTTGATTATTTAAAGAGTTCAACAGTTCCCAACTGAAAGACAAATTGGAAAACTAAATGTTTTTGTCTCACCCACACTGGTTCTTGAAACCTCCACCTCTGTGTTACTGCTCCTCTGCTCTACTACCTGCTGTGTTGATTAACACCTGTGAAGTCTAAAAATAGATCTCTCTCTCCCCTTGTCCCCCTTTGGCCCCCCTCCCTCTACGTGTGTTAGTCCCTGATTACGCCAGGTGTGTCGTGAAAGAGAGGGACATCAGCCGTCAGGAGAAACGTCCCGAACAAAATGCTCTTATTCAAAATCTATAACCCCTATATGTGAAATGAAAACACCGTGAGAATCAGAAGGTTTAGCCGAACAAGTACATATCTATATTATTGTTTAGAGTCCAAAAATGAGGCTGTACGAGCAGTTTAGAAACGTAGTTCTCATGTCATAATTCTCCTCCAAGAAGCTACATTGACTTTAATGGAGACGATTTATTTCCATACTCTAACTCTCTGCTCAAACAAATACTTGTTACTCAAAAACTATAAGTCCTATCTGGAAAATGTTTTGAGAATCACAAGAGTTTACACTACAACCAGATATCTTTTTTATTTGTGAGAGCTGAGAAATGGAGCCGTGGGAGCGATTTACGTTTAATTTTTCAGTTTTAATCTTTTCAAAAAAATCTTCAGAATTAACATGGGGCTCCAATGGGAGAAGGATCCGGAAATAATTCCTCGATTTTTCGATGCGGGTATAAGCACAGGTCCGAGAGATTTGAGAGTGACATGTCTGCGAAGGAAACAATCTCACCACCTCAAATATCTAAAAATCATGTCTGAGGATCTCCGTTTGGGGATTTGAGAGCAGTTTTAGTGAGGAAAAAAGGGTCTAAAAACACTGATTTTCAGCCTCTCGCTCTTTTGGTAGAGAGACCTTGAGTCCCATTCGTCGTTTTCGGTCGCGTTATCGCGATCTTTGAGCGAACTGTTGGACGAATATCTTATAAAAAAAGTATTGCACACCATTCGACGTAATTCCGCAGGTTTATTTGTAAGTCTCGTGATTGTGCGACAAAATTTGTGGGAGGAGAAGCATCCCAAAGTTATTCTCTCTTTTGATAGAGAGAGCTTGACCCCCATTGTACGTTTTCGGCCACGTTATCGCGATTTTTGTGCGAACCGGGGGAAGAATCAAAAATCTGAATAATAGCACACCATTCGACGTACTTCCGCATGTATATTTAGGTCTCGTGAATGTGCGACAAAATTTGTAGGAGGAGAAGCGAATCAAACTTTTAGGAAGAAGAAGTAAGAATAATAATAATAAGTATGGGGAATAGTAATATGTAGTGCTTTGCATGGCGCGACTGCCTAGTGGTGCCTGCACCACGAGGCACCCATAACAAGTGGACGCTAAAGGTTACTGAGTGCTGGAGAAATGTGTTAACTAATGTCAGAGACACAGAGAGAGAGTCAGAGAGGGGCGAAGACATTAAGGAAGGAGACAGTGGCATTTCCAGCTTTGTGTTGGTATATATCGACCAATGCCACATTGACTTGCTTAAGTGCAACATGCCGTTGTGCTAAATCACGACGGGTGATGCTGTGCATGCCATATTTAACATCAGACATGTTGGCTCAGTGTGCAACACTGATTCTGCCGGGGTCCTGTGGAGTTAAGTGGAGCTGACAAAGTGTTTGCTTGTTGACACAGTGGGGCGCGTTCAAGTTAGTGAGTCTGACCTTCACAACCGTTTCATTGTTAATTTGCGGCTATTGCAGATATCTGTTAGCTGTTACATAAAAAAAAATTGTACCCCGTCACACTTACAGATAGATTATGAGATAATGGGCCCTTGAGAACAAGTCCTTCAACCCTTTCCACCTGTTTCTTTTTAAAACTTTTTTCTACCACAGAGCCAAGGAGGTTGTGAAGCTAAGCACAAGATCATTCAGGAAGAGTTTCTCTGTCTCATTCATTCACAATTCTCTTTGACTTTCCCCTCCTCTTCCAATCAGCTGACTGTTAGGTGATTACAGTTATCCCATCACCATGATCTCAATCAGACATTGATGAACTACAAACCTATTTTCCTTCCAGTTAGCTGTCACGTCAATGATTCACTCTGACCCTCCTCCACTCCAGTCACCTCCATATCCAGTTCCCTGGCCAAGCCCAGCGTATAGACTTGCATTCCAATTCGTGGATTTCTATTTGATCTTGATGATAGGTGCTAATATTTGAGCGACAATCAAAGGCTTTTGCCTGCAACATGAAAAAGTAATTGG
The DNA here is from genome assembly GCA_038501795.1 of Pseudopleuronectes americanus. Classification (NCBI taxonomy): domain Eukaryota; kingdom Metazoa; phylum Chordata; class Actinopteri; order Pleuronectiformes; family Pleuronectidae; genus Pseudopleuronectes; species Pseudopleuronectes americanus. The sequence goes on from CM076726.1 coordinate 4,313,613, forward strand.
AAAATGGCAAATCAGGCTGAAATTTGTGTAGTGTGAACCAGATTTAGCCTCTCTCCAGTGTGATGGCTTTAGGACTGTGGAAAGAAGCCAGAGAAAAAAACCCACACAGACATGGAGACAACACGCAAACTCCAGACTGAGAGACCCTGGCTTTCTTGCTATTAGAACCACTGCACTACCCTTACAAGAAAGGACCATTCTACTAGATAAATGATTGAAACTGGATACAAAACTATCTTAATTTACATAAAAATAATATACTTTAACTGCTAGTTACTATATCACAAAGTAACAGCTTTAATTTGTAAGTCACAACGTGCTCTACTTGTGAAAGCAAAATCTATTTATTTTTAAATGTGTAAAATTTTCATTTTCTATTTCTATTTCAGAAACAGATTGAGTTCCTCAAATGAGTAAATCTACCTTCGTTGCAACACTAGCTTAATCTGTGGTAATTTCTCTGTGTATTTTATTATGTTTGATGAAACTATCATGTATATGATGTGTTGTGTACATTTCTAAACTAATGGACTCGATTAAAGTTACCTTAGTGGAAACACTAGCTAAATCTGATGTGGTTATTTCTCCACGTCTTTCAGGGAAGTAGAACACACTTTTCTTAATGGGTACGCTAGTGTCATGGTTTTGTCTTTTGAGTGTTTAGTTTCCGCCTCTTTTTGAAGAGTGTTTTCAGTTTATAAGTATCTCCTTGTGTTTAATGTATGTCCTTGTGTCTATGTTTGTATGTGTTGCTGTTTCTGTGTCTCCGGTTTTCCCACTCCCTGTGTTCTGTTTCCTGTTTTATTTTGTAGGCCATGCTCCCAGTGTGTTTTCTTTCTTCACTTCCTGTCTTTGTGACTGCCTGCACCAGTCCGCACGTATTCCACCTGTGTTCAATTGCCCCTGCCTCCCCTGTGTGGGTATATAAGTCTCTGTGCTTCCCCTTGTCGGTTCGTTGTCGTAATGTTTGTCGTGCTCTTAGTTGTTTTTTCAGTTAAGACTTTTTTGTGAGATTCCTCTGTTAGTTTTTTTTTCTTCTGTTTGACATTTACCTATTAACAGGACAATATAAGTTTAAACTCTGCATCCTGGGTCCTCTGCCTAACCAACTCTGACAGCTAGACACCGTGAAATGCAATATTCTTCGAGAGCACCACAAACTACATTTTCCAAAATGATCATACAGTCGAATCAACAACTCTGTGTGCACAATGCTGTCCTGCATTGATTGTTCTGGTTTTGAAGACAGTGACTCAGGCAGAGCATTCGCCACACCAGAGTGATATAAAGTTTGTCTTACCTTTCACAGGATGCATGGAAAGACACTGAGTCAGCCAAAACAGCATGAGATACCAGGGGAACCTTTCATTAGCTCCTGTCATTTTGAAAGTAATAATTTGTTATGATGTATTTCTGGCGTTATTATGTGATTTTTGCCTTGTATCATTTTATCAATTTTCTTGTCCTGGTTATCAAACTGAGTCAGCAAAAATACTGAGAGGCCTTTTTCAGAGAGGTATTATAAATAGTAGGAGTAGTCAGTTTTTGTAATCTATTTCACTGAGGCTGGGTACATCATTATAGTATCTGTTTTTTCTTCTTTTTTTTGTCTGTAAGTGTGCAGAAATGTTTTTTTCAGACAGTGTTTGTGCAGCCAGAGCATCGGCGACACCTGGGGAAGCATTGTAGAAAAGTGTTGTCTGTTTAAATTATAAAAAATGTATGAAGCTGGGGACCTTTGCACCACCTGCTAGATGAAGTCAAAAAGTTGAGCGTCAGCTGAATACATATTTATGTTTTGAATATCACAAAACTACAGCGAGGCACGGGTAAGCCTGCTTTGATGATGTGCATTCACAGTGATGCTTTATTTTTTTAATGAATCGGTGGAGTTGGTGAGCCCATAACAAACTGGTGAACTCCTAAATAACATATGTTATAAATATAAGTGTGCCACTCTGAGGATTTCACCAGGGAAAATTCTTTAACACTGACGAGTAATAATCAGAGGTATTTGGGTTCTTCATACTAAAAAGCAGGAGATATGGTTTAGCCCATCAAATCTTTATTGACACAGAAACAAAAAAAATACATTCTTTAAATACATCAGACAAATCAAGTAGGATGGAGCGGGTGGAGGAGGGAAGGGACATATCACAGTAAAGACCCTGAATCACACGAGCACACACAACTGAGACGGTGAGGGGTCAAGGTCAGGGGTGCCGGTCTGTAATTGACAAACTCAACAAATCAAAAGATTAATTTAGTCAATTCGTGTATCATTATCATTACCGAGATTTTGGTTTGAAGTTATCGAAAAGTCATGGAAATCAGGTTTCACGTTAGAGGTCACCAGCTGGTTATGCTACATTACTAATCTGAACCCTAGATGTGTAATGTAATTTTGGTGACAATAAACAATATTAAAGTGAAGGTATAGAATATCTCTTTTCGGTGTTGCACTTTGTTAATATCAAAATCAAGTTCGGCCCGTGACCCATTTTTTTATTTCCTATTTTCGATCTGAGAAAGATTCAAAAAGGAAATATTGACTTGTTTTTTAATTTAAAGATTTGGGTTTTCTAATTGAATATGAAAAGAACAAATGATACACAGATTATTAATCATTTTTTATGTTTTCTCTTTTGATCTGAATGAAAAACAAACGGTTAATCGTTTTTTGGTATCAGATTAAAAAATTAATTATGAAACAATGACTTGTTTTTTATAAATATTATTAATCATTTATTCTTATTGAATATGATAAGAACAAATGATACACAGATTTTTGAAATATCTTTCTGTTTTGTGTAGGGATGCACCGATCCGATATTTGTATCGGTATCTGTTCCGATATTGAAAAAAAATCTAGATCGGGTATCGGTGACTATGGGCCGATCCATATCGGCTGATCTATTCAGTGTAATTCTATGCTGTGCGCTGTGAGTGACGTCATACGCAAGCAACACGCCGTGCGGAGCCTACAGTGTTTACAAAATGGAGCGAGCGAAAGGATCGGCTATCTGGAGCTATTACACATTACCTCAGCCAACAAGCCCGGCAGAGGCTTCCCTAAAGGCCGATATATGCTTCTCCGAATCCGTAAAGGACGGACTGACGGACGGACACTTTTTGATTTATAGTTCACCGTTGCTGAAAACAATTTGGTGCCAGAATAATAGGGGGCGCAACGGAAGATGAGCTTAGAGAAACCTACCTCATGAGTTCTTAGAAGAAGTCCACTTCCATTATTTACCTGCTCCCGGCTTTTCACACACGCAGTTTTTCATGATGTCGTGCGTGTGCTTACCACACACGACATCATGAAAAACGGCTGTATCCTGCACTCATACAAAGCAGAAGCCAAAAAAGAGTTTGCGTGATTACTATTAGTCTGTGTTTCGTGTGCTCGTTGATATCATGGCTGGTATGAAGCAAGAATACAAACACGAGTAATGAGAGGCTCGTAAGAGCTTGTAGTCGGCAAAAAATACTAGTATCATGGTTTGGTGTAAGGTCTTTTATTTAGTGTCCAAATGCAACACATTTGCACATCTGCGCACTCATCTTCACTTTCATCAATCAATCACATTTTATTTGTATAGCCCATATTCACAAATCACAATTTGTCTCATAGGGCTTTAACATGGTGTGACATCCTCTGTCCTTAACCCTCAACAAGAGTAAGGAAAAACTACTAAAAACCATTTTAACAGGGTAAAAATACGTAGAAACCTCAGAGACACCTGTGAGGATCCATCTCACAGGACGGACAGAGGTGCAATAGATGTCAAGTGTAGGAAAACGTCATCAAGATTAAAGTTTTTAGCAGCAATGATGATGGTAAACAAGTCTGACATTTTATCAATCAATCAAGCTACCTTAAAAGCAAGGAGCCGGTTAAAAAATAAATACTAATAAACAGGTTTAAATGCACAATGGGCAATAAAAAGGTGCATCCACTTGTGGTTGCCCAACACAGCTTCTGTGGAACCATCGATCACAAGGTGTGCAAGCAATCTGGAAGTAGAGAAAAGAATCTGTATGGCAGTACCATAACTAAGACATGCATCAACTGAAAGGTCTTAAAATCTGCCTTACCCATTGCACATCTGTGTCATATGAACCACACGCTCGTGGTGGCCCCGCTGCCTCATGAAAGCCCTGTGCAGCATAGGAATAATTAATAGCATGTTCAAATTCTATGAACACCCTCCACACCATGCCCCCCTTACCTGGTTACTGCACTGCATTTTTGTAATGCTTCCTCGCTAGCCCCAAAAGGATCAATATAAAGCGACTGCTTCTTTTTAGGATACATCACCTGGACAAATTAGAAAATCAACAAGGAATTATTCTAACAACAATATTGTGATTATAGCCAAAGCCCCTTACAGTTAGTGTCCAGTGATTGTGCTCGCAGACAGCTTCAATCAGGACATCATAATCCAGGGGATCTACCTGCATTCATGCAATATAGAACACAGAAAATCAAACAGGTTTCTCAGGAGCAATTTGCTCTAATACTGAGATGCAGAATAAATAATCATATGACCCAGACAAAAAAGGCCTACAAGTGAAGGAGTATGATTCAAAAGGAATCCTCCCTCATATGCAGTGTATTCACATTTATCACTTACCTTCCTCAGTCCTTTATTTTTACCTCTCCAAATGTCCGTCATTTGGTAGGAGTCCACTAGATATCCCCTCCCTCTGTGTAATTACTCAGCGCAATCGTGAGGTATGCATTGATGATCTGTAATGGAATCAAATTTTAACCCACATCTAAATTAAAAATCCAAATGCTGAAACCTTTGCTTACTTCACTTTCCACAAGTGCATCTGGACGAAGGTGTTCCTGGAGGTTCCGTGTAAACAGTTTGTAAGGGCCCGCTTTGCTCCACAAGACCTCCAGCTTTTTCCCAGCCCAAATTTTATGTACCACTATGTAGAAAAAAGTTGACATATTACTTGCAATAAACATTAGCAAAATAACTTAAGTCATAATTAGCTATTACCTGTTTCCAAAATGTCTGAAGGGACACACACTGTTGCAGATGGTGGTGACAGTCAGGCGGTTGGAGATGAGGGTGACAGGGCTGGAGATGATGGGTCTGGAGCTGAAGTTGAGGCCACTGGAGATGAGGGTGACAGGGCTGGAGATGATGGGGATGGAGCTGAAGTTGAGGCGACTGGAGATGAAGGTGACAGGGCTGGAGATGATGGGGCTGGAGCTGAAGTTGAGGCCACTGGAGATGAAGGTGACAGGGCTGTAGATGATGGGGCTGGAGCTGAAGTTGAGGCCACTGGAGATGAGGGTGACAGGGCTGGAGATGAGGGGGCTGGAGATGAGGGTGAGGCGACTGGAGATGAGGGTGACGGGGCTTGAGCTGAGGTTGAGGCGGACATTGTGGATTCGGTCATCCATTTGTGGGGGATGCGCAGCATAGGCTCAAATATATGGGCTTAAGTGGTCAATGTTGACTTTATGAATAACTTTTGATTTCGGCTTGACTAGATCCGCGCTTTTCCCCTCCAATTTCCCAATCGTGAAGGGGCCGAGCATGATGAGAATATACGCCAGGAGCGCAAATATACGCTCCTGGCGTATATTTGCCCTCATCACCTTTTGGCCAACTTAAAAATTGTCGTCATGACCCATCTCCTCTCTCTTTCGCTTGATCTTTTACCTCACTTTCCCCATGTTGGCTTGAGCCCTTCTGTGGTGGGCAGGGAGGCTCTTCATTTCATCAGGTTGGGTCTCCTGGGCAATAAGAGCCTCCACATCATCATCATCAGTCACCTGTGTCAAGAAACACATCAGAATGTTGAGTTACAGCAGCCATGAAGTGAAACATCCTAATTTCCAGTTTTTCCCAAAATACACACATTACATATGTACTTTCCTACATACCAAATACTCCTCAAGAACCTCCGTAGGGTACCTGGCCTCACGTCCAAACATGAGGAAAAAGGGGGAGTATCTGGTGGTCAGTTGCTTCTTCGTCCTTAAAACAAAAAGGGTTGCTTGCAGGTGGCCATCCCAGGTGTTGGTTTTTCCCCCACTAATTTGGTCAAGGTCCTGCTGGGTCATACACACAACATTGAGATATTAAGATTGCAGTGTGAAAAAAGTCACATTCCCATTCATTTGTTCCACCAAGCCGTTGGTCTGGGGGTGGTAGGGAGAGCAGAGACTTCTCTTAATGCCAAGCTTCTCACAGACATTATAGTTGAGCTGAAAGAAAATTAGAGACATTGATATTGAGCCCATAACATTTATGATACAGTGCCGCAGCTGATGATACAGATTGCATGAAGAGTTCTTACCGTATTAACAAATTCTCTTCCTTGGTCCGTGAGAAGCCTTTTTGGAGCACCAAATTTATAGAAGAAGTCCATAATGCAGTCTGTGACCTCAGCAGCACATTTGGTCCTCAGCGGATAGACCTCTGTCCATTTGGTGAAGTAGTCGATCATGACACAAATATACTGGTGGCCATTTTTGGTCGGTGTCAGTTTTCCAACCAAATCCATCCCCACAAGCTCAAGTGGCTCAGTCACCTGAGGAAAGAGAACATGTTATAGAAATGTGTTGTTATTCTGGGATAGGGTGTCATTTCAGGGCAGTCACCTCAATTGGAATGTAAGCCTTCTTTATTTTGAGGACATTCCTTCTGGCCTGGCATGGAGGACACTCCAATACCTAAACAAATGTGAGAAATCATTAAATGACAAAAGAATCAAATTGAATATGAAATAGAATGTGTAATTTACTACACCATTCACAGAGGTTACTGACAAAATTAGTTCAAGCTCACCCATTTCCTTATGTCCTCTTCCATCCCAGGCCAGTAATACCGCAAGGAAATGGCATCCTGTGTTTTCTCCATCCCGCAATGGCCTCCATGTTCGCTCGCATGGAAGGCCACAAACACATTGTTTGCCTCCTCTGGTGACATTACTACTTTGGCGAGATACTCGCCCTGCTTCCTTCTTCGGCATACATAGTAAAGCTGCCCATCTGAGGGCCATGATGATATTAGTAACTCCACATCAGTGCCTTATTGTTTGGAAAGACAAGGCCACTACTTACCCTTGAAGATGTAATTTTCACATCTCCTCTTTATGGTATACCTCTCTTTGGAGGATAAACCTAAAGGATAGGCATTATGCCTCAGGAAGTCTTCAATTTCGCGGACCATTTTAAGGTCCATTCTAACTATCTAACTATGTGTCCCTGACTAAACGGTTACTAATCTGAATATTACCCTGCTAATTGATGCCTATTGCTACTCAAATACATCCTATATCTAATATCTACAATAATCTATCCTATATCTACAATATGTGTCTATACTATCCCTGCTATCTACTATCTACCAAACTATCACTTTCTCAATTCTCTAAAGCAATTTTGTAATTCTCTCTCTTTCTTTCTCTAGCTGTCTCTCTCTGAATCTCTTTACTCGCTACAAATCATGTAAGCTGAAAAACCCATATATGTAAGCTTTGCCACCAACAGGTGACTGTGATTGAGCGTGTGTGAAATTACGTTCCTAATTATTTTGCCAATGCTTGTATAATTATAATTAGCCAAACGTTTCACACGTGTCAAATTAGTATCAAAGTCAGTGGCGGTTTTGGGCACGGTTGAACCGGGCCTCCGCCCGGGCGGCACCTTTTCATGTCAGCTAGGGGCGGCACGAGCCATTAAAAAAATTATAGATAATAAAGAACCGCTTCGCAGGCCAGAGAGAACAGCGAAGCGGTTCTGTATTATCTATCCTATGTTATGATATGATAGATAATAGAGAATCGCTTCGCGGGCCAGATGATGAAGGTGCCGCCGCGGGCGGCTGCCCGGTTCGCCCGTGGCCCAAACCGCCACTGACATGGACAATGAAATACTTTAGCATTTGTATTAAATTTAAATGTTTGTGATGTGCTAATATGTTAATTGGTGAACATAAGCTGGGGAGCCTTTATAAAACCTCTGGGCAATGTATTCCTTACTTAGAATTTAATTTAAAAGGATTTGTACTGTGTTGGAATTTCCACCTGTGTCTGATGAGGAAACGCAGATAACTAACAGATGACCCAAACAAATCTTCAAAGATGTGGCTTTTACTTTGGTGAACCATAAAGGTTATCTGGACATACATTGGTAGTCTCTACAGCGACTTTTGAAGTGCCATGGTAGTTTGAACTTTGTGAAGATGAGTGCGCAGATGTGCAAATGTGTTGCATTTGGACACTAAATAAAAGACCTTACACCAAACCATGATACTAGTATTTTTTGCCTACTACAAGCTCTTACGAGCCTCTCATTACTCGTGTTTGTATACTTGCTTCATACCAGCCATGATATCAACGAGCACACGAAACGCAGACTAATAGTAATCACGCAAACTCTTTTTTGGCTTCTGCTTTGAATGAGCGCAGGTTACAGCCGTTTTTCATGATGTCGTGTGTGGTAAGCACACGGGCGCAGCGGTGTCCAAATGTGTGACGTGTGACCGATAACTCTGAGTTTACGGTTACATTTTGACCTTCACAAGTTAACCTGGGCGTGTTCCCTGAAACAATAACTCATGTTAAGATGTGCACAGGCCTCACAGTCATGGCAACATACAGGTGAAACTGTTTACCACTCTGATCAGTGGTGCAGTGGGCAGTGCCATTGTCACTGCGTTTGATTTTATGTGGACCACAGCAGATCGATTCCCGTGGTGGGATTTTCGATCTGCTGTGTATATAAATAGTTTTATTATTATTATTTATCACTATCATAACTTGCCAGAGTTGTCATAGTAACGCAGTGAACTTTATTTACTCCTTCGACTGACACAGCACCAACAAAGCACGCAGCCATCTGACGGAAGACAAGAAATACACAACACGTTGTTCGACAAAGGAGACGTTAAGTTAGTTTTCCACATTTGCCTCGTCACACATGTGTCATGTTGACAACACGCTCGACTAACTTCGGCCAGATCATCTGTTGATTTCACACAGATAAACAACACTTGCATTACAGAAACTACGATAAACAAACACACCCGTTCTGTGATGAGCGTTTGGGTTGTTTTCATTCTCCGATGACAGAACCTGATCATCGACAACAACGAGAACATCTTCTAAAATCCCGTCCGCTGACTTTAACCAGCAGCGACTGGAGGACACGTGAAGCTCCTCGCGTCCATCAGAGGCGCGTTCACCAACTTAACTCATAAAAACACCGCTCGAGCTTCCGCCTTGTTGATGTGAGGGATGTTTTCATGTAGCACTGGTTTGGTGTGTGAGCGTTGTAATGATCACCAGCGTCAAACAAAAGCACTTCGAGTGGAGCTGGTGAAGCGTGTGTGTTCTTCGATGCTCCCACTGTCTCCTATGAAGAGGAGCGTCAGATTTGTAAAGCCTGGTATTATGTTTAAAGCGTTTATTCTGTGTTCGGACTATCACCAGATGACATGGGCGTTACCTCAAAGCACATCTGGTGATATACATCTGACAAAGTAATGAACGAGACATTTATCTGACGCGCGATGCAGATCTCAGCGGCTCGGTGGCGTAGTGAGATCGTCATCAAGCTAGAAGCTTATAGTGCCTCAGCTCGTTGTTTAGAATTCCGTTCAAGGTTTTTGTACTAGTACTATTTAAATGTATATTGCGGTCTCAACGTGATGCTGACATGGACACATTAACTCGTGAGGGGTTTTTGTAGGATTCTTATTTCAGCAAGACCTTCAGTAGGTCACCGCACTTCAAACACATGCGCTTTGTGAAAATGACGAATCTGCCACCGGCTCTGAAAAAGAGCCTCAACATCTGGAATGTCGCCAGATGCCATGCCCGCCAGTAGTGTTTGGGTTTATTGTGCTATAGGGAATGAAACAGGATGTTTAATTCCCATTTGTACTAAGCTATATAAATAGCTGATTGCTATTTATTTTGAAAGTCTACCAACCAAGCTAGTGAAGCTATTGTTTTCTCAATTTCAGCTCCTTTATTATGTTATTATTTATTTTGTTTTACATTGTATTTTTGAATCCCTAATTACACTCACTGAACCAGTCACACTATATTTTTATGATTAATATTGTTTTACTGGTGCACAATTATTAAATAAATAAGTAATTCAGTACATATCTGTTTATTTGTTCTTAAAAAAATAGAAAAGAAATGTTTAAGTCAAGTCTCGTGATCCCAGTCTTTTCCCCCCAATGAAACTTACAGTTTGTTACCATAATTTCGCGCTGTTTTTCTATATCGGTATCGGATCGGTATCGGCTGATACTAAACCTCAGTTATCGTTATCGGTATCGGAGGTGAAAAAATCGGATCGGTGCATCCCTAGTTTTGTGTGTGCACAGCTTTTGATTCAGTCTCGGAACATTCTCATGAGTTTTAAATGCATGCATTTAATGAAAGGAGGATCTTGACGTTTTTATTGTGTTGTTTTTCTTGGGCGTTAGTCACAGAAAAGCAACAGGAAAGACAGAGGACACAGAAAGAGGGGAGGGGACGCCATTATAAGTACAGGAGGCGTACCTTTGACCGGTGGCCAAAAAGACACCCTGAACAGCAGTTAACCTTTTTGCATTGAAGCAAAGTCTAACAGAAACATTTGGTGTTCATCTCTAAGCCGGGCTTGTGCCGAACAGGTCTAAAAAAACTGGTTCCATTTAAAGTCGGAGCCACGTTGAGGCTGAAGGTCACAGAGCAGAAACACAGGATAATCACACAATCACACATTGTCACACAAACAAACGTAGGAGTGAGAGGCCAGCAATCTGTGGATTTTTTTATTTAATAAAATATGCTTTTAATGTGTGTTAGTGTGAGAGAAACTTAATCTAGGTTGCTGTTTCTTGACTATATGCTATATCATTTCTAAACTTTATAGACAATGAATAAGATGTTGGTCTCTGTGTTTATCGGCCAACTCTAGCTTTCCTCCAACCCTCCAAACCTCTGGTTAACTGCTGGCAAACACGCAGGTCATCATGTGATTTGACAAATTTTCCCAACCAGATGGCGACACAGCTGGCTCCTGGACACTGAAGCCCTATTAAACACATGTCATTAGTGTTCCTTGACAAATAATGCAACATCTCATGAGCTCAAACACCAGTGCTGGGGCTGTAGTATCAAAGATACATGGGACACATTCTGGCACACTTTCATCTGCACAGACAGTATATTAATTTTGGCATGTGTTGATGCCGTTTTCAGTTTTCTTCATGAAAATGTAAAAGGCACCTGCAGTCTTGAGCTGTGGCAAATAAAGACCTGTTGTTGAACCTAGTCCACAGAACCCTGCATGAGATCTGAATGTATCCATTCAGATCCGGCCATTAGTAGTGAAGTATTAAAAAATATTACACCGTATTAAAAGAAGCGCAGACCGAGGAGTGTGTGTTGTGTCCACACGAGGCGTGGCAACGGCTCTCGTGGGCTCATAGTTACACTTAATGTCAACAGAAAGTTTTGTGGAGGGACACTCTGTTTGTGTGACAGATGAGATGTATTGGTTTATTGCCATGAGCCCACGCTGCCTGTTAACCGTAAGGTTACCGGCGGCCGGTTCACAGTGTGGGGGATGTGTGTGTAAACAGTCACGCTTATCAAAGAAATCGATGGCTTCATCCAAGCTGTAGTCATCCGGAGCAGAGAACCCATCACCGGCCATGCAGGCGTACGCATCAGCTCGCTTATGTCTCTCGTGCTCTGTCAGGAGCTTGCAGAGGGCGCACTCTGCTCCGGGGTGAGCGCCAGGCCGCCGTGCTCTGGGTCCAGGCACGACTCGCAGCATGTTTGCAGGTCGTCGGATAAGATGAAACCGGTCTCGCAGACCGGGCACAAGCGGATATTTGAAGAACTTCTGTGCTGCTTCATGGTTGAAGAAAAATGGGAGCCGAGCTGCCGGTCTCACCCCAATTTATACTAGGTGAGACATAATATTCTAGTTAATGTAGGATACATAAATTAGTGTGTCCTTGTGCAGATCTGTAACACTTTATGAGAACAGTTTGCAAAATACATTTGCCGGTTCTGAATTACTCAGGCAGGTTGCTCCTGCTCCAGAGCTAAAAAACACATCACTGCAGACCTCATTGACATTGTTCAAATCTATTCACAAATGATCAAAGAGACTTTTATATTTGCCTTAAAATTACATTAGAGAGGTGCAACAAGTTTCGGTTTTCTCTTCATGACATAGGACACTTCACATCTAGTTTGGTCCGGAACCTTCACACTTTTTCCTAAACAAGCTAACAGGCGTGAAAGGTGCCTTGCAATTATATGGTCTTGGCCCAGATCAAACTGATCAAGCGTTCTGATCACTTTCTGTGTAAGCATTTTTCTTGACGTGGTTTGGAATTCTGGACTAACTGAAGGAGGTTGAGACAGAATAGAAGAAAAAGCTCTGAGCAGGATTGCTTTTATTCTTTACCTCAAACCACATAATGTTTGAATGATGAGGACGTTAATTTAGCTGGTAGTAATACTGTAAGGATATTATTGTGAGCTAATGAACTAAACTTCTAAATAAATGTTCTTCATTCAAACTTTTTTCCGAGTTAGAGAATACAATAGTCGTCAGATGCACGTCAGGCTACAAACCAATCAATGTCAGCTATAGGTATAAACTTAATTATAATTGCAGGACATGCATATGCTGTATTAAAGTCTATTGTCTGAACCCTCAATTACAATGTTAAACCAAACTAATCACATCAAATGCAAACCAAAGAACAAAGACCTGAACCTTTGTTCGTACCATGTTTAAGACGAGAAAACGTCTTTGTTTATTTGGAAACACAATTTTTCTCTCACTCTCTCTGTGGTTCTCATCTGCAGTAGCGAGACCGCACTTATTTAGTGTAGGCCGAGATGGTGGGTTTTCACATAACAGTGTCATACTCAGCTTTAAATTGATATCTTTCTCCAACGCAATTCCAAAAGTGTCTCTAATCTCTCATCCCATTTCTGTATCAGTCTTGTCAGTCCAGTCTGAAGAAGTTTCACTTTTTGTACAGTTTTCCAGGTAGAAAAATCTGTTTTATCTCTTTTATCATTCTTCTTTCCTTTCATGCTTCTTTTCCCCTCTGTATCCTTATCTAACTTTTCTTTTGTGTGCCTGCTCTCACTTTGTCTGACAAGTGACTACTCTGTAGTGACGCTGACATTTCAGCTAAGAGAGATAGGCAGTTTGAAGTGCAAGTACATACCCACTACACAACTGACCATTTCAGACCGCCGGCTCCGTTTCGGTTTGACTGAGAGGTGTGAGTGGAAAACTCCCTGATGGGTCTCTAGAAGTGACTGAGGCGCAGCTAAAGAGATGGGGGGTGGGTGTAGGGGGATAGAGGTGAAAAGACAGATTGAACATGTGGGAGAGAGAGAGAGAAAAAAAGCTCCAGGTTCATTACGAGTTGTTATGCATTCATTTACATTGTACAAACTACAATGGCAACACTATGTCAGTCCTGCGTTAGTCGTGACCTGTCCAGGGTCTTACATTGCCGAATTATAGCTGGGATGGGCTTCAGTGCCCCCCCGACCCCTAAAAGGATAAACGGTGAAGATAATAGTTATGGATGGAAACTAAATAGGCTGCTTGTGACGCATTTGTAAGTTCCTGCACATTATTTCTCTCATGTTGTGGGGATATTATTGTGAGCTAATCGACTTGAACCCCCATCCCAAAGGTCATGTAAGAAAAAAGAAGACAAAAAGAGTAAGAAATAATAATAAGAACTGATGTTTGAGATAAAAACTCAAGATTGTTCCATCTATCTGGCTCTAGTGAATCATATGCACTCCACAAATTCTATAAACTAACCCCGGTTTTGATATATGTGTTATCGGTGCTGTAGAATTGAAAGTTGTTCATTCTCATGTGTATTATAGATGGTTGTGGAGAGTGAGGTATGTCACATGATTGGAGCAGCGCAGGTCAAGTTGGCTGCCTGAACTAGATCGCAGGCGTCACTCCATGTATTTCACAGTGATCTCCAAATCGTCCCCCTCTGGTCTTAGGGCCTCTCCGTGCCAACCTGTCTGAAATACCAGCAAGATGCATCTGAGTCAAAAACATGATGTATGCTTAGTTATTTGTGTTGGACTGATCATGTGTCCATACATGGAGCCTTTTTCTCTACCAATTAATGAACCGGACAGCAGTCTGCATGGCGACTGATCAGACAGCAATCGGTTTGAAGTTCTTGGTATTCAGAAATGTTGTATAAGAAATATGTAACCTTTCTTCTATGAGACGCTTGACTTACTTAGCTGTGGTAAGATTGTCCCCATATATTGTATCCAATATATTCTACTTGAACCCTTCAGTGTTTTGTGCCTATTTGCGTCTGCATTTATTGAGTTGTTCAGAATCCATTTCCAGCATTTCTAACGGATCATGAGGTGGAAAAGATTAAAAACAATTTGTTCACTTGTAAGTGCAGCATTCAAAATAAAAAGTTCTGCCCTCTAACTCAGTGGTCCCCAACCCCCGGGCCGTGGCCCGGTACCGGGCCGTGGGTCATTTGGTACCGGGCCGCAGAGAAAGAATAAACAATTTACATTTTTTCTTTTTTATCTATCATCAGGCTTTACGCATTTCAAGACGCTTGTCTCGGTCACGTCACTTTTTCGCTGAACACAAACCCAACACGGTATTTGTCGGACCCATTTGTCAACAAACCAGGTGAATCCCGCATGTCTGTTTAAGAAGATCAACTGCTGGAGGTCGCAAATGACGGCGGCCTTAAAAGTATGTTTAAGAAAACAACTCTGCCGGTGTCCTGGATTAAAGTCACGGCAGAATACCCTGAGATCGCCACAACAGCACTAAAAAAAAACTACCGATGTCACCAGAGGCCGTACCAGAGGGACTCCGTAATGAGGCTCCGTAGACACATCTTAACGGCCGGTCCGTGAAAATATTGTCTGACATCCAACCGGCCCGTAGCGCAAAAAAGGTTGGGGACCACTGCTCTGTATGGTTCTTCCGGGTTGAGATTAGGGTTGTGAAAATAGGGTTTAGAAAACACATTAACGGTTTGTTTTTTTAAACCATGAATGAAAATATTGAAACTGAAACAGACATATCGCGCCATAAATATCATCAAAACAAATTTTTATTAAGAAACATGGCTTAAATACAGTGTTTTCCACCAAGGATACAGCAATCTCCGCCATCTTGCTTGATCAGAGCGCGGCAGAGGTCTGCGCAGACGCACTTGTCGTTTGGAACCTTTCGTAGGATTATCTAGGAAAATTTGTGCATACGTAATCGTGTCAATATACACCGATGTTGGCCCCTATTGCAAAATGCTCTTGAATCTTGTCTGTCTTTCCAAGTTTCCAACTTCGTTTGCGATTTCTACATGTATGGTTCCTCATTGTTATCCTGGGATATTTATGTCCTTCCAATTTTACGTCTGGCACGTGTAACAGACGTCATCAACACGCTCACCCACTATCTTTTCCAGCTGTATTTTCACAAGGACTTATTTGGGCTCTGGGAGGCAAAGTTCCAGATAAATGTCTTGAACAACAGACAAGTTCATTTGCTCTCTCAAACACAGCTCCTTGGAAAGATTTCAGGAAAATGTCTGGATTCTAGTGCATGTCTGAAAGCAGCTAAACACTCATACACCTAACATATAAAAACAGCTCTACCAGTTCGTTAAATGAATCTTTATTCTCTATTGTTATATGCACAAAATCTGTTGCTGCTGCTTCTTTGTTCGGTTTATTGGCAGGTGGCATCCAATGTCAAGGTGCATTACTATTACTGTATCCCTTACTGCCCTATGTAATGAAAGCAAAAAAAATTGTTGAGCCAACAAGGTTGTCAAGGTGTATATAACCATATGGCTTTGAACAAAAGGCCAGACTTGTTACCTAGCAACGTTTGCTATGTCATTCATGGGGACGGGGCTTACTTTTTTTTCACTATATAGTGGCTATGATCTTTCCTATTTCCCTTAATGTTTAACGTTTCCTTTGACCTTAAACATGTTGTTGATGAGGTGTGGTTGTATACTAAGAACCAAGAACAAGATTCATTAAGAAGAGCTTGCAAGACTTACATTCAATAGATACGTTTTCAGCTTCACAATGGGTCCATCTCATGAATTACAGCTACCCAAAATACAAGTCAAAGCTATTCGCCCGCACTTGGACATTATCTTCACCAAGCTGACTGCGGAGGAGTGGAGGCTGTTAGAATTAGGAGCACCAAACCAAAAAGACTGAGTTTCAGTTGGCAGAACTTATTATGACCATGACAGCGACTGTGTCCTCTAAACTGCTAGCAACCCTCGGAAAGGAAGGCATGTCCGTGACTATCGAAAAGGTCAAATCCAGTCTGAGAGACGCACTATTTCAAAGTTTTACTTTAGTACCGGGCAGCTCAAGCAACTCTGAGACTCTGGATGAATTCACAGAGTTAGTTGCAGAGGAGGTCACAGAGAGGGTAAACGCCAGCCTGCGTTCCTACTCCACCAGCACCAGTCCAGTCCACCACGGTGTCACCAGATCACAGCCGAAAGTCTTGAGGAAATGCTCAGTTGTCTGTGCAGAGTATTAAACGAATCTGCTTGGGACATCAAGGGCATTTTCAAGCCAAGAGGCTCCAGATCAACAGTACGCAGCAGTGACAGTGGGAAAAGTGAGGCTGTCCACGAAATGATTATGAAGGAGGTGAGGGACATCATCGAACCCCTTGTTGATGAAATCTCAGAATCGGAGCTGAGTGGGCTCATATCTGAATCGTCTCTGGAGTTCAAAGCTGCTGCAGATGAAATCTATCAGATAATTAGTAAAGAGGAGAGCGTCAAACCATCTGATTCTCGTAGAGGCTCCAAATTCTCAAAGAGCCCCAAAAGGTTTTGGAAAGGAGTGGGGCAGAAGATCAAGAAGCTTTTGGCAAAGCTTTTTGCAACAGCATCCATGCTCAAGATGGGGACACAAGTCCGTAAGAAGTTCTGTAAGAAGACCCAAGTCCAGAGCAGTGACTCAGTCAAGTCTCTGATGGACAGTGTGGAGTCTCTGCTTCTGACAGAGACCAAGATCAGAGTTTCACCTGCAAACGCCCCCGTCCTTTCCGATGTCCTCTATAGGTACATAACCTATGACACAATGGCGAGTCCAGTTGAAGTGAAGAAAGTGTCTGTTCGTAAGTCCCACAGAAAGATGTACGCGGATATAAAGGAGAGAATGATCAATTTCCTGCCACTGATGAACTGGTGGTCCTCAAAACAGGCCGGTGACTACACCAAGAAGGTGACCTCCGCTTTAATGGAGGTTGAATCAGAGATTGTCACTGCGAAGGAACGAGAAGAGTCCGGCAAAAAGACGTATGTCAGACTCCTCATCGACCAGCTCGTCACTCAAGTCAAATGCAAAGTCCAAAGTGAACTTGACCTTTGGCGAAACAAAAGAAATCACTCAAAACCTGTTTGAGAAAACATGGGCCGAAGTCCAACATATTGAATTTGATATGTCCCCAAAAATGATTGATAAACTCCACAAGGCCGTGTTCAAGGACCTGTGTAAGATTTGGGGCTGTCCAGAGATGCTGCTTGTTTCCATTCGTCTGAAGGAACCAGAGGTCGAGAAAAGAATCGCCGCCTGTTTAAAAAGCCTCATGTCGAAAAAACCTGCCTCCACGTTCTGCTCCTGTTTCGGCAGATTCTTTAAACGGTAGAAATGATATTGATTAGGGCTGCCGCAAATAAAATATTTCATTAATATTAGGGCTGTGAAATGATTACAATTTTTAATCAAATTAATTACAGGTTTCTATGGATCAATCATGATTAATCACATTACCTATTTTCTCTGTATATTTTTGTGAGAAAAAAAGATTTGACAAAAGAGAGATATATTCATTTAACATGTTTTCTTTTTTTATTCATAAATAAACAAAACAATGGTGCTGCAACTCAGCAGTTCTTCAGCAGTTCTTTGCTATTCCATATGGAACATTCATCCTAAACAGAATTTGGGCTTCTTAGCCATTGTATGGTTGAATACAACTTTTTCTTTTCTTCTTAAATCAAACAGAATTATTTGGGCTTCTTAGCCATTGTTTTTATAGTATGGTTGAAATTTTTTCTATTTTTTGTCAAACCACCATTCACCACACCATGGCACAATCTAATGCCTCTAAAGTCCCTCTTAGCCTAATAGCTTAAAAATATATATTTAGTTTTAAATGTGAAAACAAAAAGGGAGAGCAGGTCAGACTGGAGGCGAACACAGAAACTGCAGCTCGGTAGAAACCAACTGCAGCTTCTGCTCTGATCAAGAAGCTGAGGCGCTGATCTGTGATCAGCTGAGACCAGAGAAACTCTGTGTTTTCACTGTTTCCATAGTTAAGAAGCAGTCAGTCACTGAGCGGCTGAGTCACGTGACCAAGCTCTGATCTCACTGTGTCTCTCTGAGCGAGTGCGCGGGGACAGGGGGCGGAGCCTCGGGACCACTCACACACACACAGACACACAGACTCACTCGCCCGCTCCTGATACTTCATGACGGCCTGATACGATGATGTTTTAAAAATTATTGTGACTTAGTCAACCACCAACATTTTCGTCTCGTCTCGTCAACGAAAGTTAAAATAGATTTAGTCATAGTTTTTATTTTCAAAGATCCGTTTTCGTTAAGTCTTCGTCTCGTCTTAAGCCTGAAACATGCTTCTGCGTTTTCACGGGCCCGTAAGCGCAAGAGCCCTTCCGGGTCCCTTACGTGCTTATGTATCCCTTCTTACGTGCTTACGGGCGTCGACCACTTTTTCAAAAATTTACGGCAAAGCTCCGCAAGCTCACGCAGCCCGCAAGGCTGTGATTGGTCTGCTCTACATCCCGTCTGGAGCTGCATGTCCGGTTTCATGCCCCATAATACAGGCAGTAACAACGGAAGATTTAGAAGAACGAATATGGACCAAATAGAAGAGCGGTTGTCAGAAGAGATCTGAAAGTATGACCGCTTGTATAACCCGTCACTGACTGGCGGTTTTGTCCGCCAGAAAAAGGCTCCGAGGAGCCGCGCTGGCGATGTTCATAAACAGTTGACGAAGAAGAAAGAAGTCGTCTTCGACAAAACACGTTACTCCGCCTAGTGTTCTGGCGGTGAACACGCGCAACGGTTGGGGAAGCATGAATGACAACGAGCCCTGCGCCACAGCGCAGTGAAAAGCAGCAGACGCATTTGCAGAAGCATGTTTCAGGCTTTAGTCATGGGAAAAGGGTCGTTAACGAATATTTTTCGTTATCGTTTTCGTCAAATTAACACTGATCCAGAAGGTGATGTTTGTTTGTTTGAATAGCAGCTGCCGTCTGACTGCATTAGAGCGGTGACTAGTGCAGATTGGGCGGAAATGTGGGTATATTGGCCGGTCCTTCTGCACATGCGTTAAATGCGTTAAAAAAAATTAACGAATTAATCCTGTAATTTAATCATAACGCGTTATTTTTCACAGCTCTAATTAATATCGTTTAAGATCATGTTTTCGCACAAAGGTTTAACAGGGGTGGATAGTAGGCTCCTGGCTTTCCTTGGCACTGTGCAGCGCGACGCTTCAGAAATTAAATGTTTTTTTACTCTTCACTTTGAGAGCTGGTTTTAACT
Source organism: Pseudopleuronectes americanus (assembly GCA_038501795.1). Taxonomy (NCBI): domain Eukaryota; kingdom Metazoa; phylum Chordata; class Actinopteri; order Pleuronectiformes; family Pleuronectidae; genus Pseudopleuronectes; species Pseudopleuronectes americanus. The sequence goes on from CM076726.1 coordinate 4,333,263, forward strand.
CGATGGCGTCTCCTTCTCACGACTGAGTCGGATCCTCCAGAAACCGGACTGAGAGGCAGGAGGCAGAGGTGAATACGGGCGGAGGGGGTCGCACTCTGACATACTCATGGCCAGTCAGTGTGGGCATGGCTCGCTGGAGGTGGTTGCAGGTTCTCGGGAGGATTTTGTTTTTCTGTTCCTCAGCCACCTCCAGCTCCGCTCTGCCCGTACAGTCTGTCCAACTTTTGACAAGCTTTGGCACAAAGACTTGGCAATTGTAATTTTCTCTCAGTCATCTGCTCTGGTGTGGGGGAGCCCTTGTGTCTGAGAGTGACTGAACTGAATTCCTTTGGACTGAGAGGACCCTGTAGCTCCTCCCAGAGGGGAGGAGGGCAAACAGTCTGAGGCTGTGGTGTGAGAAATTGGGTTGTTAATGTACAAAGATGTCTCTTACTTTGTCCAAACTGAAACATATGATTGTGTATAAAGCAAACATACATATTTTGACCATATCTGACAATTAAATACCACTTAAAACAGATTTGACAGATTTGATCCCGCTTTCAGCTCGAAGGGGTCTAGGAAAGTATACCCCAGAGGGCCTGTGCGTGGAGCAAGATGAAATGTAAACTTGGTCATAAAACAAAAGCAAAGACGTCATCGTAAAGGTACCGCTGTCACCAGAGGTACCAGAGGTACCAGAGGGACTCCGTAGTGAGGCTCCGTAGACACATCTTAACGGCCGGTCCGTCAAATATTGTCTGACATCCAACCGGTCCGTAGCGCAAAAAATGTTGGGGACCACTGCTCTAACTGAATCACTTGACCATAAAAATGTCCTGTTAATCAAAAGTTTGACATTTCAACACACCCATATATCATTCTTTGGCATTCTATTTATCACAGATTATGTTTCGATAATAAACCACACAAACTCAGCATGACGGTTAAAATAGTTTTAAACAAAACCATTTGCATAATCGCAGAAAAATTCAAATTCAATGGGTTTTTAATTTCATATGAAGAAGGTCAGCTGCTGTCCTGCTCAGTGGCAACTAGGCATCCTTAAGCAAAAATGCTTGATGCACCACTGGAAATATCAGTAGCTGCACACACACATACACACACACACACACACACACACACGAAACTCAGATACTATTGACACTGACATGGCTGAGTGCACAACAATAACTGAACTTGAAGTTAATGTACTGAGGCTGGAAACTCAGTGATCACATAAGTGTTCCCTTTTATCCTGCATTGTGATGGGTTACACTTAGTTAGAATGGGAAATCAACGGAAAGAAAGTACCGGTAAAATTATGGATTTTTGTTTCTGCTCTGTTCAGTCAGTTGCTAAAGACTGATGGTTATATATTTCAGACTGAAGAGTTTTCAAAACCTTCTGGCTTTTAAGTGTCTGTGTGTGCATGTGTGTGTCAGGGCTCAGCAATGATCCAGTTTATCAACCACGCTAAATTATACAGGACATTCAATCACTGAACACTCACACCGTACTGTAGTGATGAAAGACCAGCTGTTTTCCTCTTGACCCACAGACTGAATGTACAAACCTACACACAATCAAAATATGGTTTATGACAAATTAATGTAGGTCAATGACCGCCTCACTCACTACTGCCAAAGTGTGCGTGTGTGACACACACAACCAAAACAGCACGTGCACACTTTACAAAACACGTGTCATTTTGTTGTTTGTTTTACTTTTTCTTATTTATTTATCTTACTTTTTCTAGGATCTATATTTTCCTTAACTCTTGTGCAAAATGATGCCTAATCTACCATTTAATCAAACAAATACACAGTAAGTTTTACGAATTAAATGAATATCTGCACAGTTATTGCAGTATGGCAGGATTCAAATACTGGACAGGCCTGGCAGTTACTGTTAACGTTTTCTGTAGTTCACTAAAGAAACAGACCATGACTGCTAACAAAAGCTCCATTCAACTGATCTTATTATAAAACATTTTCATTTTTATGAAAAACTTTATTGCGCATGTCTTTTTCTGTGAAGTACTTCACAATTACTAATACATTATTGGTATAGCAGATAAATAAATTAGTCTGTGCATTAAATCTCTACAAAGCAGAGGAGGAATTTATTCATACAGTTGTGTGGATTTTAAATGTATATATCTTGCATATTGCAAAGGCTGGACAGACAGTGCAAAAAGTGTAGTGAATATATAAGTTGTGTTACAGCCGCAACTACTCAGTCATGAAGTCAGTTACAAGAACAACAGCAAACATTTCAAAGAATAGTCTCGAACAAATGCCTGTGTACATACTTATGTGCAATAAAAGAATACACACTGCAAGGGTCAAACTGGTACAGATGGACAATAAAAAACAAATCATACCCAATTCTTCATTTCATGTTCTGTGTGCGAGTCCTCTTCTGCTCGTTGTGACTTTATTCTAACAACAGCAACAAAAACAAGTTTTTCAATGCACAGCTCAAACCGTGTTTGCCAATCACATTTTTAACAGGGTTTTACAAAAAAATACAAACCTTCTGAGCAGCTCCAGGGCCAAATGAATGGGGATAACTATACGGACAGTTCTGTACCACTCTGGAGAGACAGGAAAACACATTGATGCAAACATAAATAAACATTGTTTTTTATCAAAGGTTTGAATAAAAGGTAGGTTTGTTATATTTCAGAACAATAAATGGATTCAGTCCATACAGCATTGGATCTCTTTGGATGTTTTCTAGTGTAATTACAGTGGGACTCTGAAATATGTCAGAGAAAATAATGATGTGAGGGGAATGAGAGTGAACGAGGAAGTGACTTGCTACAGTAACATGATTGATTCGTGGCCACTGGGAAAGAGAGCTGTCTACAGAAAGTCCAACAGAATAAAAGTTGGACATTTTGGTAACAATTATTTTTGTCAGATCCGCTACTGTTCAAAACCATTCACTGTCAATCTTTTTCTACCTGTTAGTTTATATGGTACGCAGTATGATCAGTCACATTATTGTGAGAGACACCTAAGGTCTCCAGAAACTGATAGAAAATCCTTTTTAAACCTTTCTTTAGTATGAATTTATACCAGCGATACTTGTATATCAATGGGAAAATTGCAAAAAATATATGTTTTATGTTTCTAATTTGAAAAATGTTAACAGATGCAAAAACCCAACTACACTCGCACTCAGTAGAGGATATACATGTATCTCTGTTGAGGGCCAAGTTGCACCACTTTGAACAAATCTATCAACCTTTTTATCAAGGTCTCTTGGACTCTTCACCTGCTTGTGTTTGGGCTTATTGGTTTTCAGATTTACCCATTGTTTGTCATTTCCCATTTTTATTGTTAAACTTTGTTCCTTGTCAATTACTCTATCTACTTAGTCTTTCTTTGACCTGTTTCCCACTTGTGTACACCTGTCTATTTAACCTCAATTGTTCCCTTTTGTGTTACTCAGGTCGTCTGCTCATGTTTCCAGGTTTGTGCTCCCAGTGTTTCAGTTTTGGAGTTCAGGGTTTTCAACTTCTTTCTTTGTGTTCCTGCACTTCCTGCTAAGTCTGTCACTTGCATTTTGGTCCTAGAATTACCAACATCTGTTCAGTTACTGGGGTGTCATAGCTGTCGACAGTGTGGAAGGAGCTGATTGGTCGTTAGGGCTAACCAGTCATTGGTTATCTTTACTGGCAATGAAATGTTATTGTCTGTCTACTGAGGCAGATGTTCCACACAAATTATATGGTAGCTTTGTGTCATCAGGTTTACTCTTTATATCACGCAAATTCTGCACTCTTTTGTGCCCTCTAGAGGCCTCCTCAAGTACCACAGCTGGAACCTAGGCAAGAATCTATTACATTTATGACACAACTGATTGTCCATGCAAAAGTTTGATAAATAAGCAATGACCAGCCTGACGCTCAGAATGTCCCATTAACATTGTTCTGACAGAGGATCTCTGCCCAACCCACAATTTAGCTTTTCTCATTCTCATATTTGTGTGAGCAAACACCGTACATTGCATTTTGTCTTCTCCACACAATTACACTACTGTGCTCGGACATTGGTCATGTCACCATTTCCATCCATTCGTTTATCATCTCGGCCGTTTATCCCGTAAAAGCTGTGGGTAGCTGTAGCCTGTCCCAGCAGACATTGGGCGAGAAGAGGGGTACAGCGAGGACAGGTCACCATGTGTATCTCAGCGCCAACATATAGAGACAACAAAGCATTTACTCTTAAGATCTCATTCAGATTCAATTTAGAAAACCGACAAAGACCCCTGGCCCATGAGGGGTTCAAGCTGTGAATCTGTGAGGCGACAGTGCTCCACCATGCTGCCCATGTCAGTATTGATGGTGATTAAAAACCCATGACATCATTGGATAAATATGTTATAGTGAGAATGTGAGTGATTGAAATCAAATGTATGACTGATGGACAATTTACTGAAGGACACGGACACAGGTCACAAATTTAACCATCATGTGGGCACACACTCCATTTTCCACTGTCTGAAGCAAAGTTATAAAACTGACAGTGGCACTCTGACTGGATGGATGAGAGAGAGAGAGAGGGGAGGAAAGAGGGAGCAAAGAAGGAAAAGGAAAGAGTATTTTATTATAAAGTAAGGGGAGAAATGGGCCCAACAGATATACAGTTACTCTTGTCATCACACTACACAGAGCTTGTCTGCTGCAACACTACACTAACTTCATGATGCTTTCTATTTTCACACTCAGTCAAACACATCCCACAATCTATACTTCTAACTTCACTCGGCCACAGACATTGAAAAATATCCACGTACAGGCGATTATTGGAGAGCTGAGATGTAAAGCCTTATTATGTTTCAATTCACTGGGGGGAAAAGTGCCAGTGGGGAAATGTCATTTGTTTCCACAGCATTTCCATTTGTTTCATATTATTAGTGGGTTTTTTTTCTTAACTGTCACTTCTTTTACCACCATTATATTTTTTGTTTTCCTGTCAGGAACACGAGTCATTTCATCCTCTCTTCCTCATCTTTTCCCATTTTCATTTCAAGTCTAGAAAAAGAGAAGTTAATCAGTATGCAAAAAAGGAGCAAAAAAGTAAATTGAAATGTCATTTTATATTCATCAGCACACAGGGTGGTGTATGTGTCTGCTTGTGGTATTGCATCTATGCCTGTTTGTGTATCCGTATGTTGCTGACGCACATTGGCAATGTGTGTGTTCCTGGTGTCTGTGTGTGATGCTGTGTTTCTATTTCAGGGCAAATTAGTCCTGACAGTTTAAGCTCCTTTATGAGGTCTTCAGAGGATTTTCTTATATTCTAGCACAGATTTGTCCAAACACACTCACAGACAAATACAGATATGATGGAGAAAACTGTTTCTCCCGTGTCTCAGTCAAATTTCAGAATATGATAATGAACTCCTCCCTTATTACTCCACTAATTTCCTATTAGCGTAGCCAAAACACTGTTTTTGCATTAAAGTAATAAGAGTAACAAATTTGGGGCCCTTCTTTTTGCTATAAACAGTTAGAATGAATGGATGAATTATCTTGTTGTGGAATGTGCATCACCTTCTATTTCAGACACATGTAGATAAATTAGATGGAGAGGATGGATTCTCATTTTCTTGACAACGAACCAAAGATTAGAAAAGGGAAAAAAAGAAAAGAAGTAAATGTCAATAGTAACAAACAAATCTTCTATATTTTTCATATGAATGTTCAGGACTGACATAGGACACACTATGAACATGAGGTTTAAATCCTTCTCAAACCATATCCCCTGGGCTAGTAAACAAAGTGGTTGTGCCTTGAAATAAATTAGCCATGGTTTACCTAATTAGAGATCTTTGTTCATTTAGAGGTTGTAGCTCGATAACAGATTCAACTAAGGGACTTAACAACGACAGGCTGGGAGACAAGCAAGGTAAAAAGAAGAAAAAAACTGTCATGTCCCTGGATAAGACAGCACAGGAAGTCATTCGGTGCATTCAAAAATCCAAAATAATCTTGTTTCCTAACCACTAGTCCTTTACCCCGATGGAAAACATCACAAAGTGAAGAAAAGATGTGAAGGAGAAGGCATAAGGAGTTAGGAAAGGAGAACCATGGTGCAGAGATACTCCTCTTTCAGTGTTTACATTTTTTATTCATATTATATTTCATTTTATTTCTAACAAAAGATATGCACACAATGTACTCTGAGCCATAGGCTGTGGACTCACAGTTATAATAAAGTGTTCTGTCTGAAGCAGAATAGTTTATACAGAGGAAGCATTTAACCATCAGTTACTTATAGGAAATAATACAAAATTTAATGAAATGAGAATAAATAAACAGGCATGAAAGTTAGAAATGATATTATAAAGTAAGGAATATATGTGAAGAAACCCAGTGGAGAAGAACTGTACACAGTATGTTTTAGTGTAGTAGAGATGCTAGTCTTACCCATATTCTTAACCATTTTGCCCTTGAACTGATATCCTTGGGCAAATTAGTGACCAACAAATTAATATGAGTGCAATAACTGTTGCGTTTCTGATCATTTGCGCGACAGATATTTGTAACACTGGGATTAGCATATTTAATCCCAAAGCATAGTGTCCATAGCCAAATAGGTGGAGCAAGGTAAAGGATAAATTCAGGATGAAACACCAAGTATGTATGCTTTGTCTTCAAATTCGAATTGGCTCAACATAAATTTACTCTTGAAATTTCATTTTCTTGCAAATTTCTCCTCACTCAATGTCCCACCACTGTCATTATCTCCTGGAATACATATGTGATTGTCTGGATTCTTCTAGTTGCTTAAAGCATTTTGGTCTTCTTTCTAAAATGGAGAAGTGCCAAGTTCTTCATAGATCGATCTTTGTCTCAGGCATCACCACCACTGACATTACTCATGTAACACATTATCTGCAGTCTGACAACCATCAATCTCCTTTTCTTTAGTACATCATCTCATGTCAATATAGGTGTGCAAGATGTCCGGAGCCAAGGTCGGGCTGTGGATTTGAATAATTGCTTTCTGCAAAGATTATTTAGGTTTTCTTTAACAGTTAAAGACATTAATTAATTAGACAAAAGGGGTGAATGTGAGATTGAATGGTTGTTTTTCCTCTGTATGTTTCGAACACTGTCAGCTGGGATTGGATACCTTTTGTCTATCTTCAGCTGAAGATGTACTTCTATGATTTCAGAGATTGTGGGATTTAGAAGCTTTCTCACATACCTTGGACTGGATCTTCAGACTATATAGTTTAGACAGGGGTTAGGGTTAGTAACAGATGTGAAAGTTGCCTTGAACCACAGTGCGGACCAGTTGACTAAATTTAGACAAAACATAAGATGGAGTATGGATCAAACTGCACCAGGGTTTGGTTATTTTGCAGAGTCAAAACACTTTTGGGATATTTGAGTTTCAAATAAGTCCTGCACCTGACGTTGGGCATGCAGGTAGGAAAACCATGATGATATTACAGTAACAACCATAATTAACTGGGTCATTCATTTCCTCCATTTAAGCAGAGTACTAACTGAACTGTAAACACGCCAACGTCCTACGCACTCTACAAACCTGGGTCAAGTGCAGGTGGATGCAGCCAAGGTAGGCGATGCAGCCCAGACAAACGTTTGTTATACTTTTGAGGGCTATTTACAATCTGAAACCAAAACAAACTTGTGCAAATGCAGATAATGTAACAAAGACTCATATGCCTTATGATAAAAGATAACCCACACTATTGAACCCACACTGTGGTCTGACAGGGTACATTAGCTCCCTGTCTGAGTTTCAATGTTTGATGTCTAAGTCGCATTGGGAATAAGTTTTTGTTGCCCACCCTCACAGGACACTGGCAGAAAAAAAGCAGTTAGTTGTCAATCTCTCGGCACAACTCATAACAGTTGAAAATGAACCCACAGGTCTGTGCAAGCACCTTTAAAAAAAAGTCAGGTGATGTAGCATTAGGAGTCACTCTACTGTCATAGGATTAAAGTTATGTGTGCGTAGAAATGCTATATACGTCACCTATGCCTGTAAAGTACTGGTTTATTGTCACAAACACAAGCAAACATTTACATGAATAAAAACACAGATTTACACATACATTCATGAATGGTGGAGATAACTCAGTAGAGGCCTTGAGTTGCCTCAGGGAGGTATGATGGTTTACTGCTTTAACTGACACTGAGGCTTTAAATCTCACCAGAGAGGAAGTCAATGAGTCGCGTTAAAATGAGGTCAGGTGTGAAATAACAGACTGAAGAGCTGTCGAACACAACTACAAAAGAAGGGAGGAGAGTAGAGAATAGAAGTGAGAAAAAACTAGCACCAAAATCAAAGGAAAGCTGCATTTCAAACGCCATGTTAGGTTTTGTTTGATTCGTATGGGCGTTGGTAACCTCTTTCGACTTTTCTCAAAATTGTTAACATGCACTGAAGTCTGGATATATTCCTGAATTCTTCCAATTGGTTGGCATGTTTACAACATTTGTGGGGGTGGTGTGGCTTAGGGTGGGCAGTGGGCGTTCTCCAACAAGAAGGTTGCTGGTTCAAACCCCACTCTTCCCCATCTACTGCCGAATTGTCCTTGGCAAGATACTGAACCCCGAAATAGCCCCTCATAAATGTTGAGTATACTAAAAAATGTAAGTCGCTTTGGACAAAAGCGTCTGCTAAATGACATGTAATGTAACATGCAACGGACAAAAAACTGAAAAAAACAAACAGGAACCCATATCTCAGGATGAAAAAGAGGTGTCATTCACATAGAAAATTAAAACAAAAGATGAAGAGATTCAAGGATTTTTATGCGCTAAGCGGCAACACCATGTCGATGTGCCAATAACAAAAAACCCAGAGGCCATCCCTCAACTGAATATTTTGGACATTTTCCTGTTGTGAGCATGTGACCCAGACAATTCCCTTGCTGCTTCTTAATTTGTGAACGACACTAGTCAGTCAAGAGTTAGTGTGTACTAAACAATCATTCACGTTAGTCATATGTGAACTGATTCGCTCAGTTCATTGTTAACAAAAATTATGAACATGTTCTTCTCTCGTTAGGCATGAACGTGACGGTGGCGATATCACATCATGATTGGAAAAAGTGCAAATGCTCACGTATGACAAAAACGTGTAAGTGCGTGCCCTCCCGGACGCCACAGAGATTGCATTACAGTGCCTGTAGTTTGAAAAAAAAAGTCTTAGCATTAGTCTTAGCAAGTCTATCAGAACGATGTAAGCAATTTTCAACCAGCCTGAATCGGGCTTAACGCTGCAGCTGATTGGATTATTCAGAGTCAGCCGGCAGGACAAACTGTCTTAAGAAATTGGATAATTTAATACATTTTAAAAATATTAATGATTACTAGCATTTTTTTTCATTTGATCTAGACTCTTTGATTTCTGATATTTAACGGTGAAAATGTATTAATTTCCTGTTCCCACACATCAAAATGTTGCTGTTGTTATTATACTAGTGTGTAGAAACTGAGGAGCTTACCTACAGCCAATGTTTAGCGTTTCCTCAAACCCAACATTGCCAAGCACTGAGTTGTGCTCAGTCACTCTTACCATTCACTCTAACCTGAATGTCGTGTGCACATACACACACACATCGCAGTTCACACTCCGTTGACAACTCATTATCTGTCTCACAACCATTAATACTATCCATAAAAATATCTGACAGTGTCCTTCTGAGTCATTCCTTATATGGTGTGTGTGTGTGACAGAGAGACAGGTAGTAATGATAAAGTGACCTTGGGTTGTTCAGCGAGATCTCATTCTGGAAACTAATCAGATGGAAGTCAACCTGTAGCTTTACCCTGCCCATTTGATTTAGCCTCTCTGACACCTTTGGCTTTTTGCTGGTTAGATGAGGTAAACCAATGCAAATTAGCCAAGGGCTGTAACAACTTCTGACCCCACATGGGAGCTGACCAATCAAATCATGTTAATGCAAATGTCAGAATGAGGCTGCCGGGAGGGAGCAGAGGCAGCTGGTGAACCTGAGTTGTGTATTAACCATGTTTTGTTTGTAAGCAAGATGACACAAAACGATTCAATCAGGAATTGGTTGTTGTTGTTGCGATGATTGCACCAGCACCAAGCATCAGACACACCCACTGTTCTGAAAGTAAACAAAATATTAGGGAGACCCTGCTGCACTCTTTCTCCTTATGTGTCCCACCCTCCATCTCCCCTACAGTGACATTCAGTAAATTAAAAATCCCCAAATAATTATATTTTCCTTAAACATAACATGAAAAAGAATAATATAATCAGTGTTGTGGGAGTCCTGGTATACGGTGGGTCTGAAGAGACAGCGCTGCAGTGTTAACAGACTCATAATAGCACACAATGATCTCCCCTGGGAAAGCCTGAACTCTTGTAGTGCAATCAATTACAGTGAAGATTAAATCATGTGTTATCGAAACCTGAAAACTGTGAAACACCTGTTTTTTTCTCTCTCTCTCTCTCTCTGTCACACACAAACACACACACACACACACACACTTCGAGCCAGTGGCCTTCTTACAGGCTCGTTAATAGAAATAATATTTGCTCCCTGGTTTAATCCCGGCATTCCACTGGGATTAGTGGTTTTAATTTGGCTTGGCTTTCCAATCTTGGCTTTCTAATTGGGAGATTGTGTGAAATAATGAGATATAGTGGAAGCCATTATATCTTAATTATTTAAATCTCATATGGGTTAAAAGTCCGAGGCTATGATTACACATATAATGACTGTATGCTTAATTAGATAAAGGAATCCATAGCTGCAATCACTAAATATCTTAATCAGTCAAGTCTCTAAAGGGATTACTCATATGCACTTATATGTAGCTTAGACAGTACTGACATGTTAAGATGATGTCATGATTATCCAGTTATGGTAATCAAACTGGGATTGACTGCTCATCTTTTTGCACCAAATTGGGAAAAAGCAATTCTCAAGTTTTGAATGACTAGTGTACAAATACATATTTAATAAAATCAAAGGTCAATGTTCATCAATACAACCTGGTATTGGATTTAGACCTGTTAACCTTCAATATTAATAACATTTTGGGGGTTGCGAGATACAGAGGGTGGGGTTGACAAACGCACAGAAGTCATGTGAAAGTTTACAGTCTTTGGTATTTAAGACCCCAGTGAGATGTCATCAGGATTAGAAGGGGGTGGAGCAGAGCATCGAACAGCAGTATCAAGTGAGATAATGATGAGTCTTACCTTGTGTTGTAGTATTCTAGGAAAAATAATACATGCTTTGGTTAAGCAAACAATCGTTATAACATTTATCAGATAGAAATGACTCATTAGAGTGCACCTGCAACCGGAGTGATAACGATATGAGATAAAGGTCTGGAGACAGACAAGTAAGAGATCATGATTGAGAAATATTGAGGGGAGAAGAAAATAAATGAAAATATTTGTAAATGAAAGATATGTGCAGTCATGATATGGGATCTAAAATCTAGAACATAACTAGATGTTCCTTCCGTTTTTTAAATGTAAATCAACGATTAACAACAGGTACGAGTTTAGTTCTGGTCTCCTTTCGGACTAGACGGTGCAGATAGCATTGCGATAGATGCTAAAGGCGATGAGGAATTGTCCGATTGATAAGTCTTTGATTAAGCACGGATCTGTGGTTTTGAATATGTCAGTGATGTTTTCTCCTGTGGCAATAATTTTATCGCACTCATTGATATATTTTCCTTGTAATATTTTTTGCTCTGAGAGGTGTGGAAATAATAGCTGACTGAGGTTTGTATGGCATACCTACATCCAGTGCTGGGACGGTTGAGACCAAAGTGTTTTGGAAGGTTTTGCTGGGCAGATTGGACGTTTGCATGGCCGTTAGCGCTAAGGAGACTTGCGGGCCAATGATGTTTGCAGAGTATGAAGCAACGTTTCTGCCGTTTTCGAGGTTCTCCAGCCGGGTGTCGATGTTCTGCAAGGTGGTGGCCAGGGACTGCAAAGTGGAGCTCAGAATGTTACTTGGAGCTGAAGTGGGTGCAGAAGCACAAGTACAACGGGTAGATGTGTTACTTATCTTTGTTCCGGGGGTCTTGGACGAAGCCGCTTTCCTGGTTCTTTTGTGGCCACGAAGGGGCGTGGCGGAGAAATCGGCTGGGGTAGTTGGATCGTACTCGGCAGGCACGTGCACAGATAGACCCCTAGTGGTGCTCAAGCACCAGCCCTTTTGCCCTGGATGAGAAAAGTGCCCTTCTGCTGGATAACAATTTTTTCTTCATTCATCAATATTTAAGAATAAAAATCATTCTCTCTGTCATCAATCCCCCCCAAATGTGTTTTGATATCGGACGGGCATTTATTTGAGTTCTTGTGAGAATGTTGCCCCGACATTCTCCTCGGCGCTAACAAGACCCCTTCTCCCCGCGCCCCTCCCTTCCCCTCCTCCTCCACTTAGTGCTCATGCAGCGCTGAGCGCCAAACGGCTGCAGCCACTTCTTCTCTGACCCGCAGCATCAGACAAACAGGTAATGACGGTGTTTGTCAGATCCTCCTCCGACGTTGTTTGGTGATAAATTAACCACAACATTAGCGCCGCTGAAAACATTACGTCACAACTGGTCCGACGTTTCCTAAAAAATAAACAAAGAAAAAACTCACGAAATCCGTGATTTCAAAGCCAGCTGTTTACTGACGTTTGTCATGTTTAATAAAGAGACAGACAGGCAGGCAGGCAGATCATTTAAAGGCAGTTTTACTGTTCTACAAATTAAACAAGTTCACTAGTTTTGTTTCATTTAAAATCATCGTAATTAATGAAATGAAAGGTAGGTCTTAAGTTGAGCTACATCACAGTCTGGTGAGGTATATTGTGGTATAATATTAGTGTAATGCTGCTTATGCTTCAACTCTGTGTGTACTGTGTTGTCACTTTTATATAGATTATGTAAGTCACTCTTGATTATTATGCACAACATTGATTTATCTCATTTACAAAATTTGCAGTATAATGCCAAGAAAAGAGAGACTCCAAAAGCAGGACAGGGAACTGCTCAAGCAGCTCAGGGTAGCAGCTCTCTTTTATCTTGGATCAGGACATCAACTAGTAAAACAGATGAGTGAGCATCAGTAACCCTACCTGGTCCTGGGGAGCAATTATTTATTCAGTATTATTATTTTTAATTTCATAAATAATTTTGGCGATGGGTGCCCTTTTTTTTGGTTTGAGCACCTGTCCCCCCAAAATGTCTGTGCACGTGCCTGGTACTTGGGTTGGGAACTCGGACCGGTTTGGAGAGAAGCACAGTCTGCTAGCTCACGAAGCTGAGAAGGAAGCGGGCCTGGACCTGGCATGATGCCGTGATCTTGTAGCTGGGCGATGAGAAGGACAGCCTCGTCTGTCAGGGATTTGTTGCATTCAGCTAGACTAAGGCTCTTACGCCGACCACTTGAAGAGTTGGAGGCGACTTCCTGGAGCAGATCCGTGTTAGGAACATGAACCTCCTGGGGATAGTCGTCGGAGTCTGACATCAAGATGATGGCAAGTATTTAATGATGAATTAGCGAGAGCGTGCTCTCTGAATTAGCGATTCACTGCAGAAGAGAGGAGAAGACAAAAAAGTCACAGTATATTGTAAAACTGTATGAGGAAGACTCACTAATGACAAGAAATGAATCTGAAGTAGCTCCAGAGCATTAACACAGGGCAAGAGAAGAGACGATTACAAACAGGTGGGTTTAGAGCAGCCACTGCACCTGGAAAGGCTAATTTGGGACTTGTAAAGTAACTGTGAGGTCTTTTACTGTACTATTCCTATGGAGCCTTTCTCTAAAGGAGATTAAATATCACTGGGTGGTGGGCTTAACAGCTCCCTAGAATGCTGAGTTTGAATAAAATGCTCAGATCAAGATTTAGTCGACAGTGACTGTGGGATTTAAAGGAGAAAACTATCTTAAACTCACCTGTGATCTTTAAATACTTTTTCCAGTGTCTCTTTACCACTAATTTCACACCCTCATACATGAGCATGTTTTGAAATAATATTAACTGAAGATATTGTTTCAAAAATAATAATAATAATATATATATGTATAATCTTAAACAACACATGTATCAGTAAGGCTGAGGATTCTGTTCTTCTTTACTGACAAAACCTATGTTGCACCCTTAAACAGACATGCCTCTGTTTTTCTGTTTGGCAACTATTTTCTCTCTGGTGATCGCTGGGGACTATAATTGCACAGTACCTGAGGTGGGCGGAGAACACCACCTCCACAATCAACAAGGCCCAGCAGAGGATGTTCTTCCTGCGGCAACTTTAGAAATTCAGCATGCCACGGAAAGTGATGGTTGAGTTCTACACAGCCATCATTGAGTCCATTCTCACGGCATCCATCACCATCTGGTTCGCTGCCTCCACTGACATCATTTGGTCAGCTGAGGTCATCGTCTGTGACCTGCCGGCTCTCCTAGACCTGTTCCACTCCAGGACCAGTAAGAGAACAGGCAAGGTCATTGCTGATCCTTCCCATCCCGGTCAGCACCTATTTCAGAGACTCCCATCCAGACTACCACACCAAGGCAATTTCCTGTATGTGTAAATATACTTGGCAATTAAAAGAATTCTGATTATGATGTTGTACTGAAGTTATATCATATTCTAAATCAATCCGTGCATGTTTACAAAACTGATTACGCATACATGGATTGAGATTTAGTTACAGTTTCCACATAAACATATAATACTGCAATACTGGCTCCATTGAAATCAACCTGGATTATTTTCATTTGTAGTCATATCAGAAATTGTGCTGTGGAGTATGAAGTATGAGGTTTTATCAGACAGGCATGTGTATACCCAGTGTGAACAGAATATTTCAGCCTCTGCTCATTTTTTACCAATGTTGGTTTTTCTCAAGGCTCTCAGATATATAGACGTGCGATACTAGCTTTAAAAAAAGAGCAATATGTTTTGCATTGCATACACATCATTGTTGAGATTGTCCTCCCAAGGAAAACAATATAGTCAGTAATTTCAGAAAGTGACATGACATCTGTTTATGTTCAATTGACAAAGGCTGGAGTGAGGCAGGGTGATAGATGATGTTTACATAGAGCCACAACAGATGAAGATTGCTGTTTGTTTCCTGTTTCCAACAAACTATCAATGTTGCTTTATTAAGGGCTGCAGCAAACTAGAGGAGTCTGACCCAATTCGTCCTTTCTGAGAGAGGCCAATAGGAGCCAATTATCTGCCCAAGTAATCCTGCAGTGTGAGGGGTTTACAGAATATTCTTAATGCTACCGATTGAGTCGGAGCCTCCCTGATCTCAAATTGTAAATATAAAACATGATGGATATTAAGAATAATCGGCTCCAACAGACACCTGCAATAGCCAATGAGACCGATCTTATCAGAGGCATCACCAACCGATTGTTGCGTACTTGTAAAGCTGAGACTAAGAACATCGATAACAAAAAACTGATAAATAAGATAAAACGCATTTCTGTGAGATTTTTAAGTCTCTGGAATTTCCACTGTAAAATAGTTTTCCACAAACTGGACGTGTATAGTCTTACGTTCTGGCCTAATCATCTAGTGACCAAACCTTTGCCATAGAATTAAAACATCATAAAATGGTCACGAAAAGTCATCTGGTGTCAAATCAGTACGTGGTTTGTTGAAGGGCTTGTGAACAGGTTGTAAACCATCATCAACAATGTACCCAGTCTAAAGCTGACGCATTGTCCCCACTGCTGCAAGTCATTTTTATTTTTTGCAGATCTATAAACCTGTTATTTATTAGTATCACAAAGGCATAAACAAAATGTCCCCACCTCCTCAGGTAAAACAAACCCTGTCCAACTAAAGAAAAAGACTAATACGACTGGCCTGTCGGGGGCTTAAAGGGAAGGGTAATAATATGTTATGGCGACCGTGGTACTAATAAATCAGATCAGACTGAAGATGGAGAGCGACTGAACTCACCGTGTGGTGTCATTGAAGTTGCACACTCCATTCCCCCTGAATCACTTTCAATATCATTCCTCTTCCGGCTGTATCAAAGACAACAGTGGCAGTTTAATTAGTCCCAGAGGTTGCCATCTCTCCCCATCACCATCACTCTGTATTCTCTCCACTCTCCATCTCCCTCTGTTCCCACGTCTTCATTTGTCTCATCTGTCCCTCTACAACACAATAAGACTGTGAACTTGGCAGTCACATCCACTTTTATGCTGATTTCATCCCACAGTGTCTCTTTCTGCTGCCACATCCCTGCATGGAGAGGGAGAGCCAGGCTGCAGAGAGACCAATGGTGATCACAACCTAGTTTAGTGCTGAGACAAATTAAATTTCATCTTTGGCTTTGATAGCAAGGTGATGATTCAAAGTGAATGGAGCTTGAAGTCCCCAAAAATAGTAAGAACTCTCCGCTGAGGTTGAGAGATGGCTGCTAAACAAATACAACTGTCTTGCTACTGTGCTATTTATTATGATCCAATGGGTATTTACATCTTGCTCCAGCAGAAGTCCATTAGATGTAGAACTTTGCTCACAGTGCCATTGGCAACTTTAAGAAAGTATACTCTGTACTTAAACACTGTCAAGTGTATTAAAAGAATTTAACTGTATAGAAAAACCTTAAGCTAGATCAATTCGGCCTAGTTCTGAGAATAAAATTATTTCGGATTCAGATTTTTTTCTTTTTCAAAACTGAACTCCTTCAACTTTCAAGAGAAACAGCTCACCATTACATGCTGGGCGATCATGATAATTCTGTAGATGATTGATAGGGAGAAACATGAGACCCATATGTATATATTATTTATATGTGTCAGGATAATATACTGTGAATTTACATTTTGAAACCACTTCTATTGAATCTGTGTTTAACTTTGGAAAAACGATATTTGGCTGATGTGGTGACTGAAAACTAAATGAGATGAAAACTCATACTTATAGTTAATATTTTTAAGACACAAAAGCTCCATTAGCCTGATGCAGGCCTCCAGTATTCAGTATTGCAAAACGGTGACACACAAAATCATATTGTGATCAATGTATAACCTTTAACCTTATGGACAATGTATCTGCATAGCTTGTGGCTACAATCAATAGATGAGACCATGGACTTTAAATAACTACATAACTGAAGCCATACGGGCGTTCAATGGGAGCCCAATCTTGGGCTTTTTATGTTTCTCAGGTTTTTAGCACCAATACTACTAGTTAAAAACAAACATACCAGAAAAGTGAGCACTTGGACACACATCAGTGTGATACTGAACTACAGAACAGGACAGCACAGCAGATAGCCAAATAAGTTATTCTATGAGGAGGGACCTGCCTCTAACCTTGATAAAAGAATTAGCAGTGCCCAGCGGACAAAATCTGTCAGTATTCTGTGGCTGAGCAGTCTGCCGGTAGAGGGCAAATATTATTGAATTACCTCAAATCAATTGTTTTTGTGAACCTGGAGAAGACACACAGCCTCTGGTTTCTTATCCACCTCCTGACAAATACAAAAAAACTGCCACACCAAGTCCCCTCTGAGCCGCTGCACCATCCCTCAGAGCTTGGTGGAAAACTCTATTAGCAGTGACAGAACAACAGTTGGATCATATCGCTGCGAGCAGAAGGAATGGAGCTGTAATATAACGTCCATTAGCAGCCGAGGTGTTCACATGCGTTTTACTGAGCTGATATGAAATCTGTTGCTGTTGGTGGAAACAAAGATAAATCAGGCTTGGTAGCAGAGTGTAGGTCAGATGGATCCATCTAAACTCCATTAGGAAAACGGACACAGCTTACACCTCTGAAATGACCTTGAGTCCTATCAGAAACCATTTTGTTTTCAGTCCTGTTACCCTCACTGGCTCCATACCTGGTCAGAGCCATCAGAGTACAGATATATTTCTCACATTAACTGATCACTATAAATATCAAACCTCAAATGAGCCTTAAGTTGGTTGGTAAATGTCTGTTTTTATGGTTTTGTCTGATATCCTTCTTGCCCAAGCTCCATCACAACCAACGAGAAGGGGAAGGCAATGGAAGGATGGATGGATATTCTAGATCACTAAAACTTGCTTAACACTTTGCTACAGAGGATGATGTTGGTGAGTGGTGATTGTGTAACGTGGCGTTTTTAAAGCAGCTCAATCTTGTTATTCAAAACAATATTCAGCCCTGTGAATAAACCATATCCTTTAAAATGTCCTTTGCATTCTCTTTGTACTGCTGCTGCTCAGACACAGATTTGGTGTTTGCTACACTTCTTTCTAAATGACTGACTCTCTAGATGTAGGTTATGATAATCTTATGGAGATGGTATGGAAATGAAAAATTACCCCTATCATTACCAAAGCACCTCAGAATGCAACTGCAGCACTTTTACGATATGGAAATGAGCCGAGTGTCTCCTGACTGAGTGTATCGGAGAATAGATGGAATATAAAAGTGCCCTTTCTCTGACTTTAATTGAACACATCACTTTCCTCTGACCTTGATGCAGCTCTTTTGCCTTTCGCCTGCAGCCACAGAGACGTGATTACAGTAAATTTGATCCAATAAACGAGTCCAGTCATTTTTATGGAAACTCAACATTAGCTTGACTGATTAGGTCAAATTTAGGTTGAATAAATCAACAGTCTGTATTATTTGAATTTGAACATACATGAATTACACATTACAGTGGTGTAAATGCATCACCAGTGATGTGTATAGAGTGTAAATGCTGAGTACTTGTATAATGAGGGGTCTTTTTTCTAATATTATTCTCCCAGCGCAGAAGATTAAGGGTTTAAACAGCCAATTGTTATAGATTTTGGGGTTTTATTGGCCTACTTGTAAAATAATGTTGTATAAGTATATTGTCTTGTCATTAAACAATAAGTACAAGAGAAAGCGGTGCCTTTAAATCTGCTTCTGTAAAGAGAGGAAAATTGGTGCATGAAGTTCTCTGGAAAAATGACAGTTATGTTATTATTGTGTGCTAGGAACAATTCATGTGGATAAGGGTGTTATTTATTTAGTGACGCAGTGGGGCTTGACCTCAGTTATTATATTTTTCTTTCACAAGCATTGAACTCACCACCATTAGATACAATATAAATAAAAGCTGACTTCGACATCTCCCCCCCAGGTGAAATAGGGTCATTCCTTTGTACATTCTTCTTGAGGCCACAGAATAGTTGACATGGAAAACGACTGTTTAATTACAACATTCTCAAGAAATCAATCGAAATTTAGAAAAATGCCCCATCTCACAATGTTAAAGAAAGCGAAATGAAATTGCTAGATTCACCACCTGATCGGGATCTGCACCAAATTTGAATTGGTTCTTATATCTCAAATCCTTCAACCAAGTTTCATAGTAATTTTTTCAGAAGTTTCTGCATTGTATTATAAAATCTTATTTCCGATTGCTTAACTTCATGTAGGATAAGATAAGATATTCATGTATTAGTCTCACAATGGTTAAAATTACCAACTTGACATGGGTCATGCAAGTATTATGGCTGTTATCATCTTCACGTCACTCATTTGCTGCATGTCATGTTGAGATTTGTCGTGAGTCCCCCTGCATTGACTTTATTCAACAGAAATTGCGTTCATAAAATTAAATTCATATTCGACTCTAAAACGACGTCTAAATTTACCTGTAAAAAGGTTACATATGCAGTATGCAACATCACAGTTCTAAAGTGAACAATATACATACCTCCAAGTAGCTGTAACGCAGCTGTTTGACCCTCTCTGAATTCCGCTCAAAAGGCACTCGATAAAGTTGTTTAATTTCAACCTGATGTATTTTCAGAATGCGTGCCAGTGTTGACTGACAGACCTGATGGACATTATTGAAAATGTTCTGGTCATCGATAATGTTGGGTAAAATTTCTGAGCGTTATGGCATTATTGGCCAAAACCATGTTTATTATCTCTCTCTCTTGATCTTGCGTGAATATGGCCCCCCTTCCTCCTTTTCGTTCTCGACCCTCATCCTATGTAGAACAAAATACATGTAACCTACTGTAAAATATCACAGGATGGGGTATTAAAAGTACTGATATGGTGCTGTTAGGACGACCACACTTACGGCTGGACTGTACAGCAAAAGAAGACCAAGGCAGGATAGTTGAGTGTCACAGACGGGTTTATTGTGGTCTCTCAGGCAACATGGCACACGTCCTCCACCTCATGCAGCAACCACACAGGAAAAACACTCTCCCCACTGATAACAAAATGGCCCCTTATATAGGGTGCCTAGGTAAGGAGGGAGAAACCATTCCCCATGCTGACATGCTCTCCTTTTGACAACACTTTTCTTTTATCATTATACCCACCATTCTCCTATATCCACACACATTTATTTACAAACACCCCCTCATCCCCCATTCCAGCACATTACAATAATCAAATACACTAATCTTCCCACCCCCACACTAATCACCACTTGGGTGCCCCCGGAACTATAAATATGGTGCTTGTTTCCTGGGGAGGCCTTTTGCCCAAACACCCTGGAGACAAAAGAGACTGGTGAGTACCATTACACACACAAACACACACTATTGCACGACATATGATATTAGTCACATCTCATCTTAGCATTCAGTTACCACAAATGCAACATGTCCCTCTTTTGCAGGGGTGGAACCATGTGGCCATCACAGAACCCACCAGCACAGATTTAAAAAGGACAATAAATGTATCACCAATCAATAAAGATGAACTGTTTTTAAGTGTGCAAATATGCCATGTGCAATTATTAAAGTGCATGTACCCGGTCAAAGTGCATGGTGCAATATTCCCCCCAACCCCATCTCAAGCTCCAGGAAACGAAGTCCTCTTCGTTACAGGTGCATACAATAAGCAGCTGATAGACAGATTTTGTTTACCTGTTTTCTTGTCGACATGTCCTAATGACAGATGCCACTGTATAGCTGCTGAGATTTGGCTGATCTCTTACTCCAGCCTCCCACAGCGTCAATCCGTGGTTCACCACATGGTCCACTAGTGTAGTGTGAATGTCATTAGATACATTTGGTCTTCTTATTCTTTGAGCCCGTTCTCCTCCTGCTTCAGGTCTTCCTCTTCCTCCACCTCGGCCTCTACCTCTGGCACAGCCTCCGCCTCCTCCTCCGTGGATTCCCCCACTCACCGTCACTCTTCTTCCTCCTTCCATTTTGGTTGAAGTCAGGTGAACTCACCTGATGCATTTGTATAGAGCTTAAACCTGATTGGTGTGTCTACAATTAAGCAATCATGTGTTTGCACACCCGATGGCTGTGTTGAACCAATTGGCTCATAGGGGTGGTCCTTTGACAGGCATACTTTGGAATTGCTAGGAAGTGACTTCTTGATATACTTCTGTGTCTAATGTATACAAGTGTGTTTAATGTTTTGCAGATCACTGTGTGTATTGTTTTGCAAAAAGTGTGAAGCTGACATTGTACTTATAGTGGTGCAGATCTGGGCCCATGTTCTGCTCCTTGTGTAAGGTTTTCTTCTCCAACTTCCATGTCTGATAAAGCCCAGCCTCACTGATGGGTGTGTTTCAGTGTAGTAAGAAGTTTGTGGATTCTGGAACGTCTCACAGATACCAGGCTAATGACTGACATGTCAGGTTGTTACACCGGCAGCAGAGAAATCAGTCTCAGGTCAGATATCCAGGAAGTTTGCACTGAAAACGGGTGTGACACTGATTTTACAAAAAACAGTAAAGCACAAAACTGTAAAAAGACTACAGCAACCACAACACACCTGCCATCGCAGTTTCTTCATCGCCCAAACTCAACACGCTGTAAATATTGTAGTTCAGAGGCGTCTTTCAGGAAGATGCTCTGAAATTTGTTAATTTCTCTCCAGTGAAACAACCTGTGTTCTCTCTCTTTGTTCTTCAGTGGGAGTAAAAATTGACAGATGAAGATTAGAATGTTCGAAATGGAGTGACAGGCAGCAAATACAAGCTGTTTACCCACGACGTGAGGGGTGTATTACATGGGAGGGAAAATCTAGAATCCCTTGCTTATCTCATTATTTTTGATAAAAGAATGGGCAACGAAAGGGATGTGTTCTCTCTCCTCTCCCATTACACACTCCTGCTGACATTCAAATGAAATCATTTGGTGCGAGTGTCTCTTTAATTCTCGTCCCTGAAACCTCATGTACCTGTGATTCACAACGGCCTCCTTATTATGAGTACAAAAACACTCCACCAGCCTTCAGGAGGAGTCACTCAGATTGATTCTCACTGCTGAGTAATTTATATCTGCTTCCCCCTCAATTCGATGGTCGTGTATGTCACACGCACGCACACCAAACGCACGCACGCAAACACGCACACACACACACTCACAACCTTCGTTTTCATTACTCAGAGAGCCCTTCAGTGTGTGGGGAGAGAAAAACAGCCATGACTTTTCAAGTGTCACTCACCAGAAATGAGGCGGAGGAGGGGCAAGTATGTAAAGAAAAGAACGCTACCTAGGTAAATCACCAGCAATGAAGGATAATGAGAAAAGGAGGGGAGGAAGAAAGGTAACACCACAAGAGAGAGCGTCCGGCGTCAATCACATCGAAATGAAAAAGGAAAAAACATAAAAAAGAAAAGCGTTAGAAGACGAGAGCACGTGTTTGGCATTCTCCGTCCGTCGACTGAAGGTGCACTAGATGAATACCTTCCTGCTGTTTAAGTGTTTGGAGGCGAAGGGGGGGAAAGAGGAGGGAGGGATAAGGAGAAAAATGGCAGCATCAGAGGAGAAAATTAGATTTGCAGCCACTGGAGAACCTCACAGAATTAATACCTTGTTGGACTGGAAACATGACAGATGGGACACACACACATACACCCAGGGCTGCACATGTAGGCATTGGGGGAGTTGTTAATTCTGATTAGTATTCTGGAGAAGTCTGTGTATATTTATGTTTGTGTGAACTTTTTACAGTGACTTTTTCCTTGATATACTTTATGAAATGAGGTCCATAGAAAAGGATTCAAAAAGCTGTTTAACCAGCCTATAAGAACCCATGTTCTGCCTCCTCCATGCTCGGCCCAGACGTCAACCCTCACCTAAATGTTCTAGACAAGTGCTGTTATATAATTTGGCTAGATTTAAAAGGTCCGTCAACTCATTCCTGCTTGCTACATTATAAGCCAGTTAAATTATCAGTTCAAGGCCAAGAAAGACCATCCAGCCAGCGGGAGATGTCCTGTTTCTCCTGGTGTGCAGTCCAATGCTGCCTGATGGAATATGCGTTATTGAGGTTGGGATGCAAGCCCTGATCGGGTATCAAGTAACTGATTGGCCTGGTACAGTAAGTACACAGTTGCCGGTCGTGACATTGTCTCCGTTCCTATGTTCTTCTTTCACCACTCAAAAGGTTGCATGTGAGGGCTTGATAATGATGTGCTTATGCTGGAAATATGACTCCCTCCACTCTGTCAGATATGAAGCATCAGGCAGAACTGAAGTCGTATGCACCACCATCTGATCAGAGCACCATCTGACATCTCATCAGCCAATCAATCACCACACCTTTTACAGTACATTATCAATCATACTCAAACAGCTCAATGCCATTATAATCTGGCAGCTCACACGGCTCACACCACTGATCATTCATACCACTTACGCAGACAAGCTCCTCTTCACCTGAACACAGCACGGTTCTCTTCCTGGATTTTTGTTTTGGGTTTGTTGAATATCTTTTTTTTTCTTCTCATCTGGAGCCAAATTAGTGTATCCGTGCAAGAAGTCTTTAATGTTCATAGACTGAGGAGAAATTACTTTTCAAAGTCAATCCCCCACCAAAATATGCAGATTATACACGGGTGCAATGAGTTATGGGATTTCTGCACTGTAAATGTACCCATGCAGCATTAATATTCAACACCTAAGTGCTAGCGATATACACAGTGAGTCATTGGTATGTACAATTAACCTCCAATGGTCTCAAGAAAGTAATCAATTCTAAGGAGCCTATGGAAGCCTATTTATCCCCTTAGTTTATGGAACATCAGTGAATGTGTGAAAGTTAGCAATGACGCAATTTCTCGGGAGGAAATCTACGGTCAGGCACAAAATAGGTAATGCTCTCCCTCCTTAAGCAGCTAAGATAAAGGTGGTCTATTGCGAATGGAAATGAACCTCTGACTTCCCACAGGAGTCGTTTCTGTACCAGATGTAAACGTATTTAACCTTCCCCACATTCAGTGAGGAGTCAGGAGTGAAAGAGTCAGTGAAGGGTTAAAAATGCACAATTGGACATGGACTGTTATTAAAGCCATACTGATGATTCTATGAGAATAAAGTCATATTTAGAAAATAATATTATCAGAAGAATGAATTTGTAATATTACAAGAATAAAGTCATATTTTAACTGGAAATAAGTCACAATATTACAAGAATAAACTTGTAAATCAATAGGAAAAAAGTCTTAATATAAGTTAAAGGTCCAGTGTGTAACATGTAGGTGGAAGAGATATATTGGCAGATATAAAATAACCCTAGTGATATTTTCACCAGTGTGTTTCATCTAAATTATACAAATTGTTGTTTTGTATATTTTGTATATCATATAATTTAAAAGATACAAGAAAATAAAACGACCTATAACCAATGTTAGTCAGCCACAACCAAACATCCCCTCTACTAAAGAGGGAATTTACTCCAAGTATGTGTGGTTCGTTCTTCAGAATGAATTCTTACACAATCCTTTTTTTGTAATTGAAGCTTCAATTGATGTCCACTGTGAGCAAGAGGCCCTCAGCCCATACATTGACTCGACTGATACATTTTATCATTAATACTCTTAGATAGATACTTAGCAATGACATTTATATTTCATGCTTTGGTACAGAACAACTTCTTTCAATGTCATCTGTCTAAATGGATGAAAAATTTAAAAACAGAGTCAGAGACTCTGATTATCATTGAAGTTGTGTGAGGGTGCTTTAACTATATTGCCTCTGCCAAGGACCATTTTCATCAGCATTTGTTTAGTTAGTTAAAAACTACAGACCTGCATTCCTATTGCGGAGCAAAGGGATAAGTACTTTTGGGGTGCATATAGGATTCAGGATTTCCCCCCCACTCTATTAAGAAACTTGCTGAGATATGGCGTCAGACGTGGTGGAGGTATGTGCTCTCTGAAACCCATCTTTTTGTTAGCTATTTAGCATGATAACTCAAAAATAATTCAGGGATGTTGAGGAACAAAATTGGGCATGTTTAGGGGACTGAATTTTAGTAAAGTACTAATCAGGGTCTAGTGAATGAAACGTGGTTATATAAGGGGTACTGCAAGGAGAACAATGTTTTCATTGATCTGTTTTATGAACTGTCTCCTCCACAGCTTAAAATTGGCTTTTCTATTTTATTACATCAATATTTTTGTTTTCATTTTAGAAGGGAACAAGACGTGTTTAATCACTTGTTGCCTTTCCATTTTTGTGATCTTCTCTGTGACCTTTACTCAGAAATGACTCAATCAAATGACACTGGCGGTAAAATCCCCATTCAGTAACATAATTACTTGCTGGTGTGAGACCAGCTTTAATGTCAGTAATTTCCTATATGACAAATATTGATTAAACTCCAGTTTTCCATTGGTGTTTTGGGAGTTTTAGTGTGAGTGGATTTTTCATTTGAAAACTAAGTCTCTGAATTTAGCATCATGACACTGATTTTAGTTCGAAGCTGGAAAAAAAGGTATTGTTGAGTTGTCTTAACATTGGCTTTTAACTAGGGCTGTGAAATGATTACAAATTTTAATCAAATTAATTCCAGGTTTCTATGGATTAATCATGATTAATCACATTACCTATTTTCTCGGTATATTTTTGTGAGAACAAAAAGATTTATGACAAAAGAGAGATGTACACATTTAACATGTTTTTTATTATTATTCATAAATAAAAAAAACAATGGTGCTGCAACTCAGCAGTTCTTTAGCAGTTCTATTTGCTATTCCATATGGAACATTCATCCTAAACAGAATTCGGGCTTCTTAGCCATTGTATGGTTGAATAAAACTTTTTTCTTTTCTTTTTAAATCAAACAGAAATTATTTGGGCTTCTTAGCCATTGTTTTTATAGTATGGTTGAGCATTTTTCTATTTTTTTTTCAAACAATCATTAAACACACTGGCACAATCTAATGCCTCTTAAGGCCCTCTTAGCTAGTCTTTCTTTCTTTAGCCAGTAGGTGAGGGTCAAACTAACTTCACATTTTCTGACAGTAAAGCTGTCCGCTTCTTTTGCACAATGTGTCCTGCGAGTGAGTCTGGTTTGGCGGATTCCACTTGAACGCCCCTCGCCGACCAACGCATGCTTCGCATTGCGGTTGTACTTTAGCCGTATATTTCTACGGTGAAACAATAACATCTTCTCCGCAGAGTGTGCATATCACCTTGGTTTATTGAATGTTCCATCTTTGTTTTTTTGGAGCACGATCTTCCCATCCAGAAGGTGATGTTTGTTTGTTTGAATAGCAGCTGCCGTCTGAGTGACTGCATTAGAGCGGTGACTAGTGCAGAGTGGGCGGAAATGTGGGTAAATTGGAAGGTCCTTCTGCGCATGTGTTAAATACATTAATTCGTAAAAAAAATTACGAATTAATCCGGTAATTTAATCATAACGCGTTAACGCGTTATTTTTCACTGCTCTACTTTTAACAAATAACTTTAAATATCTCCAAATGCATTCACATTGTTAGTGCAAAAAGTTTGAGGCTGGTTTCTGGGACAGTTCTGTGACTAATACTCTGCAGGGACTTCGGGAGCGTTTGGCAGCATATTTTCACATACAAAGGAAAGTTTCACTCTCACGTTAAAAACCTTCTCGAGAATTATTCTTCCAACCAATTTATTTTTCTCACCTCCCAACTATACGTCCTGCCCCAGACTGTGAGAAAATAGATACAGCGTCACTGTATAATTAACTAGAAAGGTCAAAAGATCCATCTGCTTTTCAATTAGACTGTTATCTCCTGAGGATGGATCTAGTATTTTACTTCTTTCTGTGGAGGGAAAGTCACAGAGGTCATCAAAATGAATGTCTCCCTTGTCTGAACCAATCCCAACAGTATTCATACTCATTTATTCACTCAATGTGAAGTCTTTCTCATGTCGAAGTCTATTCAGTTTTACCATTTGGTTTCTTGTTATTAGGGCCGGAGCACTGACAGTGAGAAGCCCTATTGAAATTGTAATGATTATTATTAGGGCCCGAGCACTGACAGTGGGAGGCCTAATTGAAATTGTAATGATTGTTATTATTATTATTAGGGCCCGAGCACTGACAGTGGGAGGCCTTATTGAAATTGTAAGGATTATTCTGAGCTTAGTGAATGGGCTTTTTGAGGGCTCCGTTTCGCTCCTCCTCTGATGGTTGCTGGGCAAAATCCTCACTTCATGACAGCTTTAGTTTTGTGTTAAATAAACAAGCCTTGTCGCGCCTGACGCCTTGTGGGTCAGTGTTGTTGTTCATTGGAGTAAAGAATATCGTGTTCCTGCTCTATCGGCTGTATGTTCTGTTTGTGTAAACATTCACATCCTCCAAACCAAAACCACGCCACTCTATCCTCCCGTCAGAAGCTGGGGCAGCTGCTTGAACTCTGTGTGATGTTGAATAAATCTAAGGGAGTTTTGCTAAATATAAAAAGTTAAGTTTGAGAAGAAGTTAAAGTACAGCGTATAGAATGTCACAGATTTATAATTCCCTCAACATGCAGAAGTTCTTATTAGAACTCTTATCAAGACAGGTGTGAGACCTACCAGTGATGTGACGCACACACATTCACTCTAACTAACATATATAATAAATAATACATGTGGTTGCAAGCTTTGGCTACACTGTAGGCCCAACTATTGTTCACAAACACTAGGTCCCAAACATAGACTGTATATATAAATAGACGTAGGGTCCATAGGAGGCATTCCCCCGGCGCCATCTTGCTGGTGCTGACTCCTCCTAGTTCATGGCTAACCAATCAATGGACAAGGACGAGGAGCGCGAGTGTCGACTCACAACTGAGCGATGGCAGCAGAGCTCTAGTTGCCTAGTTAGCTCAGGCTACGGCACTAGGGTACCCGCGAAATGCTAACCGGCAAGCACCGGAGCTAGCACTCCGCGGAGGTCGCTGAACTCCGCGGATGCTAAACTGCATTTCGTTGTATAAGTACTTGTACTGTGCAATGACAATAAAGTTGAATCTAATCTAATCTAAAAAAGATGAATTGCTGCACTTAAAATTTTAAGGGTTAGGGTTAGGGTTAGGGATCATGGCAGTTTTAAAAGCCAAATATTTAATAAAATGTCAAATGGTTTTGCACGTTGTCCTTTTTTATGTATGTTAGTGAATATGTTGTAATTTAATTAAAATTAATGCTTACACTAGCAATGAAAACAACACTAATTAAATCAACAAGATTGACATTAGTATAGGAGACAAAACCTACAATTCACATATAAGAAAGGTAATCACTATAAAGGCATGGAGTTCAAACAATGTGACAGATGTGGCTTTAAACTAATTAGACATTAAAGGTGTACGATACTGAGGCTTTTTCAAAGTGTTATTTTTAGGAGTGAGCTTGATGAACTGTCTGTAAACTCTTATGCTGGCTGACAGGAACTGGCTGTCCGGCTTTGTGAGAGCATACTTGACTGCATCTAACTTCCGTCTTTTCTATTCTCCTGACAAGTGTGAAACATCATAGCATAACTATTCCGTCATCATTTCTCAAAAAAGTGCGTTACAAATCAATGAGGGAGACCTGATCCCCTCCCCCAGTACATATTACCTTGTACAGAAATACCTTGGCAACGGTTCCTATGGAATGGTCGTCCAATGCAGGAATGTGACCACCGGTGAAACGGTGGCTTTAAAAATCATCAAAAGCATTGAAAACTATGACTGTGCACAAGAAGAAGAGGTCATCCTTCGAACCATGAAGAATCTCCAATCAGACAGGTTCAACATCGTCAGATTGTACGAGTCATTCTTCTACAAGGAACATTATTGTCTTGTGTTTGAGATCCTGGATATGGATATGCAGAAATTCAAACAGATCAGCCTGGGTCAACACCTTCAGCTGAAGCAGATCCGCTCCATTCTGCAGCAGGTTTGTTTTTTAAACTCAAGCTCTTACACTAACTGCTTTGTAGCGTAAAGGTTAAACTTGGTCACTAAAAAGTGATTGCTATAGTTGTTGTTGATGAAATGAACTCTGTTGCTCATGATTATTATTATGCTTTTCATGATTTCAGCTAGCTACAGCCTTGGGCTTTCTGAACAGCGCAGGGATCATTCATGCAGATTTTAAGCCAGATAACATCATGTTGGTGGATCATGTCAGGCAGCCACTCAAAGTTAAAGTCATTGACTTTGGCTTAGCCTTAGATGATCCTGAGGAGATGATCGGTGAAACCCTCCAGACCTTGTGGTACAGGTAAGTAACTGACAGCACATCTGTATACCTGAGTCAGCTGTGTTTGCTGTAAATAATTGGAAAAAGTCCTGTACGCTTGCATATCCGGTTTATATCTCCGAAACTGACAGTAACAAGGAGTTTATCAAATTTGAAACCTGAGTAATATGTTTGTGTTTCTTATCCTAAGTTCTCCTGAGATTCTGTATAAAGATCCTTTCAGCGGGGCCATCGACGTATGGCCTCTCGACTGCATTGCTGCTGAACTCTCAATGGGCACACCGCTGTTCCCTGCTAATGATAATATTGATTTGGTCAGTAGCTGCACTTAAAACACAACAAACACGTACAGTTCTGCCGGGTTGTTTATATATTTTCAAATCAACACACTTGATTATTATAGTGAAAGAGTTTCCAGTAGAAGTTCTCTGATTATTACTATTCTACTAATGAAACAAACCAGAAACACTTCATCCATATGTCTCAGTAATAGAAGTGAACCTGACGTACATGATCAATAATGTAAAATTGAAGTTAACCAACTCTCACAATGTTGTGTTTTCTCCACAGATAAGGCAAATTTGCAATTAGAGATCCGCAGCATGAAGGAAACCTCCTACCACATGCATTCTGGCCAAGATCTTGGATGGAAGGCAGATTTATGGTATCAAACTAGTTTACAACCATTAAACTGGCTCCACTACCTCACTAATTATGGGGTCTTTCCTTCAGTCTGTGTTTCTTTCCCCTGTGCCATCCACTGCCTTTTGAGAAATCTATTTCAATAAAACAATTCTTCATTTCAGTCAATAGGTTCAATTCTAGTTTGAGATCACCGGCCTGGATGAATTCATGACAGCACAACGTCTTCATAATCCAAACACGAGGACATCTAACATGTTTGCTTTCCTCATCTTGTTAAAGAGACGAATCATCCGCTCCGTGTAGAAGATGTTCCAAGCTGAGTATTGTGGCCTGCAGTGCTTTATCGACCTAATGAAACAGATGCTGATGATGAGTCAGTTTGAACGAATTACCCCCAGCTAAATTTTCCAGCATCCATTCATCACGATGAGCCACCTTCAAGGCTCATACAAAAACAGCCTCTAGTAAGTCTGTGCTTAGATGGTCTGTGTAAGTCCTTGCTGTTGGACATGGGTGTAAAATATAAGAGATATAAGGGGATTAAGGTGTTTGGCTCAGCAGTTTCATTTGTCTTCCGGTTTGAAGTCATGTAAGGATCTGATGGACATCTGTCAGGATCAGAGCTCTGAGGATGGAGGACATGGAGACCAGGTGATCCTGCAAATGTCCCTGAACGAGGACTCCTCCAGCAGCACTGCCAGCCCAGCCAATGAGGGCATCAAAGTGAATGCAAAGTCTGGCAACAGGTGAGTGTTTGAAATATCTTTCTGTTTGATCATTTTATATTGTAGAAGAATAGTTCAACATTTTGGTAAATAATCAGTTTTTTTGTTCAGAGTTCGATGGGATGAATGATACAGCTCTCATTAACTATGGATCTGGATACCGTAATTGCCACATTTAGTTTGTGATTTCTCTTAGTCGGATGTATCTTGACATTAGGTCATGTCAAATCACATGATTTCAAGGGAGGGATACCAGAAAGGGGCTGGCAAGTTGCATAAGATTAATGTTAACAATAAAAATCTATCATAAATAAGACTATCTCTAGTTGTTATCAAACAATGAATATGATTCTTTGTGAAGTTCCATCACCAATGACGAGTAGCACACTTCAATAACTGCACACAGCACCGAACTACAGTCAGGTTTATCACTTTTGGGTCCCCAGGAAGTTTTCCTGGCTAAACACAATGGAAAAGAGAAAGCTCCACTCTATCAAAGCCCTCGAACAATGAGGATTATTCAAAAACTAGAAGTCCTATCTGTTAAATAAAAACACACTGAGAATCCCAAGACTTTGCCGAACCAACAAATATCGTTTTTATTGGTTAGAGCAGTGGTCCCCAACCCCCGGGCCAGGTACCGGGCCGTGGGTCATTTGGTACCGGGCCGCACAGATAGAATTAACAGCTTACATTTGTTCTGTTTTATCTATAATCTGGTCATTTTCAAAATAAAACACCGTTTTATTTTGAAAAATGACCGGATCCTCTCCTTCATGACTCATGCTTTACGCATTTCAAGACGCTTGTCTCGGTCACGTCACTTTTTTCGCTGAACACAAACCCACACGGTATTTGTCGGACCCATTTGTCAACAAACCAGGTGAATCCAGCATGTCTGTTTAAGAAGCAGATCAGCTGCTGGAGGTCGCAAATGACGGCAGCCTTAGAAGAATGTTTGAGAAAACAACTCTGCCGGTGTCCTGGATTAAAGTCACGGCAGAATACCCTGAGATCGCCACAACAGCACTAAAAAAAACTGTGTTGCCATTTCTGACATATCTGTAGTGACTTCGGTGGAATTTTTTTTAATTAACGAATTAATTTTTTATTTTAAATAACCAAAAAAAAACTCTCAAAAATTTGAGGCCGTACCAGAGGGACTCCGTAGTGAGGCTCCGTAGACACACCTTAACGGCCGGTCCGTGAAAATATTGTCTCACATCCAACCGGTCCGTAGCGCAAAAAAGGTTGGGGACCACTGGGTTAGAGAATATGAAATCTGGCCATGGGAGCAGGTTAGAAAAGTTTGAATGATTTTCTCATTCCAGAAATGTTCTCTCAAAATTAACATTAGACCAAAGGAGAGAGGCAACAGAGATGTAAAGTAAATAAAATGGATACAACCAAAAGGTTAGCTCGGATATATATCATGGTGACATTTCTGCGAAGCTAACACGTTGTCTTATGTTTTGATATAAAAAATCATGTATGACAACCTCCATTTGTTGCTTTGAGAGCATTTAAGGCAGTCCAAAAAGTAGCTGAAAATCTGTCCTGCTCCACTCTCACTCGAAATAGGCGAGAGACCTCGACTCCCATTCATTTATTTTGGGCTGATCCCTCGTGCTTATAGCCTGGATGCCAGACGAACTTCGCCCCGACTGCAACGTAACGTAATCAACCACGTCACCAAAGAGCGCTTGGGCCCCCCGGTCTCTTTTCTCTGATGCCTCAGATGAACACGCTTCTTCAGCCTGGTCTCCTTCTTCGTCTGTCCATTTTTTAAATTTAAATGCAGTACGATTTGTTTGATGTGTTGTAGAGTTGTAATCCTAGAAGGAGAAGTTCGTACGTTCATTCACCTTTACGCCGGGTTTACATCGGACGCTGAAGCAACGCCAAAGCGATCGTTTCGGCGTTGAGTCAAATTTTTGAGCTTGACACGAGTGTATCGCGCCAGGAAACACACTGAAAAAATGTTTTCAAACGATATTGATGACATATTTTATATGATATAAATGATCAAATATGCATCCCATACTTTGAATTCCCCTTCTGTTGTCCTGGAGTTTTAATTTTACCAATTTTACCCATGACATTATTAAATGTCCCCCTCTGCCCATCCACTACAGCCACACAAGCAGTCATAAAGATAAGGTGGGGGGGGCTACGAATTCTCCACATAGGCTTGAGTGGAGAATACGTAATTTACCCTCAACCGACATTTAACGGAGCAAACAGCGGAGAAGTTCTTCAATTATTAATTTAATGTCATCCATGTTGAAGTGGATAAGTGCAGTGAATTGTATGATCCTCGGAACATGTTGTATAGAGACAACACTAAAAAAGACAAATGTTGGGACGCTGTTGCCTAATGTTTGAGCAACACGTAAGTATATGCTTTTATACTACTGGATCAACGGGTGATATTATTAGCGTTGCCCAGCGCTTCAGCGTCCGGTGTGAACAGCCAAGCACCAGCGCGCTAAGGATTAACAAGGCGCAGCGCCTCCACGTCCGGTGTGAACCCGGCGTTACTGTTTCTCTCAAAAAATGCTGATCGTGTTGGTAAGGTCCCCAGGTATCGTTAAATTATTTTTACAACATCGGCAAAAAACCGTTTTTTTCCTGATCTTCTTCTTCCACTTTTTTTTTCCTGGTTCAGTTGAAACACGACCCATTATCGAAGCCCAATGGAACGGTATCAGACTCATATTCTGACTAGAATTATGATTATGACAACGTCAGGCTATCGTGCTTTGGTTCTTAGGCAGACTCTCAGGTTGGTGCCTTTAGGAAGGTTTTAGCAGTCTGCTTCAGGCAGCCCTGCTTGGAGGTTGAACGATCTTTGGTAGGCAGAGGTCTCCCTAGTTGAGCAAGAGAGATACATTTCTCCTCCCGGAGAAGTCAGTAAAAATAAGATTCCCACCTCTCCTCAAGGACAAGTGAGTAGAAAAGAGGAAGAAAAGAGGGGGAACTGGGCTTTTATTGGCCTGCTGTTCTTGTTGGTTTAATGATGGCAGCTTCTTCTACATGCACCTGGAGAGAAAACACTTTCTTTTGTATGTTTTTTTTTCTTTTAAATATCTAAATCCAGTATTCACTTTACAACCATAACAGCTTCAGTAATAACAACCATAGCAGAGTTTGTTTAGTGAAATCATCTTTCTTTGAAAAAGGACATAGAAAAGTTGAGTTAGAAAATATTGCTTTTGTAGAATGTATTATAATGTGTTTGTGTGAAAACAGTATTCATGAGACACAAAAAAACAATATATAGAGATATAGATTATGAAAGCCCATAGATATAACTGTATTACATTCAAATTTGAATACTGCACACAGATTTTTTACACTGCAATGGAAAGATTGTTGTGTTGGTATTAGTGGGTAAATGATGCCTTACATTAATCATATAAGAAACTGTGACCTTTTTCAAATTATTACATGAACATGTTTTTTAGTTCAGTGGTCCCCAACCTTTTTTGCGCTACGGACCGGTTGGATGTGAGACAATATTTTCACGGACCGGCCGTTAAGGTGTGTCTACGGAGCCTCACTACGGAGTCCCTCTGGTACGGCCTCTGGTGACAGCGGTAGATTTTTTTTTATTTAACGGAATTTGGAGAGTTTCTTTTTGGTTATTTAAAATAAATAATTAATTCGTTAATTAAAAAAAAATTCCACCGATGTCACTACAGATATGATGTCGGAAATGGCAACAGAGTTTTTTAGTGCTGTTGTGGCGATCTCAGGGTATTCTGCCGTGACTTTAATCCAGGACACCGGCAGAGTTGTTTTCTCAAACATACTTTTAAGGCTGCCGTCATTTGCGACCTCCAGCAGCTGTTCTTCTTCTTAAACAGACATGCTGGATTCACCTGGTTTGTTGACTAATGGGTCCGACAAATACCGTGTTGGTTTGTGTTCAGCGAAAAAGTGACGTGACCGAGACAAGCGTCTTGAAATGCGTAAAGCATGAGTCATGAAGGAGAGGATCCGGTCATTTTTTATAATTTTTATAATAATAGATAAAACAGAAAAAAATGTAAATTGTTTATTCTTTCTGTGCGGCCCGGTACCAAATGACCCACGGCCCGGTATCGGTCCACGTCACGGGGGTTGGGGACCACTGTTTTAGTTTGACTGTTCTTCTATAATGTGCAACTGAAGGACGTGCAGATGTCTCATTTGTCTTTATTTATAGTCAATGATCTCTACAAACCAAATTCTAATATTAAAATGCCCTGATTTTCTCAAAATTCTTCTAAAATTTCTGCTGCATTTTAGTGGAAAGCAAACTGTACAAATGATTAGGGAGTATGGAAAAATAGATGGATTTTAACTCTGAATATAAAATCATAAAAATAATTTGCAGTGGACGCTAATGCCGAAGGAGGAAATCTTGACAAGCAAAAGCTTGTGATGATGGCCATATAGAATAATAAGACAAAACTTACTTATCAGTGTGTGTGTTTGTGTCTGTACACATCATGTTGTGTAATATCAGTGTGTGACTTCGCATCTGTGCAACCAAAGTTGATATTATACAGATTATTTTTATAGTTGTGCTATTCTGTTCATAACTATATAAAGGCATTAGAAAGGTTAAATATAATTGTGTGCAGTTTTTGTTCAGTAGCGTGTGATGTTGGCCCCTAGAGTAGTAAAGGCCTTGATGGTAAATGTCTTCTTTAGTTGCTTATTTTTATGTTTAATTTATTCGAGACAGTTTGAAAATCTGTTAAGTCCACATCAGATTCATTATTTTCAACAGAAGCATGTTTACTTGGCATAAGGTCTTAGCTCTGAGCATAAAAAAGTGGTATTCAAAACTAAATGGATTTGAGGCTAAATCTATGCCATATGTCTTTCTGTCCTGCCGGCTGCCACTGTTTCATAATTAACTGTCAACTCATTGGCTAGTTGGATAGTCAATTTCGACTCTGACTGGTTATTCCAATGGATAATAGTGATGTCTGAATGTGTCTTTTGTTTTTGTCATTCAGTTTGACTGTCTTTGCTCAATGCAGACAGATGTGAGGACATTTCGACATTATAAGGTCATTTTGGCCGGTCATCACAAATTGTGTGTGTGTGTGTGTGCGTATA
Organism: Pseudopleuronectes americanus; assembly: GCA_038501795.1. Classification (NCBI taxonomy): domain Eukaryota; kingdom Metazoa; phylum Chordata; class Actinopteri; order Pleuronectiformes; family Pleuronectidae; genus Pseudopleuronectes; species Pseudopleuronectes americanus. Next base: position 4,369,148 of record CM076726.1, read on the forward strand.
CGCGCCGACAACCTTGCCTGACTGCCAGAAACACAAAGCATCATCTACAATCATTTCTGAGCTCAACTTCACTGCACGCACAGAATGACAAATGTGTATTGTTTAACCAAGGTCTCTGGATAACAAACAAGTGCACATGCATGCACACACACACCACACATGTACACACACACAAACACACACACACACATTTCTTGTCTCCACATTAGTGTCTGAGCCTTGCTTGGTTTAACGACACACAACTATAATGTTTCCATTGAAAGGCTCTGATGAAGTCATTAGATGCTGTCTTCCTAGTACCAAACAAGAGACACATTAAGTTCTGAACTCACATCTGAACATTGAGGAACATTTAGCATTTGAGGAGTCAGATATTGCTCTCATAAGTTGGTGTAAATAAGGAGATAAAAAATATATTGTCCTTACATCCATCACTCGGACAAAAGCACACCTTCTTATGTAGGTTAATGTTACATACTGGATATTACTGTTATTTACTGCATGTAGAAAAACTCGAGACACCAACCTCTTCATGGCAGACCTTAAAAAAATGATTTGTTATTCTCTATTCAAGGAGCATTACCAACAGAATCCATAAGATGTTTTCACAGCTCAAAATGTCAACAGCAAGGCATGAGGGGGGCACAGACACTAAAAGCTGTATCTCTTATGCCAGTGAGATGACACCATGCTACAAGCCAGGCATTCGAGCGTGTGTGTGAATGTAAGAGGTTGGGCAGGTTTTCAAAAGGTCAGAATATACACTGAGGGGACGGAAAGAAAGAAAGAGGGAAACGGACGAATGGATGATGGGACATGGGAGAGGGATGGAGCAAAAGAGAGGGAGGGGACAGAGGAACATATATATATCATAAATAGTACCAACTGATTACCTGCAATGGCCTTTAAAAAAAAAGAATAGTTCAACATTTGGACATTTGGGTCCAAACAAGCAAGATGGCAGCTTTCAAATATCCATGATATTTTGGCTTTATCTCTTTATTTCTTTTGTGCATCTTTTAAAAGATCAATTTGGTTTGTGAAGCTGCAGACGTTCTGTGGATAGTGTTAATTTTGGACACCCCCCAGGCTAAAATATTCCCTCATCTCAAAACACATGCACATACACTTGGTTTGAGTCTCAAAATACAATACCTTATTTACTTGGCTGCTCGGTTTGGCCTCAATACTACATAGAACTGACCCTATACCTGACATAGATTTGATCAAAGTCTGAACTGCAGAAGTTTTAAAACAAACTTTAACTTTTACAGTTTTGGACGATAGGGCAGAAGTGTTGCAGCTGTTTCAGCTCCCTGGGTTTTAAACCTCTTGACTTTCCGGCAGTTTCATCTAATACTCGCACTGCCAACCCTCTGCACAACCTCAGGGGTTGTCTGACCTTTCTTAATCCTGCACAGGACATTTTGAACTCAACCTTACAACACAAGGCTAAACATTATATGTATCCAAATGTGTGAAGCTGATATTAAACTTCCGAGATATTCGCATCAGTTTTTGCTTAGTGTGTGTCTGTTGTTTTGGAGTATTTTTGTGTGTGCAAGGTTTTAAAGTTCTGTAGAGCTGGAACACAATTTATCCTATTGTGTTGTTGTGTTGAACACAACTACTTTTCTTGCACAAACACGTTTGAAATCTGTATATTAATTTTAACAGAAGTCAACTTCTGTGCTTATATCTAGTAATAACTAGACATTATTTTATTGTGTCTGTATTTAAAATGTCATTGAATTTGACCTGTCCCTTTATATTATGAGATTCTATCCCCTGTTATTGCCTTGTTTCTTGTATTCAGTGTATCTTTTATTGATATTTTAGCTTAACAGTGCTTTTTTTTTCAGAAAATTGATGTGTTTCTCAGTAATAATTTACGGTCTTGACCACACTATAATAAGTGCCTTGAGGAAATGTTTCTTAGGTTTTGGCACTAGTTAAGAGAAATGGTATCGAATTGGCTTGGAAGTTAAAATGTCAACATTGATATCTCTAGGTAGAAAACTAGGATCTGTCTTTCCTGGAAAAACTTGCCTCTGTTCAGGTGGGAATCTGTGTCACAGGGATGTGCTCAGCAGAAGTAATTTGTTCAGCAACCAAAGTATGGTAACACGCTAGGATTTCTTTCTGACCTTGACAGCTCCACAGCTGAACTCCTGACGACTGGAAACCTTGGTCCAGTAGAGCCATTTGTGTGCATATACATTTGTGTATTTTGTGTGTGTGCGTGTTGCACTCCCTTATGTTTCCCTGTGTTCTGCACATTAACAGCAGTTGCTCTCAATCACATTTTCTATGATTACCGGCCCGTTTGTAAACCTCTGACTTGCTCTACCGGATTAGAAAAATTACCTCAAACAATTAATGAGACTAATGACATTACATAAGCTGCTCTGCTGTGGTCTCCATCCAATAATAAACATGCATCACAGTGAAAATGCAGATTAAGCAACAGCAGCAGCTGGTAAGTGCTCTTACCAGGTGCAGTGTTTTGATCCTTATAAAGACGTTGTGAACATTTTAAACAATCTTCACGACTTTATTATTATTATTATTATATCCTTTTTTATTTATGTGTCTCCAATTGGTTTAACCTTCTCCCAACTCGAAGGCTTAAATTAATTAATTGGAATAAGTAGTGGAATTTTTTTTTAAATTTCTACTTACTTAAACATATTTTGTACCAGTACGGTATTCTCCTTTTTAGTGTATATTTAACTAATAGTTTTTGATTTATATGAACTATTTGAAGATTGTGTAACAACAACTTAAAAATCTACAGTGTGAAGTTGAAGCCCCCTGGGAGACTGAGTTCTGGAGGCTCTTGTGGTCAGGCTTTGACAAAACTTGTATGCCGAACGGTAGTTCACAGACAACAGATCCCAGCACAGAACTTATCTTAATCCCAGCCATCGATCAAGGAGGCAGTTGGTGATATATTGCAGAGACAAGGTCACTATATCACAGATTCCACTCTCAAGTTGTCAGTGCTGTCATGGGACAAGCCATTGTTGAAGAAGTAAAGAAGACTGAGAGAAACCTACCTCTCATTTATAAGATGACCCAAACCCCATTGCCCTGCGACAACAGACCATAGTCTGTTGCCTACCAGTCACACAGCTCTTGGACTTCTGACCTGCTCTTCATATGCAGTCGGAAGTGATATGGATTGACTGTTTCACCTGTTTTGCCACCTCATTAAGTACACTTGCACAATCTTATTTGATCAAATACACCAGCACTGCCAACAACTCTGCCTTTACAAAGACATGTCAGAGAGGTATTAACTCAACTCATTGGTTTTTTATTGAGGTTGTAGTTTGCAGAGGATCTGAACTGGATATCATTAATTTGAGAGGTGTTTCTAAGATACTGGCCAGCGCATTTACATACATGTGGATAGCAGAATATTAGAAACATCTCACAGTATAATGCTCTCCAGCACAAAACCATTGCAAACTACAAACTCAAAATTAGTAACCTTAAGGCCAATTTCTTGCTACAGTGGTCTGGGGTCAATTTTCACCTACCACCCTGACCTATGCAATCCAAATGAATGCCCAATGGTGCCTAATGGTGCCCAATGAATGTAAGTCTAGTTTTGCCATATCCTTTAAATCTTTAAAGAACCAATCAACATTACTGTACTGTGTGTACTTTCCCTTTCCACTTCTGAAAATTTAGGTTTTTGCAGAGTTCCAGCTGGCTCAGTCAAGACCCTGATCCATGACATAAATATGTTTTACTGTCTATGTTAACTGTTCACGTTAAAATTGTTGCCCTATTTCACAGGGTTTAATGTACATTTGACGTTTTAGAGTCATGATAAATTGACAAGCACTTAAGACTTTTTTAAGTTACTGCCCTACAGGTTTGCAACCAGATGGGATATAATGGACAAAAAACATACTGATGACTTCCTGGTTATTTTTATTTCGTGTGGCTGACTGTAAAGTGTTAAAGAATAGAGGACACTGGGGTTTCACTGTTAAGAGCCTCATCCCCACATGCATATCTTCTGCTGAATAAATACAGTGCTGCTATATTGATCAAGGAAGAATGAAAAGGTTAGTTGTGCTGCTCACATAGCCACGTGGGCTGCGGCTCATAAACAACATCACTGCGATGTCACTGATCCAAGAAGAACAGATTTTGCAGGGTTAGGGTTAGGGTTAGGGCTAACCCTAACCCATTTTTTTTCTTCCATGACTGAGGTGGAAACAATGGTGCAAAGTTAAATGAACACATGGTGTACATTAAGTGGGTGAATTAAAGCAACACTATGCAAATCTGTACTTTATTGTGTGGGTTAGATTCCCACTCCTCACCTTAAATGTCTATTCTTGCTCTATGAATCTTTAGGGAGTATGTATGAACTCATGTGAGAAGTATGGAACGGACTGACAGTCATGGTTTAGACTGAAAGAATCAGGTCAAGCAGGTTCATAACAAATGCTGAACTGTAGATTGTAGAGACTGTTAAGTTGAAAAAAACCTTGATGTAGTCAGAGCTGTGCTCAACAGATTGATCTAATTAATGAATAGAATGAATTACCACATGTGGCTGCAGAGGGAGCTCTTGCTCAGTAGCAGTAACATAGTGTTGCTTTAAAGGAGCACTGAAGCTTCTGTTCCACTAAATAGACAAAAACCAACAGTACAGTGAAACAGGAGTAACATTCAAATCAAACTTAAAATTAATTTGCACATCACCTGTTCTACATTGTTTTATTCATTCGAACTTTGATTGTTGCTATTTTAATGACATCATCTCATTCAAATATTAATTGTGGATGGAAAAGTATCTTTTTTTGCTGAATTTCTAGAAATGTATTTAATATTTCTGCTAAAATGTAAATCTGGTCACATACACATTATAGGAGTTGTTATCATGAATATTATCAATTATATCTGCGTTAAAGTACTCCTTCCAGGCTTTTGCTCACATTGCCACCTAGATGTTACCACAGTGCAGCACAACTTTGAGACAGCTCATAAAATTATAACATGTCTCGTAAAAACTTAATTTAATCTCATAAAAGAATGACTTATTTTCTTCTCATATTACAACTTTATTTTCTTAATATGACGACCATATGACTTGATTCTAGTGAAAGTATTACTTATTCTCTAAATCGCAGTAATTATTTTCTTTAACATGGCCCTAATACTCCTTCATAGAGAAGCACCAGGTTGCTGCATCTGAAACCACGCTGCCTCTGATCTGTGGATCATAGCGAGCAAGTGTGAATAATTCTTCATACCAAGGACTGCTGGGCCCTGCAGTGTGCTTTCCATCACATCAGAGATCTGAGGATGCTCAGATGGCATCATACTGACAAGTGCTACCAGGACGTTTGACATTTCAACTCAGTGTTTCATCTCAGACATTTGGTTCAAAAGCTGCTGCATCAAAATGCAGCAGTCACCTCAGGTGGAAAACCTTTAAACTGTGACCGCAAATGTCAGTGTAATGCGACCAAATATGCGCCGTCGTGTGTGTGTGTGCGTGTGTGTGTGCGTGTGCGTGTGTCTCTGTACGGGGCTTATATTTAAAGACCATGGAAAGCAAAGTCACTCAATTGTCACTAAACATCCTATACATGTCATTCTGTGATAATTGAAAGTATGTGAAAAGAATAGCGTCTATATCGTACTGAATTGTGAAGTTTGAGTGTTTGACAGCATTCCATGGTGCTGTTGTTTACTTCAATCCAAAGATCAAACACGGGTAAGCAGTCAGTGCAAGCAACCAAGTCCATTCAGGGAAAAACAAAATCCAAAATCCGATATCAAGGCCAAGTCCAAAACCAGACAAATATACAGAACTTCAGGTTTGAGCAAATGTGCACACAAAGGGACGATGACAATCTGGCAGATCACTAATTATCTGGAGTCCTTATTTCATTTGTTTAATTAATGGACATTTAATATACTGATTTGGAATCTGAGAGTGAATTCGTTTTTTTCTATTGACACATTTATATTTTCTTGAATGTGAGTCTTTGAGGTTTGTCTATTAATCGTACTTCTTTGATTTGATTGTTATTTTGATTTCAATATAAATGTAATACTAATTGATTAACGGAATTGATTGTGATTCATTTTCCTTTGATACCTTTTAGGTTAGCTCTCTGTGACTGTGATATATGTTTGTGAATTGACAGGTTAAGAAGCCCTGTCTGGCACCCAACTGTCTTTTTTTGAAAATTTAGAAAACCTACGCTACGAACTGATCCATCAGTAAAGTCTCAGTGATTGCAATGCTAATCCACATCTCGCACACATACGCTCACACACACACACACACACACACACACACACACACACACACACACACACACACACAACGTGATGCCGCTGATGAAAAACAGCTTAAACACCTGATTAAACTCTCACCACACAACCATCTGCACCTCAGGGACAATAGGTCTCACCTGGTTGCCAAGGCAACAGGCAGGAGATTATTCATATATGATGGTTGTCATCGCTTCTCTTTTTCTCCCCTAATACATTTTTTTTTCATATCTTCTTTAATCTCCCTATTCCTTTCCTTTTTTTGTCATCTCATTTCATTTTCTGTCATCTCCTCTTTCCTTCACATCCTTTTTGTTTTCCTTTGCTTTCTCATTTTCTTTCTCCTCTCCTACCACACCTCTTCTCTTTTGTTGGCATCCCTGTTTCCTCATCACCTTTTTTCTCTTTATGTGTTATTTTATTCATTGGTCTCATCTTTAACTGTTTCATCCTGTTGTTTTACCACCCTGCTTTGGACCTTTTCCCGCCTCCACACCTTCTTTCCCGGCTAATTCCTCTTATCCTTTGCTCCTCCTCTTTACTTTCTCACCTTTAAGGCTGAAACATGCTTCTGAAACATGCTTCTGCAGCTTTTCACGCCGCTGTGGCGCAGGACTCGTTGTCACTCGTTGTCATTCGTGTTCACCGCCAGAACACTAGGCGGAGTAACGTGTTTTGTCGAAGACGACTTCTTTCTTCTTCGTATACTGTTTATTCGCCACTACGGCTCCTCGTAGCCTTTTTCTGGCGGACAAAACCGCAAGTCAGTGACGGGTTATACAAGTGGTCATACTTTCAGATCTCTTCTGCCAACCGCTCTTCTATTTGGTCCATATTCGTTCTTCTAAATCTTCCGTTGTTTCTGCCTGTATTATGGGGCATGAAACCGGACATGCAGCTCCAGAAGGGATGTAGAGCAGACCAATCACAGCCTTGCGGGCTGAGTGAGCTTGCGGAGCTTTGCGCCCGTAAGCACGTAAGAAGGGATACATAAGCACGTAAGGGACCCGGAAGGGCTCTTGCGCTTACGGGCCTGTAAAAACGCAGAAGCATGCACCAGGCTTTAGCCCCCTTTTATCCCCTTTTACCCTCCTGTTTGTCCACTTTTCTCTTCTTTCGTCTTCCTCCTCCAGTGCTTCTCCTCTTTTAAATGTACCTCTCCCCCGTCTTCTCTCTTCCTCCCTCTTTGTTATTATTGTAATTTTTCCTCTCCTCCGTTCCTCATTTCGTTATATCACAGATAACCTAGTTTAGTTGTGTTTTCCCATTCCAAATGCTGTCACCTTGCATTACCTCAGAGTTTCTACAGGGCGTCCCTGTTGGTTATTTATGTGTGTGTGTGTGTGTGTGTGTGTGTGTGTGTGGTGTGTGTGTGTGTGTGTGTGTGTGTGTGTGTGTGTGTGTGTGTGTGTGTTGTGTGTGTGTGTGTGTGTGTGTGTGTGTGTGTGTGTGTGTGTGTGTGTGTGTGTGTGTGTGTGGTGTGTGTGTGTGTGTGTGTGTGTGTGTGTGTGTGTGTGTGTGTGTGTGTGTGTGTGTGTGTGTGTGTGTGTGTGTGTGTGTGTGTGTGTGTGTGTGTGTGTGTGTGTGTGTGTGTGTGTGTGTGTGTCTCTGTCTGTCTGTCTGTCTGTCTGTCTGTCTGTCTGTCTGTCTGTCTGTCTGTCTGTCTGTCTGTCTGTCTGTCTGTCTGTCTGTCTGTCTGTCTGTCTGTCTGTCTGTCTGTCTGTCTGTCTGTCTGTCTGTGTCTGTCTGTGTCTGTCTGTCTGTGTGTCTGTGTGTGTGTGTGTGTGTGTGTGTGTGTGTGTGTGTGTGTGTGTGTGTGTGTGTGCGCGTGTGCGCGTGCGCCGCCACCACATGTTCAAATAGCAGCAAGGAGCTCGCGCATTAATATTCAGGACCTCCAGTCATTTTGTTCTCCCCATATTTGGTAGAGTGTTGTATTTTTATTTATTTTCTTTTTTTCTATCTTATTTATTTATTCGTTGGTGATGGGACTGAACAGGAATTCATTCAGTCTTAATATTTACGCCCTGAGGTGTTGTTTAAGAGTTTGTTTTAAGATATTGGTGAAGTATTGTGGTCGTCTTTTGTTTTGTTTGGGATGGAGCTGATGTTCCATCCCAACCTCTGCACCTTGTATAATCGAATTTGACCACTAGTGTGGCTGGCTAGTAAAAAAGCCAGCCACATTTTATATTGTATTCAACAGGTGTTTGTGTTGTTTGTTTCAATGGTGTTATCATGCAGGTTTTTGAGGTCGATAGGGTTAGGGTACGATACCGGACATTGTCAGACTGACTCAGTGGCATTCACCCTGATACTGAAAAGGTTTCTGACTAACTAAATCCACAAACGTCCGTCCGTCCGTCCGTCCGTCCGTCCGTCTGTCTGTCTGTCTGTCTGTCTGTCTGTCTAACCCATATAAAGCAAACCAATCATCTTATCATCTGACCGCAACTGGTATGTGTATCTGAAATGGCAGAGGGAAGTGTCACATTTTGTGCAATTATGTCTTCTTCAATGTCAGCAGTGGTCAACAACTGACATTCACTATAAAATCTTGCAGATAAACCAGGTAGTATGAACGCAACGTTTTCTAATTTTACACTGCTCCATAGTCTGTTTATAAAAAGCTCTGCTTATAAAGTCCAGCACATAAACAACCAAAAAAGGGACAGTATATTATAACTGTTTGGGAGGACTCACTAATGACCTCTGACCCGAACCTCTGAAACTTCCATTTTACTTGTAGCTATTTAATTTATGTATGAGCAGGAGCATAAACTTATTGAGCCGGAGGTGTTTCTATATTATTTATAACAGGGATATTTTGCATGATCTGTAAATTATTATCACAAATGTATTATTTCTCATGCTTCTCACTTAGAAGCATCTTGTTTGAACTTAAACTGATCTTATAACCTTGCTTTTACTTGTATTTTTTCCAAGTACGAGTATATAGATTTATCAGGGTTGGGTGTCATTTAAATATTAAATAATTTATCATTGTTAATCTTGTTGTTATATCTCAGTGACATGGATTTGAGCATAATTACACATGCAGGGTTATTAAATGTTAAACAGCTGAAGGTTTTCTCGTTTTGCACTTAACTGTATAATTTTTGGAGTAACATTTTTCATTGGCTCTAAAAAGTCTATTCTGGAGACATTCTGCGATCTGGCCATCCTTGGATGCTCTGCAGAGACACTTAAGCTTCCTTATGATACACAAACTGCTCTACACCTAGGGATGGTCGCTAAGAAACGTATTCTTCTGACTTCAAAGTCTACTTCTCCACCCTGCTTTACACACTGGCTTAACGAGATGTTCTATGCTATTCAGTTATTCAAATGGCAAAAAATGTGTCAACCCAAAGGCAACACACAGAAAAGGTTGGAGAGAACATGGGGACCTGCTTTAGCGCAGTTCAATATATCTTTAACTCCACAGAAACTCTGACCTACCTGGCTACATAAGCTAATGTAGTATATTACTATGTTCACTTATTCAGGTTACTTGGCCCTATCTCTGAGATAAGGCTATTGTGAGATCATTTCTGAAAGATCATATATGTAATTGAGTAATCTGTCTGGCAGCTTGTTTTTATTTTTTATTTTTTTTTGGTATGTGTTTTTTGTTTTTGAATTTGTATTATCTCTTGTCAACACTTTGTTATGTATCTGAAAATTGTAAATAAAGTATTTAAATAAAAAACATCTTGAGTCAGCAAATTCATCACATGAATCCCAAAGCTGCTTTCTTAATATTGCACAGGTACAACCAGTGTACGTTCCTAAATCACTGCAGCGAGGTGAGATATGAGACTGGAGGCAAACAGTAACAAGAGCGTCTGCTGTTATTTGTGGCTTCTGAGTACTGAGTTGCTGAGTGACTTCTTTAATATAATTTATCCTAATCTTAAAAGCGCAGTGTGTTAAGTACTTAAAAGAATCTGAACATAATAATCACTTTTTTTCATACTGTGACATCGACTAGACAAAATCCCTATAACAATAACAGGTTTGACTACAGGAGCAATGAAACTGAGAAATGGAATTCATAAAGTTCACAGTTGTTTCCAGAGATGCAGGATGGTTTCCAATAAAACCTGAACTTTTACTTTGTTAGTAGAAGAGTGTTTCATCAATTTGTGATGAAACACAATTTGTGTGTGTGTGTGTGAGTGTGTATTTTTGGCTCAATTGTGGTTCCACATCATCATTGTAAGGACATGTTGCACAGTTCTGTTGGAGGGTTAAGACTTGTTGTTATGGTTCAGGTTATAGGTTTATTTTAGGGTAATAGTTCAGGAGTTACCCATGATGTGGGGACCTGCATATGTTCACACAGTAGCATTATGTGTGTGTATATACTGTTTTGTGTTACCTCTTTGGGACCTCTTCCAGCATGAACACTGAAGCTTGGTCCTAATGAGGTTAATTTCAGCTGAACCTCTTAGGTTATGGTTAAGGTTGGGGATAAGGTTTAGGTTAGACTGGCCACAATGAATGGAAGTCAATGCAAAGTCAAAATAAGCACAGGTTAAGTCTCTAGGATATACATTTAAGACATCGTAACATCCTTAGTCATGGAGACACAACTGTGTGTGTGTGTGTGTGTGTGTGTGTGTGTGTGTGTGTGTGTGTGTGTGTGTGTGTGTGTGTGTGTGTGTGTGTGTGTGTGTGTGTGTGTGCGTGTGTGCGTGTGTGCGTGCTGTGCGTGTCGTGTGTGCGTGCGTGCGTGTGTGCGTGTGTGCGTGTGTGCGTGCGTGCGTGCGTGCTGTGCGTGCGTGCGTGTGTGTGCGTGTGTGTGTGTGTGCGTGGTGCGTGTGTGCGTGTCTCTCAGTGAACAGATGCTGATCCTGTGTGAAATACTCTGTCTACTCTGTTGAAAGTTTATGTTAGCTTTGTCCCCGTGGACTTTCTTCCGCAGCTTCTGAGATTATATCCAGGCCCATCACAACTTGTGAGACATGACTGTGAGCTGGAACATGTGAGGAGCGATCCCGGGTCTCAGTGGATGTACGCGACAGATGAATGATCATGAAGGGGAATTGAGTTGTTCCCTGTCGTGGAACGGGAAGATGCCAGTAAATGATTGATTTTGATCAAATTTGTTGAAAAGGGAGAACTTGGATGATCATCCAGGGAAAGACGGAGCTGCAAATACTTATTTCTTTATTCTCATTAAATATAACATCATTCTTTACCTTGAAACCTGCCTTTAAATCTCTTTGCTCCATTTGGACAAGATTATATTCCATATTACACTTTGTTTTAAAAGTAATACTAAATTAATAATAATGTTCAAACTCTATTTCCTATATTTACAAAATGGTCAGTGTTAAGGTCATTGAGGAGGTATTCCTGTCCATGAACAGTATCACTTCTGAAACCCATTTCACCACTGAGAAAAATCACAAAAGAATAAATTTTCATAAATGCAAATGCCCATAGCTCCAAAACATATTTTGAGGAAGGATAAGATGACACACACACAGAGCTGTGTCTCCAAGATATTCACTTCCTGAAGACTTACTCTCCCTAAAAATGCACCTCCCTAAAAATGTAACCACGCCTGGTCTCAACGCAGCAAGAGCTGTGATTGGCAGTGGTTTGTAGCATCGCATTTCTGGGAGACTCACCTCCATTTTTTAATTGAGTTGAAGGAACGACAAAGAGCGAATCTTAAAAGATAGTCTATATATACAGTGTTGTGCCAGTTCACAGTTCAAATTAACTAGTTTAATGTTCAAATCATGCAGATGAAAATGAACTGGTTCACATTCATAGTTCACATATTTTAATCTCATTTTATGGTTCCAAAAATTAACTAGTTCATGTTCACTTATTCCATTTTTTATAGGGATGATTTAGATAACAAACTTACGATCATCTGATTAGTTCGATGGTGCCCAATCATGTCTGCGTGTCGCTCCGCTCACTGAGTCCTGACTGTTGGCGGATCCTTTTTCATGATGTTCAATTGCAGCCTCATAAGCTTTACTTCATGTGCTGATCAGGTCCTGATAACTAGTGATGAGTGCTTATTAGTTAAAGTGAGAGCAGTTCAGAGTGGAGGAGGAAACAGAAATTACAGCTCGGTATAAATCCACTGCAGCTTCTGCTCTGATCACTGAGCAGCTGTGACCAGAGAAACTCTGTGTTTTCATTGTTTTCAGGGGTCTGTGTGTGTGTGTGTGTGTGTGTTTGTGTCTCTGTGTCTGTGTGTGTGTGCTGTTTGGGAGCTGACACACACATTTCCTCCCACTCCTGGTATTTCGCACTCTCACTGGAGTGAACGCTACTCACGTTAACTTCATCCTATGCAAACTGATTTGTTCAGTTCATCGTTCACAAAAAACTATGAACGTATTTAATGAAAGCCGTTCAGTAATCACGTTCATGCTCAACACTGGATGAGGAGCTATATATATATTTGCTCTTCAACACCATCAGCTCTTCAACATCTATGAGCACCAACTCCAATATGATCCAATTAGTAAAACCCAGTGTTCTAAAATAAACAACGACGCCAGCAAACTAAGAATGATCGGCCCAGTGCGTTGCCTCAATGCAGAAGCAGGAATTTGTCTTTACCTGAATCTAATTCTAAAACTAACCTATTACACACACACACTCACACACACACACACACACACACACCACACACACACACACACACACACACACACACACACACACTGATTCATTGGTGATATCATGTCTCCTGTCATGTTTCATTCACATGATCACTCTGTAATAGTTTGGCTGGCCTACTTCTGGCCTGATTGAAACCTAATGAAATCATTTAATGAGCACTGTCTTTGTGATAGCCTCTGGAGGGCGAGGCTGAGCTTACACACTCACATACACATGCACACACCCCTGTTTAGTTTGTCTGTGTATAACTGTCAATGTGCTTGTTTTAGCATGCAGTGATTACTCACAATTATTTGTGCTGCTAAGAGCATGGTGTGTGTGTGTGTTGTTGTGTGCAAAGATGTATATGTGCTACTTAATGTGTGTGTGTGGTTTTCGTGTGTGTATGTTGTGTGTGCACATGTGTCCAGTGGGTGTATTTGTAAGAGTGTGTGCGTGGGTAAGTATGTCTCAATTTTGTAAGAGTGTGCGTGTGTTGCATGTGTTTGTTTGTGTGTGTGTTATTTGTTCTGTCACTGTAAGCCTAGAAGTGGATTCTGGGCAAAACACAACACACCCATGACAGGATTAACTCAGCTTGAAGTGAACAACCTCAGAATAATTGAAATATATATATTCTAATTTAATCTTCTTCTCTCTATCAGCCCTCTACCTCCTCCTCTATTCTCATCCTGTGCTCTGCATGCAACTCTTGTCTAAAATGTTCCCCTCTCTCCCTCCCCTCCCCTCCCCCCCTCCCCTCCTGTGCCCTGCTTCCCTGCATGTAATTTTAGTTTTTAAAATGTTTTCTCTGTCTCCTCTTTCCCCGTGGAGAGCAGGAGCACATAAGTAAAGAAGCTCTTATCCTCGCGCCGACGACTAGATAAGAATAGGAATTACAGAGGCATTCACTGGAGAGGGCGATGCGGTGGTGATGGTGGTGGTGGGGAGGGGGGGGTGGAAAGAAAGGGATTGAGTGATCCAGACAGAGAGGAGGAGGGGGGGTGAGGGAAGGTGAGATAGATAAAGGAGGAGAGGAGAGAGGGGAGAATGACAGAGGAGAAAACACAGAGCTGCACACAAAGATCAGGACACGCAAGCTGTGCAAGGCTGCTTTGGGCTCACTTGTGAATTTACTGAATTTGTAAGTAGGCTTTTTTAGTTTTTTTCCCCCTTGCAGCAGTTTACAGAAGCGCAATTGATAACAGGGAACTTCTTAAACGGTTCGTCCGAGGACTGGGCCAATCCTGATGAAACTTTCCCAATGTGCAATAGCAAGATAGAAAGTACACAGAAATAAAAACAAGGCCAATCATCCCGAGGTCCCCTTAACCATTAAATAAATGGCTATTGCAATAACTTTAACATCATGTTATTGTGTTCCGGACGGGTAGAAAAAGTAAATTAGTTTAATTCCTTCATACATTTATGGACCCCAAAGATAATTTTGCTTTTGGCAGAGAAGAAGGGATTCAGTCTGTCTAGAGATTCCACATCTGATACCAGCTCCTTTCAAGAGCAGATAGTAATTCTAGGAGCAGGGTTTGTTAGGCACGTGATTCTAGTTGGTGGAAGTGTAAAGCAGGTCACTGTACAAGTTCATGCTGATGTGACCAGAGGTCGCTGTTTGCTCTGCCACTTCACCCTCTTACCACGTGCCAAGACCTCTAGCGTTTATCTCTGATTGGCTCATAATGCTCTATGCTTCGTGTCTACTTATGCTTTTCCTAACTGAACTTCTCTTAGGAAGGAAGATGCAACAGTGGAAAGTGTCAGATAAATTGTAGAATCATCCAGTTCACACTTCACAAAAGAATCTACTGAGAAAGTGCACTTGCCTTTATTTAATTTTCTAACACAGTGCAGTGAAGGATGCTGTAAGAGTTGTACTAGGTTCCATGTTAAGCGTTCATCCTCATGAACAACACCTCTAACCAATATATTGTTACTTGCAATTAATGAGGGAGTTTTTCGCCAAGTGTTCGCTCGTTGTGAGAACTGTTGAGTTTCTCAAGTCTCAACCGTTCTTATGAAATTGAAATTAGAATCATATCTCACTGAATCCACCACACACTTTTAGATATTTATTATTCAATATATTTATGGTCTTTCTTTTCAAATGTACAAATGAAAACTATAAAATTAGGCAGTTTTCACTCATGAACTCCGGGAAATGTCACCAAATTTTGTTCCGGGCATTTTCCAGAATTTGTCTTTAGCATATAAAGAATACAGCAGGATCTTGTCAAGGCCAGATATGTTCACAATGAGAAAATATTTTGAAAATAAATGTGAGGGGGGGGCACCTGTGCAGAGCCTGCAGAAGGCAAGGCATGATTGAATTCTGATGTAAATATCACATCACAGCAAATCAACTCGGGCGTCTGCCGTTATCGTGAAAGCTCTCGAAACATAAATTGACATCTACCTTTGTGTTTTCTATATGTATGGCACTTCCCTGTCATAGTTAGATTTGGTTCCATCTTGCTTGACGTGACGTCCCAGATTTGGCAAACAGGAGTGGATTGCCCTATTGTCATCATTTCACACAGTTTGTGGGGGGGATTACGATCTGTTATTAGCTTTTTGTATTCTCCCAGTTTCTAGTTCATATCTTGTTGGATACGTCATCAACGCACCGAATCACTCGCTGAGATATTGGCCATTTTCAGTATTCTCTCATGAGCTCACTCATCACATTTTGTAGACATTACTAGAGGGCAGGCATGACAAGTTTCAGAAAATGCCCAGAGAAACTGACTTGGATTTTTATGTTGTCTCATACAGCCCTCTAGAAAATGTCAGGAACGTCGGTGCTTGTCTGAAAGCAGCTATACTAGCTGGAGTGGAATATTGAGCCTATTGGAGTGTATTAGTGTGAACTAAATGTGTTGTACTGTACTGTGACCTCAGTGAGGATCAAACCACAAACCCTGACATTTATATCTCCATGCAATGTGTCTTTTATCACATACACACACAAGCACACACACAATCTGTGAATCTGTGCTGTTCATAGATTCAGTAAGCTAGCAGATGTGTAGATAAGACTCATTGTACAAGGCTGTATACTCCAGTAGCTTGGAGATCCTGAGTAGATAACTGACAATATAATACCAAGGGCTACCCGAGGCGATCTGCTGTTTTACATCTGGATAAGACAATCCCAGGTCACAGGCCCGGTAACTGATGCAGCGCTCAACAGATTAAATCTATCATGACCCCCGGGCAGCCTGCATTTAAGATAAGGCCATATGTCTCTGTCTGTGGGTAACGGTGACCTGAACTGAGCTGATCTGGTGTCTGCTGCACGGTTGACTTTTAAGGAGCCTTTATAGATGTGGTTGTAACACAGAGAGAGGAAATGGATGTTATTGCCTGTTCTCTGTCCTTGCAGTCCCTTCTAACTTTATACAGAAACACATATAGCTGGCTGCTGTAGTAAACTTTGAGTGTGTGTGTGTGTGTGTGTGTGTGTGTGTAATCGGGTACGACTCCTGCTGGCTTTGGGGTTGTTCTCCGCTGCAATAAAAATAGTGTTCTAGATATTGTATCAGGTTTGTTATTCTCGCTCTTCATTTCTCTCCAATGTCCCGCCGCTGATATTGATGTTGCTGATGCAACAATAATAGAGGACAATATTAGAGGCAATATCAACACTTCAAAAAGACGAATCTCTACGTAGAATCTTGAAGCACCCCGGACTCCACAACAACTGAACTATGAAATAGATTGTGGGCATAAAAAATGTTCCCCTTCAATAAGGCCACAATATGTTGTATCCATAAAGCAAGTTAGCTTCTGGTGTGAGCAGTAGACCACACACTCACCATCCCGCATATTAAAGCTTCATGTTTATATAGTCGGAGTGTATATGCCATTTTAAGAGTGTTTTCAGTGCAGATGGCTCCAAACAGTGGGAATCAAACCTGGGATTAAAGATGTATTGTTGTTACCTCTCAGCTTCAGAGCTGTGTGTGTACTTTGCTCTATCTTTAATACAGGAAGACACAATTTCACCTCCCAGAGTAAAATGCTCTACCTATAGTAAAATGCTGTACCTATCTAAATAATAGGTACAGTAGTTGGCGGTATGCACCTAACAGTTGTTAATGACCTGTGTGTACACCGAGGAACTTGAAAATGTTAACAAACTAAAAGCTTACCAACAGTGAACAGGACCGTTTTCTCAGCCATAACTTATCCAACTGGTTTATTATTTACCTGAAGTTGATGTCGGTGAGGCTGACGATGCTTCACGTAAGCTTATGTCACCGGCAGTAGGTTCAGCTTCCTCTGTGCTGCCTGCAGGAGTGCTGCCAACCATCCAAGAACTGTAGCGTCACTCGCTATGCAGAGCTCACTTGAGTTGGTCAATTTAATATGAATCTGTGCTCAGTTGTACCTATGTAATTTGGTTATGTACCTAACCCATGTGTGTTTTCATGTGGCTCTTGTGGATCTTGCTTTTGGTAATGGTATGTGCAGTAATAATGTACTCCTTCTCTCGAAGCCGTTTCTATAACGTTGGTTAATTGTATTTGCTGCCCTTTTGGGTCCTGTTTGTGAAGAAATGAAATGGACATAATGAAGTGATTTGATAGCTCAAGGAAATTAGACATCCTGCACGCACACACGTTCACACACATTCAGACACACACGCAGCCACGAATGCACCTGAATATGCAGACATCAAACCCTTTGCACACATCACAGGTCAGTTAGTCTAATTATGTTTGCATGTCTGCATGAAATTATTACCAGGGCTCCAGGTGCTGTGCTGTGTGCATAGAGGTGCTGCTTGTCAAGCTGTCCATACATTTTTAATGACTGACTGAGGCTTTCACAACTACAATTTCACACATTAAATTAACGCTACAACATATATTATAAGATACATCATAGTGAATATTTAGGGCCAATAAAATTATTTCTATCTCAACACTAGGTTTGTTACAATGCTAAATAAGGAATTGGGGGGAATACACGTATTGAAATATAAATCCTTATAAAATCTTCTTAGGGAGTTTTTCTTGTAGGGAATGAAAATATTATTTTTTATCTGCACTGCTTTTATTTCATGCACATTTCAGTTTATCACCTTCCTTAATGAGGTTATGTTTTCATCTGTGTTTGTTTGTTAGTAAGCAGCACCACTGGATAGATTAGCAATAGACTTGGTAGAAAGATGAAGAGTTGATCAGGGAATAACCAATTAAATTGTGGTGCAGATCAGGAACAGGGGTCAGATCCAAAAATGTGCACCCCTTTCTTAATTCATGGATTTTGATGACTGACATTAATGTCATAATGAAATTCACTATTTAAGTTCGCAGGGAACATCATTAACATCATGGTGTCATGACACAATTTGTCATGGAGCTATATAATGATACAAAAGTGGGAGAGATGCCTGAATACACATCAGTAGTCAGTGAACTCATGTCAAGCCCTCTTCAGGTAAACCAGTGAGGAATGAACCACATCGCTGTCGTGATCGTCACATGATGTTGAATGGTGCAATTTCAGAGTCCAGAATAACTAGAAGAATGAGTCAATTTAACCGATACATGACATCATGCAGAACTGCATTGTGCATCTACGTGCACTGTGTAAGTACAAGTGTGTGTGCTGTGGTCCGTGCAAACATATTAGAACCATTCCTTATGTTTACATGACTCTCTGTTATGTGCTGAGATGATGTTGCTATGCCCTCCAGTAATCAAAGTATCACACTCTGTCATTACTGAAGCTCAAATAATCACAAGGGTTCATTGAAGCCAGCAGAAGGAGGAGGTCATATATTTACATACAGTGAGAGAAGAGATGTAATCAAATGTGCTGTCTTATGACATAATGGTTCATGTGTACATATGATGTGTGCCTGTTTGTTTGTGAGTGGGCCTCACTGTGTTTGTCATTACATTACATTACATGTCATTTGGCAACTTACAATTAGTGCATTCAGCATATGTGAGGGGCCATTTAGGGGTTCAGTATCTTGCCCAATAAAAAAACCTGCATGCAGATGGGGAAGAGTGAGGATTGAACCGCCAACCTTTTTGTTTGTTGGAGGACCACCACTTTACCCCCTAGGCCACACTGCTTAAATGGCTCATGAAAGTAAATCTTCCATAAGCTTCCTGCACTCCTGGAGGTTTGAATTATAAATAACTAAAGTGAGGATATATTGTACTGAGAATGGAAATGTGTGCAAGTTGAATTAATTGCCCATTTATTAAACTGTGTGTTGTCACACAACATGATGGAGGCCTCAGCCGCTGCTCACTGATTGACATCGTTTTTTAATTCAAGATGTCCGCCGAGTGATGGTGTTTGCAGAAGAAAAGAGTGGTGAGAATATTTTGGGATTTCAGAAAGATGAGCTCTGGACAAAAAGAAGTAAGAAAATTCTAGAGAGAGGGCAGACTTTAAAAACTGATATACTGTATGAATTACTCATAATGTATTAATAGGCTTCAGCTTCACTGGAGTGGAAAACTGTCAGTTACTGCTGAATGCCAGGTATAATTTAGGTATCAAAGTTGGATTATTTAATCATACTTTATACTGAGGTAATACTGCGCTGAGGCTGTACTCCAAGTCTATTTATTTACACTTTACTTTCACTTATTTTCTTTTAAATTGCTTGTATTTTACCTCTTAAGATTTTCTTAAAGTTCAAATAAATGTATTTTGTCTTTTCTAAAGCACTGGACTTGCACCTGTGTTTGAAAGATGCAAAACAAATAAAACACTGACCTTGAATTTGTAGATATTTTCATTTTATTATCTGTTTTCAGAAATGAACTCTGCAGAATGTCAACACAATGAAGAAGGCAGCTGGAGATTCTCTGGTCAGACGCGTTCACAGCAACAGAAACACATATCTGGAGTGTTCAAGCAAGGTACCACTACCTACATTTTAATTCTGCTTCGGAATTCACGTGTTCTTGTTGATAGCACATCTGCTCGTATCAGCAAAAGCTCTCGAATCTTGTTGTCCTTATAAGTCGGTAGCTTCCATGGTATTTCCTTCATGTTTGGCACCTTGTTTTCCTCCAGATATATTGGTATTCTCTTGTGGGTTTTGGGGGGGAGTTGGAAATTTCATCAACACACACACACATACAAGCTAATTTTGCACGTTTTTTGTCTTCTTGAAATCTGTAGATGAAAAATATCATGTGTAAATCATGTGAAAATCTTGGCTCTGTATATTTGGTCGGTGTTTACAGCTGTCACCTGGAAGATGAAGGACAAGTAGAGGGAGGGAGAAGAGACTGCAGAGGTCTCGCGTCTGCTTCCTGTCTCCCTGCTGTCCCCTTCCCGTCCGTCCATCACAGTGGAGCTGGGACTGGGTATGACACATGGCCACCGTGTAGACACCTGGGGTCACATTTACAAATACCTTTGCACTTTGTCTCCTACCCTCAGTGCGCCTGGAGGCATACGGGCTATATACCAAAGAGGCTGCCCTGCCTGGAAAACTTTACTTGTCGTCTGTTTGTGATCTTTAATGTTATGGGTGAATGGCCTGTTTTTTTAAGAACAAATAAAAGGACAAGTGCATCAATGATGGGCAGTTATATTAAAAAACTAAATAAGTGGTTCAGTGAACTACAAATACAATGTACTTCTGCATTCATATTATCTCAAACTAGTCAAACTAACTCTTACCAGTTTAAGGCTATAACACCACCCAGTTACCTTGAAACCGGAGGGAAACATCTGTATCAGCTGCACCCGACCGGCCTCCACCCTTTACCTCCTCCGGTGCAAGCATCTGCCGGAGCAGCTGTTCCGTCTTGCATGCTCCTCCTGCTGCTGTGATGGTCCTCCATCAGTTGTGGTGAACTGGATTAATTAATTCCCTCGGAGACTTGTTAATGAATCCCACTGCCTCCATTTTAGGAGAAATAACCATCCAAATAACTGTTCACATCTGGACCAATTAGACATTAGTCATCTCTACTGGAGCTTTCCACCATGTCGCATGGGCTTGATCAGCAGACAGTTCATTAATCATGCAACAGGAGATGTTAAAACTTACTGAGCTCATTCATACATTGGCGTCCACCCTTGCTTCAAAGCCAGGAGCCTAGAGATGCTCATTTGAATTTACAGACTTGAATGAAGGTCGAAATGACATATTTTCTGTTAAAGAGTTTATCAGCTGAAGTAACTATTCATCTTATATTGACTTTAAAGGTACAGTCTGACTTTTAAAGTCAAATCATTTTGTCACTTTTTAAAACCTCTAATTGTCTTTTGCTTTGCTGTGTTTAGTTTTTTTTGTTTCTTTTTTCATTGTACTCTTTTCTCATCTGTTGCACTTTTAAACTTTTCTCAGTGTTTGTCGTCAATTCTCTTTTTAAAACACTATGCAAATAAAGTTTATCATTGTTATTATGAACTACACTGACTCTCTTTCCTAGAAGCATATGAGAAGATTGATGTCAGTTTGCACAGTAAATGTGAAGCTACCACAAGCAGGTACTCTGCAGTTTTGTCTCTCATTCTCCCAGATATCTGCAAATATTTGACAATCTTAAGGTTATATTTATCCAACAATTGTAACTCATCACAAGATAAGGACGTCATAAAGAAGTCAGAAAATAACATCATATATAGGCCGAGTCAAAAAATGCATTTTTCCAGATATCTTTGAATCTTATAGGCCTTTTGTTGATTTTTACCGAATAATGGAACTCAAGACAGAGCTCAGAGGCAGACAGTATTTGTATTTAAAGTGATTTATTACAAACTCAGACTGAATGAAGGTAGGTGGAGAGCAAAGCAGGCAGTTGGACTGGTTTTCTTAATCTTTGCAGGTTGAATGAAGTGGCGGGGACGAGGCAGGCTGGGGAGGTGGTGAGGAGTGGACCTGAAGCACAGGAGGATCAAAAAACACAGCAAGACAAGGCAGAAAACTCTGGAAGCTGGCCGAGAAGTAGCACAGCTGAGGTAAACTGAACGAACCGGAAGCTTGAGCCGGGGTATAAATACTGCAGGAGCTTGGTTGGCAGGTGTGCAGCTGAAGGGTTGCAGGTGCTGTGATCGTCATCCAGGGAGGTCCCAGCAACACAAGGGAGGGGGTAACGCAGTGGGAAACTAGGGAGAAGGGACAGCTGTAGCCCAGACTACAACACCGATAGATACGATAAAAGCTCATATAAATACAAAATAAAAAAACGATGTTGAAACGTAAGGAATGGCATAATCCTGACCACACTATGTTGTCAGTAAATGGCATCATCTACTGTAGTAAAGCATTCACTTTTACAACCAATAACATTAGAGTCACCATATACAGCTTCTTTAGACAATCATCTTCCAGCCTAGATGGCACCATGATGACTTAAGTATGAAATGGCAATATTATAATAGTATAGTGTACTATAGGGTTCATACATACTGTTTCCAACCGTTGTGCTAAGCTAAGCTTACTGGCTGCCAGGTGCATCCTCAGATTTTGCATTAAGGAATGAGCGTGGTAGTGATCTTTTCATCTAAATCTAAATAAATGGCTCATTGAACTGTTCCAGTTAAGATCCAGAGCTGAGTAACATGAATATGACTATCATTGTGTAACTTTTTTGTCTTTGACTGACTATAACTATGAAACAAATAACAGCTTGTTTTATTATTAAAAGAAAGTCTATTTCTGAGCCGGGGCTCAGAAGCTCTGTAATGGACTTGGACTATGGAGCTGAAGTGCTTTGACTAAGTGCTTCATCTGTCTCACTGTATCTAACACAGGTATACGTGTTTCTCAAAATAGAGCGATAGAATAAAGTGACACTGAGAGAAGCTCCCAAGCCCTCATCCTTCCCTCCACATTCACAAACCTCTGCAGCCACTGATGAAAACAACTATTTCCATCTACCTGCAATATGCAGAAATGTTCATCCACACAGAAATGTTGGTGAGTTATTATAGTGAAGTGGTTCATTAACAAGGGCTGTTTGGAGGTATAAGTCAGTCTGGTTGTCGGATTTACTGCTGAAGAGAGGGAGCATATTAAAACTACATTAGAAGTGAAAATGTGAAGGAAGACACTCATTTGAGATTCAGCTTGTCAGCCCTTAACGGGGCTCCTGCGTGCTCTCAAGATTTTACTGTCAAAATATTGAGTCTAAGCTCCAAACAGAATTACCACTTTCAGCCCAAAAATGTCAGTATCAGCCATGAAAAACGAACATTGTCTCCAATGAGAAAGAAAGACAGCGCTAAGAAGAAACTAGAACTAATAGATAACAGCGTGTATCAGGTTTTTCTCGCAGCCCTCCAAAGATAAAGTCTCTCTAAGTGGTGTAGATTTTATTTAACATGTATTAATTTAGCAGCAAACGGCTGCTTTCTATGTGTTGTTGAGTAATGGCGTCCTGAGCAAAGAATGAAATCAGATTCTGTGTGTGTGTAAGTCGTGTTTTGAGCTACTCTGGGCTTCGTGTTGGTGGCTGGTCCGATTGCACATTCATGTTGGTGCATAGGAGTCTCTTCCAGTGGAACTGTTGGAATTGCCCATATTCATTCAGCCCAGTTCAAAGTGGTTAACTAGAACTGCATTTTCAGAAGGTCCCTCTACTGATGATAGCAAGTTGCTGATTGGTTGCATCTCCTCCTCAGTGTTCTGGGTGGATGCAAAATCAACAGTGTCCTCAGGCAGCTTCTCCTCTTCCTCCTCTGTGACTGAGGTCTTCACATGACGAGTGGGGTCAGTCTGGCTGCTGATTGGCTGCATCTCCTCCTCAGGGATCTGGGTGGATGCAACATCAACAGTGTCCTCGGGCAGCTTACATCATGGCTTCATTAGCTAATAGGCTATTGGTTGGATTTTTGGGGGGGCTCTGGTGTAGAGGGTAACTTGTTATTCTCATTGTGCGTTTACTGCAAACCTAGCTGACAACAGGTCGGGATTGGCTGGGTTTGTGAAAGGTAGACAACAGGTTTTTTAAGATGCAGGGTATCCAGTGCAACGTCTAGTGGCAGTGACTCTCATATATAAAACCTCTCAAGTATTATCAGTTGATGCAGGGATTTTTTTCATTGTTTGACCATGAGTGTGATTACACCAAAAGTAATTTGTAAGTTATTGCTCTGTCGGGCAGTAGGTCACAGCACATTACATTTTTCCATTTCACCTCAAAATTGGACAATTGTATTGGTTCTTCGAGAAGGTATATTTGCCCTGAGTTGAACCCCTGACACAAGCTGCTTCTCAGGCTGTGGAAAAATCCCCAAATAAAAAATTGACGACTATGCTTCATTCAGAGAAGTCATTTCCAGGGTCCTGGCAGGTTGTCTGCTCACTTAATGACCTGGCTTATATAGGGATACAGGCACACTAAGTACACAACAATATAACAATCCCTGACTCCAGTTCTGTTGGAGGTTTCTACTTCAGAGTTCTTCCTCTCCACCCTGCTTATTCTAAGGTCTTTACCTAACTGTCTAAGGCTACCTCAGATAATGTATGTTGTTATGATTTGTGGCTGTATAAACAAAATTTACTTGAGTTGATTATTAGTTCCATTTGTGCTGGGAAAAAGCTCTGTGGTTCCATTTGTTCCTTGTACCTGTGTAATGCATCCAGTGTTGAGCAAATTACTTTAAATTACACTTTTTGTTACATTCCCTCTGTGGATCATCCCCTCTTACTCGAACTCATCCACAACCACACACCTGTTATGTACAATAAAAAATGCTGTGACCAGGGCCGTAGCAACAGGTTAAGAAAAGCAGGTGATTCCTTTGGACCACGACAAGAGAGGTGGACCCTGAGAATGGTCGATTACGTTAGATCGCCCCTGTGAGAACGCCCTTTAAATGTTTGATCGGCTATGTACAGGAGACTGCAACGAGCTTAATAACTTTTGAAGTTTGGTTGAAGATTAGAAAGTCTTATTTTGTATGTGAACGTGTCTGATCATGATACATACATTGGTTTTCACATACAATGTTTTGTTTATTGTTTTCTATTTTAGTTTTTGAATTAGTGTACAAACCCCATAGTTACACATTGACTATTCAAAACCATACACTTAAATACATTTGCACACTATAAAAAAAAACAGTATAAAGAAGTATAATGACAGGGGGGGTATCTTAAATTACAATATAACTACTATACTTTCTATGTTATTTTATTTATTTACTCATTTTTACTCATGTATGCACATTAAGCACGTTGTGGTATGATTTGTTTTGGAGTCATGTGCACCTTTTTTTTGGGGGGGGGGACGCACAGCTGAAGTGTACATCATATTGTCTTTAACAGTGTTTAGTCAGAATGGATGTGGATGGATCAGACACAAATTTGTGCACGGCAGCACAAACTCAGACAAAGGCACATGAAAACATGAATTTGTACTAACACAGACACAGTCCAGCAGTCAAAGGTAACATGAGGCAGAAACCTGAACAAAAAGCTAGCACAACACTACAACAACACGCAACTAAGTACCTCAAAAGAACAGAAGGCTGGACACAGCCAGGGGAGGCCTGCAGCCCGGAACAGCTGCTGTCTTTGTCAGCCTCGTGGCAGGACTTTGTGTCCCATTCATGCAACTCTGTGAGTCAGATACTGCTCTTCTCCAGACAAGGAAACACAATCTGGAGGAACAAACAAGAACATCATCCCATCCAAACTGCAACAAGCAGGCCACACGCTCAGGTCGGGGAGGGGCTGTGAGGAAATACTTGTATAACAGTTACAATAACCTCACAACTATGATGATAAAGCTTATAAGCATCAAGGCACAGCCTGGGGAGAAGCACCACAGTGAGTCCTCGTTAGAAGAAAAACAGCCTTGTATCAGTTTCTTCCACAGCTCCCTCCTCTCTGACTGGAGAAAAACACCTGACGTGCAGCCTCTTTTCATCGATTGCATTCAATCAAAGCAGCTCTAGTTACTCCTACAAAGAGAAAGTCACCTTTTTGTCGTCATTTTTCTAAACAAGATGATACTGCACCAACTCCAGGTTCTGTCTGATATTTATAGACACAGTCACAGACCCAGGAGAGACTGTTAGGTGAGATGATCAGCAGCCGTGTGCTCAGGGTTTTGTGCATGTTGTGTCATACTATGGGGACTTGACTGCCTTACAGGGACAAAAAGCAATTCCTCATGATGAAATTTGTAATTGTTTTAAGATGAAAATACATATGTTTCAAGTTAGGTTTAACATTACGTTAAGGTTACGTTAGGTGAAGGCTAGGTGATGAAATTTAAAGAACATTGACCCTTTTGTTTGTGTGTGTGTGTGCGCACGCGTAAAAAAAATTCTGTAGTAATGAGGGTCAATTTCATTGTGATGACATTTTGAAGTTTGAAGGACAGTTTGGCTGATCCTCACAAATTTAAAGGACTATTCGAGGGTTAGGGTTTGAAGTAGGCCTAGGTTAGGGATAAGCAGTAAGTTTTGTTGTTTGGGGTCAGGGGCTTGGTAATACATTATCTCTAAGACTAAGATATAAGTACAAACGTGTGTGCAGTCCTATATGCGTCGCTGGGTCCTTGGTCTGTGTGAGGAACCCAGAGAAAGAACATGCAAACTCACAGATTAGGATTGTGTTACCTTGGTCTGGTTTCATATTGACAGAAGTAGCTTGTTTTGTCAGACGATGGCAAATTTAAAGTGGGGGACATGCTCATCAGGTGTGTGTGTGTGTGGGTCTGTGTGTGTGTGTGCGTGCGTGCGTGCGTGCGTGTGTGTGTGTGTTTTACAAGGGGGGCGAAAATCATTCATTCCTGCCACTGAGGGAAGGCAAGCTCAGTCAGAGAGAAGCGAAAGAGTGAGAGAGACACACGCACTATTGGTTGTGTAGATCAACAGTGCCCCCTCTGTCCAAAACAGGGAACTGTATCCTCAGTGTCAAAACACTACTGCACCTCTAACTATTTATAAATGCTATCAAGATCATCTTTGGTTGATATTCGTTGTTCTTGCTAATTAAGATGTCATTATCTGGGTATTAACAGCACTCATTAGAAGACACTAAGAGTGAAGAGCAAGCTCAAAAGCAGACACACACACACACACACACACACACACACACACACACACACTGATCATCAGTCAGACTGTCCTCAGAGGGGAGTTTGATATTGCATTTGAACCCAAACAGCAGCAGCCAAGACGCAGTCACAGTAGATAAATACACAGTCTAGACACAAAGGGGTTTTCACACAGATTAAAAACATGCAGAACATTTTTATATGACTGTCTTTGTCTTATTGATCTTCACAAGCTTTACAACACTTTTATACTGACTAGTGCACTGCCCGTCCTTAACCTGCCTGCTTGGAATGTTCTGTTCTCTTGTCCAGAGTTACTCAGAATTATTACTGTCTACAATATCCTGTCACTTTTTATGCTAGATATTGTGTGCAGAGATACTAAACATAGTCTGTGGTGCAGAGTGAAGTTAAAAACGATGTGGTTTATCTGCAATGAAGATTTTATAGTCAATGTTTTTCATAAAGATAATTCAAACTTAATTTCTGTTCACATGTGGTTTATATATAAGTTTAAATGATTTACTTACCTGCTGCTATTTTTTCATTTATTGCATATTGACTATGTCAGAGGTCTGTTAAGAAACCCATACAATATTCAGATCCAAGTTCACAAATTAATAAAATAAAAGCTCTTTAATTTAGCTCAATATAGAGCATGAAGAATCACTTCACCAGGAAGTGAATCTATTAATGTTGTTGACTTGGTGGAGATCAGCTGTGGCGAGACGCAAATCAAATCATTAAAATGGAACTGGTGAGAGTTTTGACACACTGCTACTGACCAATGCTGTAGTTTATAGATGCTTTCAGTCATGCAATGAACTCTGCAGTCATATTTTCTCCGGAGGAGGTGCATTTGTGAACGCAAATGTCGGCGTGAGACTTTCTCCACCTGACCTCCTAGTATAAATCCCATTGAAATACAGAATTCGATTAGGAACACTTCAGGGGATGGATGACCACAAGCGTGTGGGGGGTTGATGAGGCTTGTAAAGCGTGAAAGTGTCATGAGATTTTGTGGCGATAAGAGCTGACACCAATCTGGTGTCTGTGTGTTGTCAAGAAAATCTTGCGATCTCCACAGTACGTGACTTCCTGCCTCTTCCTGCTGCACTCAGCTGCTCCACCTAGAAATATAATTTCTATCAGACAGGGCTTGAAAAGGAAGAGTACAGTCAGTGGTGTTATACTGACACTAAACCTGTCAAGGACGGGGTTACTGTCAACACTGGAACAACCAACACTGGTTACCATACATTTCATCATTAGGTCCAAACGACATTCAGCACATCACATTCACAGACACAGTGAAGTAATGCATGTTAACTGATAAGAACAAAGGAGAAATGAAATGGCTGTGAGTCATTTGGAAACTGTCTTTCAGAGAAATGGCACCATCAAATATTCACATTAAATATCATCACTCCTCTGATGAATTTAAATTTAATAGAACATTGACCTCTTTGTGTCTGTGTCTGTGTGTGTGCGTGCGTGCGTGCGAGTGTGTTTGTGGTTGCGTGTGTGTGTGTGTGTGTGTGTATTCCTTAAGCTACGCCTGTGAATGACACTCAAATGAATTTAGCTTATTAAGCAGTTAATCCACGACTGACAGCTCATACCGAAGAGTCTGTAACTTCTCAGTCACACTCACACACATTGAAGGAACTGAACTAGACCCATTATAGATTTACTTTACTCAGTTTTGGGATTGGGGGATTAGGATGAATTTAGTATATGGGATTAGGGTTTGGGTAATTAATTGAGTCCAAATACACAAAGATCATAAATACAGTGAATGTGTGTATGAAGGTGTGTTTTTGTGTGTCTTTACTCATCTCACCTCTATGTGATACTGGATCATTATTATAGGTGAAAAATCCAAGACAAACTCTTATAGTAGCTGAAAAAAGAGCTGGCGGTGTGGACACACAAATGCCTGAGAGCAATTAAGTGACATAGCCATACACAGGCGGGTTAAATGGTAAATTGACTTTTTCTTATAAAGAGCTTTTGGATTGACTACTCAAAGTCACATTCACGCAGCGCTTCTCTACGCAGAACTCTACACTAACTACACTAATCACAGATTTGGAAAACAACTTAAACTCTGCTATAGCCAAAAAGTGGTGAGAGGTAATTTGAACTAAATGCTGATATTTAGTAACTCATGCAATCACTGTTCAACATAAGATTAAGTGTACAACTAATTGAAGGTTATCGGACATGTAGAGAAAAACATGGGTGCAAGTTTGTGTGTGTGTGTGTTTGTGTAGGCAGAGGCTTGTGTGACCTTTATGAGTGAGCAAGTGGGAGTAAGAGATAAAGGAGGAAAGGAGAGAGTAGTTAATGCACACGTTTTCATCTAGTGAAATAAATCCATCTGCGGGGCCCGAGAGGAGAAATTCTGACCCTAACACAAATTAATAATGTCTTTGAATAAGCATTAGACAAGCGTTTTGCTTTGACTTATCATTTTATCATTATGAAGTAAATGTTTATGCACAATAAACATTCAACTGATGCCAATGAATAGCAAAACCATCCGAGATTCAACTGCTCTCAATCTCACTATACAATTCTGTCTGTCAATAGATGGATCAGTTTATGCCACAGAGGAGTTTCCTGTGCCAGAGCAGCAGGAGGAAAGTGTATTTGTTCTCAGTGGTAGTTTTCGGTAGAAATGGGGCCTGTAGTCAGAGGAGACCAAGACGGTGAGGGAAACTGAAGAAAATAACTCAGATCGGCATTGGGGCGGGATTTGATGGGATGAGGCATGGTTGGACTAGGATAGAAACTTAGCACCTTGACTTGTCCGCTGGAACCAGCCCTGTATTGAAGTAACCCAAGTCCTGGAACACGCAGCATGCTCATGCACACACAAAACGACAGGCACACAGAGAGGGCCAGTGAGGAGAGTGATAAGGAGAGAGCTCCAGGGGTTGATCTACATTCAGGTCATTACAAGATCAGTGAGAAACAAAACCAAATACTCACTACCTGGTGTTTGACTGCCTGTATCATAGTACCAAGATCAGACCTTTTCATTTAAATTGGGGTTCTACTGGTTGTTTTTTGCTTTGGACAATGGACAGGAAGCAGTAGCAATGCTGCTAATGCTGCAGCTTGCAGGGATTTACTGTCCATATGATAATCTAAACAAAAAGCATGCTCTCTGCTGGTGGCTTTTTATAAAATCAGCAGTGGTCAAAATGATTACATTGTGTATATGATAAAACAGGAAGCGACCCGGTCTTTGTGAGTGCAGTAGAATTTGACACCACTCCGGAAATGCTAGAGAGGAAAGTTGTCCATTGCCACTTCAAATTTGTGGTCCAAACATTTTCAGACATTATTTGGAATTGGTCAGGGCACTAAATTATAATCTGTTTTCTTATCAAAATAAAATAAATTTGATTTGGTGTATTTTCCAATTTCCACCAGTGAATCAAAGACGACAGAAATCAAAGTAGAGGGTGTAACAAGATGGGGTGGGAAGTAGAACCACTCTCTACACCTTTATTGACATTATAGGGTGTATCTAGACAGCTGTTATGGTTAGTGAATGAGTAACTGAGAAAGCAGCCAATGCCAATCAGAAAAGTGCAAGTGAAACTAAATGTTTGTGTCCAAACCAACTCAATCATTCACGGCAGTTTATAGTTGTGAAAAAGAAGCAGTGAGGAAGTTGTTGAGTTAGGCTCATTTCTTATGACTGGTTGCTACAATGGAAGGTTTTGCATGTTTAAATATATTCCATTGAGTCATTTGATAAGCCTCTGCTCAGTGTGATAAATTGTAGTTTGCTGTGTGCATAAGAGATCAGAATGTTTTTGTTTTTTTTATTACTGATGTCACACAGTAGTTAATGCAGTGATGCATATTTTCTGGTCTCTCAGTTCTGCAGGGTATTAGTGGGTTTCTGAAGACCTGATCTTCATGCTGTTTGTAGAACAAATCACACGTCTATGCTTTTACCTCATAGCTCACATTAGAGAATTGGTCACACATTAATTACACAATGGGTAGACTGGGTTGATTAAGCATCAAAGAGCTCCTTTTTGCTCATTGCATGGGGAACGAATAGGACAAATGTGAACCGTCATTATACAGTTTAGTTTTCTAATAGAAATGTTGAAAATCCCTTCAACACAAGTGGTGAAAAATGATTAACTTCTCAAGTGAACCAAATAAATAAGGCAATAAAAAGCTATTACAGCACAGAGTAATAGGCTTTTAAACTAAAGCAGGATAATTAACACATTTAAAGGTTTTCCTCAGGCTGCATCATAAGCTTGAAATGGGTTGGTTTTCCTGCTTGTTCTGCGTTAAGTGAGCCACTGCGTTCCATTTGTATAAACCCTATTGATTTGCACCCACCAAGCAATTAATCCATTTTCACCCCTTGAACTGAAATGGCTTCCAACCTATTCATTAAATTTGTTCACACACTGTTCTCAGGTCTATATTCTAATTGATTTATTTATTGCCCAACAGTGACATGTTAACACAGTTTGTTTGCTGAGATCCCAATACAACACAACACGAACCTGGAAGAAGCATAGGGCTGTCTTAGAAGGCAATTTCATTTGAAAATTAGGTTTAAATGTGATATTATTATGCTATTTTGCACTTTGAGTCACCATAAATATGGACCTTATACTTTTAGTTGGGCTTTGCAATCACTTTCAGTCAAACAGTTAATATAGGCGAAATGTGTCGATGTGATGAAAAGATGCTAGATAGAAAGTCAGAGTAACCAAGTTATTACATTTGCTCTTACATCTCACTGAAAACCCCAAAATTCAACTGGTGGCACTAGAGGGACATCGGGAAATGTCAGGGTCTCATTTATAACCACTGCGTGCGCACAAGACAGGGTCTGAATGATGCGCACTGATGACATGACATGGCTATTCATTCGCTTTAGATTCTCGAGATCTGTGTTCTTCTATTTACTGAGCTGGATCCAGTAATAGACCGATCGACCCGATGGAACCATGGTATCCCAGTACAAATTCAATAACCTACCACTCTGTGTTAATAAGCCAACAGGCATGTGTTTGATATGATTATCGCGTGTTCATATTTACCTTTTGCCTAAAGCCTCTTTTTTGAATAGATCAGGGATATTATCCTTGAGTTAAATATGCCTGCAGTTTTGGTCGAGATTTTTTTAATTGTGTAGGTAAGATCCCTCACTTTCTGTCTGTGTGAATGTTGCTCCTTTAAAACAGGCAGGACTCTGTCTTTTGTTTGACAACTTAGTTCTTAACCACACTTAACACTTGAATACAACGTTATCGCGGTTTTTCTACACAGCAGTAAAGCAGACTGATGCAACACTGTGTTGCCCAAGACATCAATACTATTTTCGCCTTGTACAAGGAAGAGTAGAAATACAAATATATGAGAGAAATTGTTAAATAATGCAACTTGAACTTAAGTACATCTTCGGCTTGACAGCCGATTACTGTCTTATCATAAGTTAAATATTTCTTGGTTGTAAAACATAGTAATTATTTTAATTCATCCACCTTTAAATTTGACCACTTGATTTTTTCAGGCATTGTCCTCTCCATCATTCTGACTTCAGCAGCTGCAGCAGCAAGTTACCTTACTCACAAACACCTCGATATTGGTTTGAAAAATAGATGCACTTCTTATCGGTTTCTTGCCATTTGATGCCACGATTCACCATATGAAACCATTGAACACCAGCAGGGTCATTTAACATTCATGAGGTGCTTTGCAGTGATCATTTATGGTTACCATACAAACGCAAAAGGTGACATATTTAGTGAACACACTGAATAGTCTTCCTCCTTTGTGCGAATATATATAAAGCCTTTATTTTTTCCATTGTCAACAACTTATGGGTTTGATCCAAGGACACATTTGAAAAACCCAGAGTGAAGAGAAAAGCAGTAGAAATGTGTATGAATCAGAGTCGTCCTCCTCCTGTCGGTGCATGGCTCTCTGCAGTCAAGGACACTTCCTCTCTCCCATCAAAGCTTTCTTCCTTCTTTGTTTCCTGGAATTTATTCTCGACGAACACTTGACCATGAATTTTTAAATGCGTTGCAATAAAATAGCACAATATTTGACAGTGTTTCCCTTCCCTGTTCAATGGTTTTGTTGTTCCACTGTGCAAGTAAAAAGAAAGAAGATTACAAAAAAGCAATGAAAGCACTGTTCTGTCTGCTTCTATTAAAAGACGCTTAACCAGGCAGAGGAAATAATCACATCAAACCCCCCTTTTCTTATGTCTCAATTCTTGATTAAGAATCAAAATTAGAAAGAAAAAATTGAAATAGAAAGATATAATTGGATGCACATGCACTCACGCACACAAGCTCTCTCACTCATCGAGTCTAAAGTATTAAAATGTCAGTCTTCTAAAACAAAGGAAAGATCCTGTTGGAACCAGGCTAGAGAACTCATACTTATCCTTGTTTGCATTTGTTTACAGCGATAGCGTTATTAGAACTGCAGCAGATCTAAGGTGAATATTCGATTTCCTTATGTTTAGTACGGGATGATGAGTAAAATGAGGAAGTAGCTGCTTGAAACACAATCCACAAATCTACAGTTTATGTTCATCACAGTTATACCACAATATTGTGTTATTTTACACTATAAGGGCCCATATAGTGTAAAATATTTTTTTCTGGCAAGTCACTCCGCAGACTTTTTCACTCAGTCCATTCTAAGAAACAACTTGTTTCGACTGTTTTTTTTTAAAATTTTAAACCATTGATCTATCATGTTAGGACTTAGGGGTACCAGTACCTCAATTAAATCCCAGAAAGGTGTAAAGTATGAGGTCTTTAAACTACCCATCATATACTGCAGACTAAATTATATTACAGATATATAATGAGAGTGCTCATCATCTACGTCTGAGATTCAGAATTTACTCTGGAATAAAATTCCTTTCACTACAATGGTGGTCTAATCATTTCCTGAAAAGAGATTTTGATGATCAGCCATAACATTGTAACCATCTAATGATTTACAACAACAACAACAAAAAAAAAGGTTATATGCACCTATACAAGCCACAAGTTTGCATGACTGCATTTGAAGAAAAATGTGCTTTATTTGCAAGGTTAGGGTGAAGTACTACACCACCCACAATTCTGTGAAGGTGTAATAGCAATGCGGTGGAGCTTGCTGTTATCTTGTAAATGTTCACCATGTAAACTGCGAAGAGCGTGTAGGCTACAATCAGATGGTTCAGCAATACATTACATTTGCGATAGAGCAACAATGATTTTCCTTTTCTAACATGCTGCGGTTTTATAGAGATGGGGACAGGAGTCCAAGGGAGCAAGGTCATCAAGTTGGTCGCAATAATTCATTCTTTAATTCCCACTCTCTCACACACACACATTTGATCATGTTATTTACACTGTAAAATAGTGATGTAAGCACTACTCTCGTTAATTTGCTATATTCGTCTGAAAAACAGCCTGATATTCTGTGGTGCTTCATTTGCATTCCCTGCACCTCAAATGTAAACTGACTCCTGCAGCTTGAATGGGCTGCACATACATATATTGTGTTACACACACTTGAAATGCAATGACACTGAAGTACTTTTTCTTGTAATGGATTCTGAATGGACTTGATCGAATTTCAGTCGATAGTAAGCATTTGAAACACAACTTGACCTCTGCTATGGCCAAGAAGTGGTGAGAGGTATTTTCACTAGAATCAAATGGCGATGTTTTGAAACTGCTTTATTGCCTCATACAATCATTGTTCAACATGAGATTAAGTGTGTAACTGATTGAACGTTAACAGACATGTAGAGAAATACATGGGTGTCAGTGTTTATTGTTCTCCTACCATTCTCCAGATTTCTTACAACCTTTGCTCCACCTTGACCCCTGCCCAACAAGGACAATGACGGGATAAAAGGTGAGAAGAAAGAGAGACAGAGGGAGGGATGGAGAGGGGGAGAGAGAGGCAATAGGAAAAAATAACAAAAACAGCTATATAGAGAGGGAGGCCTGACTCCAGCTGACTTCCAGCTGTAACACTCCAATGGCAGCTGGCAGCCTCAGGGAAACCCGGTTTCACACATTTCAAAGGAATCTGTGGGCTGGACAGATGGTGATGCAGGGACATGGGATTACAAATGTTACTTTATAGTCACTGGCAAAATGAGTGTGATTCAATTTATAGAAGTGCTTATGAAAACAGTGGCCCTCAAGGGCAAAAAACCTGCAAGTGTGAAAGAATAGGCAGACAGGGAGATGCATCCAAAAATGTATCAAATGACACAAAGCGAAACACTAAAAACACATGAAACATAAAAAGGTACATTGGAAGCTGTGAAGACCCCAAGCCGGGTGGGGCGAGTAATCATCTGAGCAGCTCTCAAGATAATAGAACAGTCAACGTGTGCCACCGCCCTGGGATAACCAGTCTTATCTCGACAAGCACTTTGGCAGTTTACTGCGGGCTCTGTTGTCTGTACTGTTTGGAATTATAAATCCTCCTCTCTGCTGGAGAACTTCCTGCTGTTTTGCATCAAATACTATATTTCAGAGGTGTGAATTTAGTGAGTTTTGTTGGAGATAAAAAGTCTAACTCTGGGCCAGATACTAAGTCTAGACTTGTTTTCCAACACGTGTACTCTTTGGTGTCTTGTAGCGGCCTCTGTTTCTGACTTTACCAGATTTCGGAGACTCTGTTTCCGACTCCATTAGATTTGGGCGATTTCTAACTACATTTTTTTTAAATAGTTACATTTCCTTTATTTGGAAAATATGTGCAACAAATGCTTCTGACTAGTAAGGGCGTATATTTGCAACAGGGAGTCTGTTCTTTATGGACTTCACCCTACATGGTGATTTGTTTGTTATCCATTAGTGTAACACATAATCAACTTTAACATGCTTAGCTGAATGAGCACATTTTCTTTTCGTGAGGGACTTTCTATATGCCTGTTGTTAATTAGACATTTGCCAAAGGCTATGCACAGTGCCAGATGCTTATCATACACAGGCTCAGATGCACACTCAGAATCAGATGTTTTTAAAAAGGTCATGCACAGTATCAGCATTCAAAAGTTTTCTACAACAGTTTTAAATGCTTCACTTCCTGTACTTGTCCTATTTTCCTGCCTTTGAGATTGTTTGCACCTTTCCTTATGTGTCCGATCTGTGTTCAATGATCCTAACCTACCTGGTGTATTCTCATCTGTTTGTATCTGGTAAGTTCGTCTGTTTGCGGACCTGCCTACTTAGTGTGAGTCTGTTTTATTTTGTTATTTTATATAATTCCAGCACTTGTTTTTTTTTGTTTGTCTGCTCCTATATCCACATATTTAACTTTTTGCTTGAAAATACATTTACCCTGCTACGGATACCCAGATGATCCACATTACTTCAGAGTTCTAGAGCCTCTCTAGAACTGAGGAGTTTGAAATGCTGCTTGTCTTGTTTCAGTTTGAAAACGCCTGTGCAGTATTTTTGTCTCCTGAGCAAAAGTTTAGATGTTTGGAAGCGATGACATAGACACTCACAACTGTTTGCTGATTGGGTCTTTTT
This sequence comes from Pseudopleuronectes americanus, assembly GCA_038501795.1. Classification (NCBI taxonomy): domain Eukaryota; kingdom Metazoa; phylum Chordata; class Actinopteri; order Pleuronectiformes; family Pleuronectidae; genus Pseudopleuronectes; species Pseudopleuronectes americanus. The sequence continues at coordinate 4,405,686 of CM076726.1, forward strand.
CAGGTTACGATGTAACCTGAATCATCAAGCTCCTATCAAATTAATTATTTATCTCGGGATGTTGATGCTGTGATACGCTGGTGACCTGTCCAGGATGTGCCTCACCTCTGCCTCCTATACAGACATAAATCCTTTGTTAATAGGCACCTGAATGGATGAAAACCTTGGCTGAGTTCAGAATTGCTCTCTTGTTGTTGGTGGGTGTGACAGAGAGTTACGAGGAAAGATGCCGTACACACAGTCTCTTTCAAGTCCAAGGTAATAACTATACAAATATCCAGTGACGATTTTAGCCTGAAATTTCTGGTGGGGCAATTTTGTATGACGTCATGTCACCGTCACAAAAATAGAGGTAGCTGGTATTATAAGCAGTAGGCCTATATAGACCACCAGTAAGATATATATTATGGGCTGCATTTTGAGTGCTAGCAGGCAGCAGAAATCCTATTTCAAATACATTTCACATTCTTTAGCACTCAGCGCAACACAAAGATGTTGCCTATAATACAGCATTAAAGTAAAATGATTGCAACAAAGTAAAAAGATTTGACAAATAACTTTTATTATTTATTAAACAAAACTTTGTACATGTCCTTCAGCTCCAAAAAAAAAGCTTTGACTCACCAATACAGATCACAAACACACTCATCCTCATAAACTAACGCTTCTCTCTGCTGGGTGGCCCGGATCATGTGGCTTCATGTCGGGTCAATAACTCCCTAGGCTATGGTCCCGTTAGCATCGCTATTACTGCTGCTGGCATGCCTGCGGGCTAGCCGAGCTAAGCTAACACCCAGGTACAGCAGGTACTGAATCACTACTTTTACAGATAAATACAAACACTAAACTTGACAAACCTCACCTCAGAAACGGGAGCTCACACGTCTTCAGCCTCTCTGCCAGAACAACAAGCTGAACTTCAAAGCGTATTATTGACAGTGGTGTAAAGTAACGGAGTAGAAGTACTTCGTTACAGTACTTAAGTAGTTTTTTGAGGATCTATACTTTCCTTGAGTATTTCTATTCATCAGGACTTCTACTTTTACTCCACTACATTTAAAAGAAAAAATATATACTTTTACTCCGTTACATTTTCATTGAACACCTCGTTACTCGTTACAAATTAAAATCTGAATATAATTATAATTGTCTCTCATCGCGATTGGATTATCCGGACTGTGCGTGTTTGCGCGAGAACCGACGGTGTCTCGCGAGGATAACCTGAGGGCGGCACGGGAGATAAGCCGTAACGCCGGGAACACACCGGACGCGGAAGCGACGCCAAAGCGTCAAGCCTCTGGCTCCCATCCACTGTTAAATCGTTGTGCTGAACACACCGGACGCTGAAGCGTAGCGTTGCGCCGCGGCTGTCTATCGCCGTGAAGCGATCGTTTTTTTCCGCTTGACGCGAGCGTATCGCCACAGGAAACACACTATATACATTATCAAATATGCATCCCATACTTTGTATTCACCTTCTGTTGTCTTGGAGTTTTAATTTTACCACTTTTACTAACCACATTATTGGTTAGTAGAACCGTCACCTTATCGTGGTGGAGAGGTTTGCGTGTCCCTGTGAACCTGAGGGCTGTGTTGTCTGGAGCCTTGTGCTCCTGGTAGGGTCTCTCATGGCAGAGTGGTCTCAGGTGAGGGGCCAGACTAAGAATGGTTCAAAAAAAACCCTCAATGAATATCGTAAAAAGAGGAGATGTGACCCGGCCCGGAGGAAGCCCGGGGCCCCCGTCTGGAGCCAGGCCCAGACGGAGGGCTCGATGGCGAGCGCCTGGTGGCCGGGTTTGCCACGGAGCCCGGTCGGGCACAGCCCGAACAAACTACGTGGCACCCCCCCTCTTTTCATCTCATGGGCCCACCACCTGTGGGAAGACCCGTTGGGGTCGGGTGCGCAGCCACATGGGTGGCAGCGAAGGTCAGGGGTCTCGACGGACCAGACCCGGGCGGCAGAAGCTGGCTCTGGGGACGTGGAACGTCACCTCGCTGTGGGGAAAGGAACCGGAGCTTGTGAGGGAGGTGGAGCGCTATCAGTTAGATCTGGTGGGGCTTACCTCCACGCACAGTCTCAGCTCTGGTACCGTACTCCTGGATAAGGGTTGGACTCTATTCTTCTCCGGAGTTGCCAAGGGCGTGAGGCGCCGGGCGGGTGTGGGGATACTCATAAATCCCCGGCTGAGCGCCGCGGTGTTGGAGTTTACCCCGGTAGACGAGAGGGTCGCCTCCCTGCGCCTAAGGGTTGTAGGGGGGAAAACTCTGACTGTTGTTTGTGCGTATGCACCAAACGGCAGCTCAGAGTACTCGGCCTTCTTGGAGACCCTGAATGGAGTCCTGTATGGGGCTCCAGTAGGGGACTCCGTAGTTCTGCTGGGTGACTTCAACGCCCACGTGGGCAACGATGGAGACACCTGGAGAGGCGTGGTGGGGAGGAACGGCCTCCCTGATCTAAACCCGAGCGGTCGGTTGTTATTGGACTTCTGTGCTAGTCATGGATTATCCATAACAAACACCATGTTCGAACATAAGGGTGCTCATAAGTGTACCTGGTACCAGAGTACCCTAGGCCGAAGATCAATGATCGATTTTGTGATCGTGTCATCTGATCTGAGGCCGCATGTTTTGGACACTCGGGTAAAGAGAGGGGCGGAACTGTCAACCGACCACCATCTGGTTGTGAGTTGGATCAGGGAATGGGGGAAATTTCCGGATAGACCTGGTAAGCCCAAACGAGTAGTGCGGGTGAACTGGGAACGTCTGGAGGAGGCCCCCGTCCTAGGTATCTTCAACTCACACCTCCGGCGGAGCTTTTCTGGCATTCCTGTGGAGGTTGGGGGCATTGAGCCGGAGTGGGCGATGTTCAAAGCCTCCATTGCTGAAGCTGCGGTGGCTAGCTGTGGCCTCAGGGTCTTAGGCTCCTCAAGGGGCGGTAACCCTCGGACACCGTGGTGGACACCGGTGGTCAGGGAAGCCGTCCGATTGAAGAAGGAGGCCTTCCGGGATATGATATCCTGGAGGACTCCTGACTCGGTTGCAGGGTACCGACAGGCCCGAAGGGCTGCAGCTGCTGCCGTGTCGGAGGCTAAGCAGCGAGTGTGGGAGAAGTTCGGAGAGGCCATGGAGAAGGACTTTCGGTCGGCACCAAAGTGTTTCTGGAAGACTATCCGGCACCTCAGGAGGGGGAAACGGGGAACCATCCAAGCTGTGTACAGTAAGGATGGGACTCTGTTGACCTCAACTGAGGAGGTCGTCGGACGTTGGAAGGAACACTTTGAGGAACTCCTGAATCCGAATAACACGCCCTCTATGTTGGAGGCAGAGCTCGAGGTTGATGGTGTTTCGTCGTCAATTTCCCTGGTGGAGGTCACTGAGGTAGTCAAACATCTCCGCAGTGGCAAAGCCCCAGGGATTGATGAGATCCAGCCAGAAATGCTAAAGGCTCTGGGTGTTGAGGGGCTGTCATGGTTGACACGCCTATTCAACATCGCGTGGGAGTCGGGTACAGTGCCAAAGGAGTGGCAAACCGGGGTGGTGGTTCCCCTGTTCAAAAAGGGGGACCAGAGAGTGTGTGCCAATTACCGGGGTATCACACTTCTCAGCCTCCCTGGTAAAGTCTACTCCAAGGTGCTGGAAAGGAGGGTTCGGCCGATCGTCGAACCTCAGATTGAAGAGGAACAATGCGGTTTTCGCCCCGGACGTGGAACTACGGACCAGCTCTTCACTCTCGCAAGGATCCTGGAGGGGGCCTGGGAGTATGCCCATCCGGTCTACATGTGTTTTGTGGATCTGGAGAAGGCGTATGACCGGGTCCCCCGGGAGAAACTGTGGGAGGTGCTGCGGGAGTATGGGGTAAGGGGGTCTATCCTCAGGGCCATCCAATCCCTGTACTCCCAAAGCGAGAGCTGTGTTCGCGTCCTCGGCAGCCAGTCAGTTTCTTTCTCAGTGGGTGCTGGTCTCCGCCAGGGCTGCGCCTTGTCACCAATCCTGTTTGTGATATACATGGACAGGATATCGAGGCGTAGTCGTGGTGGGGAGGGGTTGCAGTTCGGTGGTCTGAGGATCTCGTCACTGCTTTTTGCAGATGATGTGGTCCTCATTGGATCATCGGCCTGTGACCTTCAGCGCTCACTGGATCGGCTGGCGGCCGAGTGTGAAGCGGCTGGGATGAGGATCAGCACCGCTAAATCTGAGGCCATGACTCTTAGCAGGAAACCGATGGATTGCTTACTCCGGGTAGGAAATGAGTCCTTAGCCCAAGTGAAGGAGTTCAAGTACCTCGGGGTCTTGTTCGCGAGTGAGGGTACTATGGAGCGTGAGATTGGCCGGAGAATCGGAGCAGCGGGGGCGGTATTGCGTTCGCTTTACCGCACCGTTGTAACGAAAAGAGAGCTGAGCCGCAAGGCAAAGCTCTCGATCTACCGGTCGATCTTCGTTCCTATCCTCACCTATGGTCATGAGGGCTGGGTGATGACCGAAAGGACGAGATCGCGGGTACAAGCGGCCGAGATGAGTTTTCTCAGAAGGGTGGCTGGCGTCTCCCTTAGGGATAGGGTGAGAAGCTCAGCCATCCGTGAGGAACTCGGATTAGAGCCGCTGCTCCTTTACTTAGAAAGGAGTCAGCTGAGGTGGTTCGGGCATCTGGTAAGGATGCCCACTGGGCGCCTTCCTTGGGAGGTGTTTCAGGCACGTCCAGTGGGGAGGAGACCTCGGGGAAGACCCAGGACTAGGTGGAGAGATTATATCTCAACACTGGCCTGGGAACGCCTCGGGATCCCCCCGTCAGAGTTGGTCAATGTGGCCCGGGAAAGGGAAGTCTGGGGCCCCCTGCTTGAGCTGCTCCCCCCGCGACCCGACCCCGGATAAGCGGACGAAAATGAGATGAGATGATGAGATTATTAAATGTCCCCCTCTGCCCATCCACTACAGCCACACAAGCAGTCATAAAGATAAAAAGGGTAATTTACCCTCGACACCCGACATTTAACGGAGCAAACTGCGGAGAAGTTTTTCAACATGGATGACATTAAATTAAAGTAATTGAAGTGGAGAAGTAGTTTTCGAAGTCTGTTGTCTTTGAGTTTTTATTTGACCACTTTTACCAACCACATTATTAAATGTCCCCCCTCTGCCCATCCACTACAGCCACACATGTCATATAGGTAAAAAGAGAGACTGGGCTGTATGTGTGATCACGGAGCAGAATCGGCAGGATGACCGGCGTGGGGAAATGCGAGTCCGATGTGAACAACCAAGCGCCAGCGCTCTGGGGATTAACGCCACGCGTAATAATTGAAATCAGTTGAAATAAAGTCTGAATAGAACAATTTCGGTTGTTTTGTTTCTGTGTAGGCCTACTATAAAAAGCACTTTACATTTTTAATTTGATACTTGTACTTTTACTTTTGATACTTAAGTACATTTCAACACCAGATACTTTTGATACTTAAGTACATTTAATATGAGCTACTTTAAGACTTTTACTCAAGTCATTTTCTGACTGGTGACTTTTACTTTTACCGAAGTCACTTTCAGGTAAGATATCTGTACTTTTACTCAAGTATGGCTTTCAAGTACTTTGTACACCACTGATTATTGATCCGATGTGAGTGAAACTCTCCACAGACCCGGGTGGCTTCCACTGACGGAGGTAGCCTGTTAGCTCAGGTGACGCCGAACCGGAGCGTCAGCCTGTTTCCGGGTGACGCTGACGCTGGAGTCGAGTAGCTCTCTGGGAAACGTCGTGGGGCTCATCTGCATAATCACTGCTTTCCAATTCTAACAGTGGCCTGTGTGCTTCACGCTGATTGGTGCTCCCATGGCACTGGTCTGCAGCTTGCCCGTTGTGCCCATAGATATATATAAAGGCTAGATGTCTCAGCCAATGGAGTCGAACGTCCGCACTCGGCGGCCATCTTGCCACAGGCAGCTCGCTCACCCATAACATTGTGTTGTAGTGGTACGTACTTTTTAAATAACCATAACTTGCTAAATTCTCAACCGATTTTTAAACGGTTCGGTTTGTTACAAACGTCAGAGATGTAGTTATGACACTGCATACTTATGAATAATTATGTTATTTTCTAAAAAATAGAATAATGTTCTATGTAGGTACAAGATTTCCCTTTACAAATATACATCAAGAACCCTTTTTAACCCTAACCCTTTTTTTTTATTTAAAAAGTACATGTACCACTACCATCACAATGTTATGGGTGGGCAAGCTGCCTGTGGCAAGATGGCCGCCATGTGCGGACGTTCGTCTCCGTTGGCCGGAAACGCGGACGAGACATCTAGCCTTTATATATATATCTATGGTTGTGCCCACAGCAGAGAAGTACGGCAAGAGGGAAGCGTTTCACAAAGCAAACACACAGACAGAAACACACACGAATCAAATGACTCCAAAACAAGACTATAATGCTTGTGAGTCTCGTTTATTCACACACACATTCACGCTTTTTGCATACAAAATAAAATAAAATATATTTTTGCCACAAAGTTCAGATATGCAGTATTTAGCTTTCTGCACACCAGCGCCATCTGGTGGGGCAGATGGCGCTCCTGCAAATATCATATTACGTCCTTTTAGAGCTTTTTTTTTGCCAAATCATATGGGCCACCACTGGTTAGGATTATTTGCTCTGGCACAGAGATACAGTTGAAAGGAGATAGAGGCTGTTACTATACAGCCATGAAAGTTTGCCTCAATTATTCTATACAAAGTTGTACAACATGTCTCCACATCCTCCCATTGTACAAGCCGAAATATCCTAAATGCAGGCACTGCCATCTTGCTTTGGTGATGACATGTGGAGTCTGTATAGTGGAGCCGCGGAATCATAGTCACATCAATACACCCACTTGACCAGTCACAGGTCAGTCTCAGCTGTCAATCATGATGTTTCTCCCCATTATTATAATGAAATGAGCAATTGAAATCAAATGAACACAGAGGTGATAAGAACTACCTAATGACAGAAACCATCTTTGGAAAGGAGTTGTCCTGTAATTTTAGATGGGCCCATTTTCCATCTGCTTACAATGATGCAGGGTTTATGACCTATACTGCAGCCGGTCCACCACCAAAGTTGCTGTTTAAATGTATGCAAATCCATGTAGTGATGTTTGAATATACAGTAGTAGATTTAAACTTAGTTGCAAATTGAGGATAAGTCTTAATGCTTAAATTCGAAATGTTATATTTATAGTGTAGTTGTAATGGAAAACAAAGAGGTCCATTTATCTCTCCAATAAACACGCCTGGAAATAACCAGGCATGCAATATATTCATGCACTATTACAATTAGCAAAACTTTCAGCAGCATTCAAACCACTGTAGCACCAAACGGTGTAAAATGGTTTAGAATGGAATGAGGGGGACGTGTAAGGAAACAATCCCACAAAGCCAACCCTGTTAATTATCTATTCATTTATTAAACAAATGCAAAATTAGGGCATTAGGAAAAATAAATACAAATTAATCAGGTTGGTGTTTTTCTCCTGCAGCCTGCGAAAGTCAATTTCATGATTTATTGCTATGTGCTTATGGGAAATAACACTGATCCACTTCATAGCATTATAGCGATTTTAAAGCACATTTGCTGAATCTGAGGTAAAGCAGAATTTGTTCATCTGCAATTAAATCACAGTAATGATGTGATTTTTCCCCCTTTTTTACACATACTACAGTATGCAACCTGTTTTATAGGCTATAACTTTTATAATGTGTATTAACCCACGACTAAAAGTGAATGTTCTCATTTTATAATTTAATCAATTTATCACGTAATCACATTCCAGCTTATATAATGGTAAATCCTAAGTGGAGTGCATTTATACAGCTCTTTTCTAGTCTTAACAACCACTTAAAGCACTTTATAGTAAGAGGCACAATCACCCTTTCCCACACACATCCATACAGAGCTTTGATATGCAGCTTCTTTCTATCACACACCATTCACACGCTCCACTTCCTGAGCCTCAGCAGATTTATGACATTAAGTTTTGTCACTTAATCGCTCATAGGCCTGTTCCCACATTAAGGTACAGATTTCCCTCATTTTCTCTCATGATCTGACAACTTTCAATCTTTGAGCATATTTGTTTTATAGCAAAGTGTGCCTTGACCTCCCCCCTCCCCCCCTTTCTCTCACAGAGATAAAGCAAACCAATCAAAAGCCCTTGGACTGTGTGCTGTCAGTCGTTGGTGTGTTAAGTGGTGCCGTGAAATGACGACAGCGAAGCTCAGTAGATTTGCTGTTCAAGTTTCCTTCCAAGCTTCTGAATCAAAGTTCCTTGATAATTTTCAAAGAGAATGTGTGTTTTCTTGGCTGAAAGTCAGGACCAAGGTAAAAGAAACCCTCCTGGTGCACAAGGATGAAGGTGCCATCAGGGATATTGTTTATTCAAACAAATAACTCTGAAGTCCACTCAGTCATTCAAGGAGAAAGTTGAATATAAATCGTACTGAAATGAACTTGAAGCACTGATCACCTGCTTATGACAGAGGAGATGAGTCACAGCACCGGTAATGAAGGATCAACATAGCACCGTCATCACTCAGATCAGAGCAGAGCAGCACAGAGCCGTACTCCAGTGTTAATCCATGACCACTTCAGGGACCAGGAGAAAGCTGAGGTATAATAGTTGGATGCTCTCTGGCCACACTTTGGGCCTTAACCTTGTCTCCATTATCATCCATCCACGGGAGCATCCTGTTGACAGACACTCTCTTGGCCTGCTGGAATCATCACAAATCCTTGAAGATATTATTCAACTATTACATTAATACGATTGTTAAGTGCTTTCATTTTGTTTTATAACCTGAGTCTTAATGATCCTGTCTATGTCTTGATGAGGGATGATGCTTTTTTGGCCCCTATGATCTCTAACTGGATTTTTTTGTTTGGTTTCCTTTCTTGTGTCTCTCGCTTTCTTCCACCAGATGTAGACAGTAACCATACAATGTGACATCAGAAATCAGAATCAGAAATACTTTATTGAACCCAGAGGGAAATTGTGTTAAATACAAATCAAACATGTCACCTATATACAAACTAGGCAAATAACATATTATTGAGTATGGGTCAGTTCCCTCAGAGAAATGTACTGTATATCAAAAGTGCAGCATGTCTTTATGATCAGAGAGTGATGAACAGAAGTATTAAAAGAAGTGTTTATTATTAAAGATGGAATGCATCTTAAATGCATCTACATATCACTTATATAGTCATGCCCAGTTATTTGTAGTTCCATCACTTACTGGGGTTGAAAACTGTAGCCTCATGATTTTATATGTACATGTTTCATACTGAAGATAACTGCAGGCTGGTTACATCTACTAAGGCATGGCTTTCATTATACAAGCACAGTGGTTGTCTGCTTTTGGAGAAAACACAGCCCTATCATCTTTCCTATCATGTTTCACAATATGTTTTGTATTTGTAAGAGTGTCCCCCTCTCCCATGCTCCTAAAGTGCCTGAAACCACTTGTTTGCGTTTCAGTTTTTTTAAATCATAAAGCATAAAGGAACCATGTAACATCTATATGCTAGTTTGGCTCGATTGGAACAGCAGAACCGACACAAGGACGAGGTGGTTTTTCACTTTGCGCAGGAACCCTATTTGAAGAATAATACATTACTGATGATCTAATGATCCATGGGCTACGACCTATCAGCAGGCTTTTTCAGGCCAAGAGCTAAAAAAGAGAGTGTCAGTCAGACAGTGAAACAAGGTGGACCAGCCATGTATGGCATGACACACATACCGTCCAGCAATTAACATATCTAGCCTGTAAAATATGGTCCCTTTAATAGCAAGCAAGAATTGGTTTTGAATCAGTTTCAATACACAGATACAATCTTTACTGACACAAGTGCAAACAAAAATATTATGCATTGTATTATTACATATTTATTTTACTATACCTTGGTATACAGTGCTCAAAGGAAGAGAAGAAAAGTTTCCTTTGGAGAAACCGCTGCAGACTGACAGTTACAGACATGTATTCGCACTGACTGATGCTGGAAGCGCACTGAAGCACAACAAGGGATGGTCCAACACGGCATTCACAACTGACATGACTAGTGAGTCTTTGACAGATGAACAAGTGCACAGGGCTGCTCTCAGATCTGCACAGACATAAAGAGAACTCACTGGAATCTCAAACCCTACTTAAGACTACTTAGCATTTTGCTCAGACTGCTGAATGATAGAGGTCCAAAAGCTTTTTCTGGCAAATATTACAACCAGACTTGCTACAATTTACATGGAGAACACAAACACACTTTTAATGAATTCATTCACTGGGTTACAACTAACAATCAATGTAATGTTCCACTGGTTAATGTTGTAACAACTAGATTAAATGTTTAAAAGGTCCAGAGTTGGCCTGAAACACAATTTGATCACCTTATTAACATTTAGCACAAACAGCATGTTTTTGGTTGACACAGGGATACAGTGATTTGCCACCTCAGAAAAAGAAGGTTCTGGGTTTGTAACTGACCCGCTTCTTACTGTGTTGAGTTTGCATGTTCTCCCCGTGTCTGTGTGGGACTTCTTGGGTAGTCTGGCTTCCTCCCATGCAGACCAAGGACATACAGGTTAGCTTCTAAATTGCCCATGGGTGTGAATGGTTGTTTGTCTGTATATGTCACCCCAGCAATAGACTGATGAACTGTCAAGAGTGCTTCTCACCCTATGTCAGCTGGGTGACCTCAAAGGATGAGCCGTATAAATACTGGATAGATAGACATTACATGTGCCAGTGTGAGAGAACTGAAAGGCAACTGGTTTATCCATTATGCTTGCTTAAGCAGCAGCTTAAAATTCAACAACTGCCATAAATTTGCTCAAAAACCAACAATTGAAAAAGGCGCTATAAGAACACATTTTGTCATGTTGGTTGAAAGGGGTCTGTAGGGGAATATGTCACAAGGGTCAGATGTCCAGAATTTCAAGCAATGATGAAAAGTCTGTCCCCTGTGAGCTGCCAAAATAAATGGCTGTACAACCAGTGTGTGAACTGCGTCATCCCCTACAGACAGAGAAAAGTGAGCGGTGCAGCATAAAACAATACCCCCCACCCCACCCATGTGCTTCACTCTGCCACAAGGGCAGAATCTGCTTTATTGCTTCAGGGCACAGATTATTGCTTTATAGCAAAAAAAACAGGAAAGGTCCACTTAGTGCAGCCAAAAACAAGCCATGCAGTTTTCTCAGTGAAAAGTGGAAAACAAATGCCAATGAGTAAAAGTCTCATCTTCTTCTCTACAACAGTCAGATGTCTATTTACCTGAGAGTGTTCAATAGAATAACGCTATTATATGGCAGTAGAATCCACTGTGGACTTGTATTTGCAAAGTTTACAAGGGCTGACAATTTTGTACTGATGCTTAAAAAAGTGATACATCATCTTTAAAATGGAAATGTGTTTTGAACAGCCGCATTCTCAGGATTTTTGTGGCATATGTATTTAATCCTTACCACAGTTGATGGTATATGACTGATTCTCCCTTCTTTATTTCAGGTTATTATTGACTGAAATGAATGGATCCAGTCTCCTTGTGCACATATACAAGGAGACCAGACGATTGGTGTGATGAATGGATGAGATCCGGGACTCCTACACACTTCAGTGTGCTTGATCTTTCACTGAGTGATAAATAGAGAGACTCACAGATTCCTGGCACTGCAAACGCTCAGCCCACCAGTTTTCGAGAAAGTGAGGAGATGCTTTTCTGTAATAAGGTGCTACACACAGGCACACACAAACCCTCTGTGTGTAAGGGATCCGCATCTTCCTGATGAATGAGCCAAAGGCCGGCAAGAGAGGATTTTGTAGGAAAGATTTGTTTAACAATACTTCATTGCGCTTGGAAAATGGTGAATGAATGTTGGAAACGAGTCTCAGGTTACCTTTAGCTACCAGAGAATATCACTTCTGAAGGATGAGAGCACAATGATTTGTATCCACGCTAGCAGCATGGCTCTAGGGATGGCGATATTGTTCAATCCACCACCTTCTTCCAGACCGAAAGATCTCATTAGGTATTGGTTGATCATTTTTACATATCAATTGCAAAATCAATTCCTTTTTCGCCAAAATGAGGATGATGCTGGATATTTTATTCCAAGAATTGGAATGACATTTCTATACAGATGTGTCTATACAATAGATGTGTCACCACTTTCTCCTGATGTACAAAAATGAAGTGATCACCTCTATCAAACCCCATGGTATAACTGAGTGAAATGTAGAATGCCATTACAAACGCTCATAGCCCAACAGGATGAGCTGTCATCTGTTTGTTCTGGTTGACACAATAATCACATCAAATTGTTATCTGTCCAATATTGGTAGACGACAATATACAAGCCTTTGTGGTCAGGGGCAATCTTTAACTGTAACAATGCCGGCATGCTAAGGTAGAACGATGAGCACAACATACATTACACTTTTTAAACGTCAGCATGTAATCATTGTTGTCTTGGGCAAGCTAGCATGCTGATTTTAGCATTAAGCTCTAAGATGGCACCTGGAAATGGTAACTGGCCTGTATTTATAACGTGTTTTTCTAGTCCTATCGACCACTCAAAGCACTTTATGGCACGAGTCACATTCAACCGTGTACGGTGCTTTTTCTCTCATACATCGCTCTCAAACTGTCGGCACATCTGGCAGAGGCAATTAGTTTTTTAGTATATTGCCCAAGGACACTTAACAATGCAGACAGGAGGTGCTGGGGATCGAACCACAGACCTCCTGAGCCACACAGCTGCTCCACAAAGCATCACAGTGCCAAAACACAGTTTCACAAAGCCCCTGCCGTGGAATGACTGTCCTGTTACAACTTACCTCTCATTGCTTGGCATGACAGCGGAGACATACACATGTTCTTTAGATACCTAAATGGATATTGCTACTGTCATATATGAATATGATCAACTAGATGGACTTATACTGAAATTATTTTTACATTTCTTAAAAATATGTTTTTTTTTCTATTAGCTAAAATAAAACACATTTTATGTATAATTTTGCATTCTGAACAGCATGAATGTGTAACTGAAGAGGTGAGGTCGCCGTGTTTCCATCACACAGTCCTGCCAGTGACAGCACATTTACAACTAATGCTCTCCAATGAGACGCTGAAATCAATCTTGATCTTTCCACATGAAATATGAATCCCTAAGACACACACAGACACACACTCACAGACACAACCTCTCTTTCTCTCCTCTTTATTGGCCCAAGACATTTACGGCCCCATTGAACCACCTTCTAAGCTCCTGGATAAAAGGTCAATATCATATTAGATAATGAGAGGCTATCGCGCATACATTTCACATAAATGTGCAATATTTTTCACATGTGCTTCTATTAGATTTCTACCTTTCACATTTCCCTTCGATAGTCTTGATTTGCTGCTTCTTTGGTCATATTTTGATCCTTTCTCACAGTTTCTCATTTGCTCTGTCAATTACATTACTTATCCACCAAGATGTGCTGTGATATTGCTTTACATTTCTCATAAATAATCACCTACTTCTCTGTTTCAGATGCAACATACACACTCATCAAAGGGCTTCATCTGTCAGAGACTGCTGATGCACAACACTGTGGTGTTGAAAAACGAGGTCACTTTGGTGTACAGATCTGGCTCGTGAAGAACAGGGGAATATAGTTGTTATATTAAGTTCTGGCTTAACCCTTTATTAAACAGTAAAATTAATGGCATTAAGATTTCTACGTCAGCTTGCTCTATTTTTAGTTAAAAAATAAGGTTTACCACACAGACAGAATTTCTTTCAAAAAAGCAGCGACAGCTCCGTTCTTTTCAGTACAATTTATTTTATTCTGACACAACCACAGCATCGCGCTCAACATATCTTGCAACCCACACGCACACACACACACACAATACATTACTCTATTGCTGGGAAATAAATCCCCACGTGTATTGCAAATCGCATCACTATTATAATACTATGCCACCATGAGTGGTTGAGGCAATTTGTAAATCCCTCCTCCTGGGTAAACTGAGCATTGATAGGCTCAATTTGCACTCACTGTATTTATGACTACATCCTGTTTAAATGACACCATAATGCTTTGGTCTTATTTTAAAGCCAATTCTCCACTTGAAGAAAATGAAAGCACAACTCGTCTTCTGGTTGCGAGCTTTGTGACATGCGCAAGTGAAATATGTGTGTGAATATATTTTTTCTCGATTGCTGTTGTCATCATCACATCACAGCACACAGGCTGAAACAGAGCGCACACAGCTTTTGACCTAAAAAAGATAAGAAAATATATCACAGCATGAACTGCATTCTTTTCTCCGAAGATGATTATATAAGGGATGTTAACCTGCTGCTCTGCTCCTTCACTTTCTTCACTGTTTTGAGATGTTCTGTTTGAGATGTTCTGTTTAATTTAAAAATTGTCTGTGGGTGTGCACGTGTATGAACCATGTTTTAAATGTTAGACCTGCAGTATGCACATTGACTTGAATCATCTGGGGATTCAACATGGTTTAGCTTGGGCACTGTATTGTTACATTTTGTCCTACTTACTTGCCTTTGTACTCTTTGATCCATGCTGGCAAAGATCAGCACAGAGGTGGCACCTTTTATAGATAAATGATTGCTGGTTGAAGATTTTTACAAAGGAGCGTCACACGGGTGCATTAGAGATTCATACTTGAAATCTTGCCGGTTGAAAGACAGAAGTTTATTCTGGAGATGAATGACATCTTAAGCAGAAGTATTTATTCTCAATACTGAATGCATCAGGGAAACAAGGCTTACGAGGCATACAGAGAGTTAATAAGTTGAAAGTTGTATTGTCACTAACAGATCAAAGCTGTCCTTGCAGAAAGGTGTATAATCATTTCACCAAGTCACATTGGCCACTACATTCGACTTAATGTCGTGGCCAAAATATTGGACCAAATATATATCAAAACCTAATACCACCAAACCATTGTTGTGTCTTCTCATTGTGTCCAAAAAAGTCAGAGTGCATCCTCACTGTGACATTGTGTACCTTCCTCCAGTTGTTATCTATCTGGCATCCTAACTCAACCTTGGACTCTTGGCCCTAAAAAAATTAGGGCTCACACGTGTGTCTTGAATTGTAAAACAGTGAGGAAGTCTAACCCATACATGCAAGTCTGTTGACCTTGCCAATATGTCTCTTCATCCAACAAATACGTTTTTGCAGAAAACAGAGACGCTGCAAATTTTGTGAAAAAGCATCCCGGAATAAATCATCAACACAGAGCATCTCTGAAATAATGGTGACAATGCTGAAACCTTGCACGCAGCAGCTGGTAGACACAAACACAAACAAGCACTGATTCATGTGGACGCCTAGGTGCTGATTGCAAGTTGTGCCTGATAGTGAGTTAATATTCAGCAGTGGGCCAACATAATCCTGTACATATGATATCACAAACATATGCTGTTCTATGTTTAAACCAGATCTATGGCTCTTTCTATACATCCTCATAGCGCTTTGTATATAAGGTATCCACCAGCAATTATTTTGGTATTAGTACCTGAAACATTTCCCACTGCTCACAGATCCGCTGATATTGATGCTGGGGTTTTTTCCAGCTCAATGTGTTATTGACTCGATATTAATATTTCGTTTCACATTACTTTTTTCCCAGGAAAGATCCCTCACTGAGGATCAGTTTTCTGTTCTACACGATACATGAACATCTCATCAGCTCACATAGGAGAATTGTTTCCAATGTGCTTCCTGAAACGATACTGGCTTTATCTTCAGACACCAGATTTCTTGGGGGTTATATTTTCCGGGCCAAACACTGTATATTGGATGGTGATCCTCCCTTGGCCGGCCGCCTGTCGTGCTTTTCCACCTCAGGCTCCATCTTTCCCCACTTCAGGCATAAGGGCAGCCCCATGAAGGAGCTGCCAGTGAACCGGCCTGTTCTTGAGAATCAGCGTCTCCCTCTCCACCGTCTTCAAAGCCTCTTTCAGCCGCTCCCTGGTGTCCTTCAGGTCCTCGTTCTCACCCCTCTAACGTCTCCTCCTTTTTCCTCCTGACCTTGCTGAGCTACAGCTCCTCACTGTGTGTCAGTCATTTGCATCCAGCTTGGCCTCATTGACACACATCGATGGTCATGAAGCCCTTCGTGATTTAAGATTTTTTTCCTGCAGATGACCTTGCAATAAGAGGATGTGACTAGCTGTAACTAAAAGAATAAACTAGAAACACTCATAAGACCGCATACTTCTTCCGAGGCCTTATGAAAAACAAATTTTTATGTGGATATGCAAAACACTCATAAATATCAGTCAACTAAACATAAGATTTGTTTTCAAATGGATCTGCCCCCTGATCTGGATCGAAATGTTGCATAAACAAACAAACCAATAAAATGACAGAGGTGAAAACGTAACCCCCTAAAAGGGGGATAATACAATCTTGCAAATGATAAGTTGAATTCATACGCAATAAAAATACTCACCTTTGCACAATTTAGTTTATGCAGGGTTTTCCGGTCACAGGTGCAGTCGGTCTGGTATGACCAGTAACTTACTGTAAAGTAACTAATATTAGCAGATCTAGTTACTGAGTCAGGCTGCTGACTCTTCTCCATTATCCCTCCTAAGTGTCTCTTGTAGCCACTGCTCTTGAAATGTATTACTAAGTTTTTTAAATTCTTGGTTTCTTTGTACAGCTCCAAAATACAGGTCATTTTTCACCTGTAACAGCTACATCTGAATCAACCTTACATTTTCTGATAATATTTTCCCCCCCTCTCTCAAATTGAATTGTATGTTTTTTAACCAATAATATATATTGACCGAGCTTAGACCTGCCTTACCTAGATCCAGTGGTAGTATATAACAAAGTATATTTACTTAGTTCCTCTATTGGAGAACATTGTTCATGCATCTGTACTTCACAGAAGTATATCTGTTTTCAGGTACTTTTCACATTCACATTTACTTTTATTTTCACAGAGCATTGCAGAGCTGCTTTTTTTTTAAGCAACCAATAGTTAGAGGGGAGTTGGTCCATCGATCCAATCAGGGTGGTTAGGTATCATTAGATCCCGCCTCCTGCAGCAGCATCACTGGTGAAGAAGAAACTTAAAATAGATTCGGAAAAGGCCACTGCCAAGACTCAGCCATTAATTGATGACAATACAAGCTTGTAGCATCATCTTTTATTATAGTCTGTACTATCCTCGTGTTAAACAGATTATACAGTAGGCACAGTTAATCACGTTGACCATTGGCAATACTCACACTCTACTTTTCTCAAGTAGAAATATATATGAGTAATTGAGTCAATCTTTGTCTTAGGGGTTGGGGGTTAGGGGGTGAGGGTTAGGAGTTATTTGTATTTAAGTAAAATGTTTGAGGTCTACCTCAACCATTTCATATTTATGTGTCAACATTTATTGAAGAAGGACATAGAGGTTAAAATAAATACTCAAATCTTTTATCTTGTCTGTAATATACTCAACTTTTTGGTATTATATTATTCAATTTCTTTTTAATATTTCTAATATGTCTGTGTATGTTCTG
This sequence comes from Pseudopleuronectes americanus, assembly GCA_038501795.1. Classification (NCBI taxonomy): domain Eukaryota; kingdom Metazoa; phylum Chordata; class Actinopteri; order Pleuronectiformes; family Pleuronectidae; genus Pseudopleuronectes; species Pseudopleuronectes americanus. Next base: position 4,423,269 of record CM076726.1, read on the forward strand.
TAGTTTATTCTGTCACTAAGGCAGCAGCAGTCAGCCACAGAGCTCTACCACCACCTAGTGCTTTATAGCAGACTTCCTATTTGAAAACTGGTGAGCTGGAAGATAAGCTTCACATACATATACACAGAAAAATATTGTTTTTATATAGAGACGATTATAGAAAAAAATAAGAATCTTATTTCTTAATCATTGCAGTGACGTGGTGGCACACTGCAGAAATGTTATCTAATATTTAATAGGGCCCTCTGATGAGACCCTATCAGATATTACTCAGTCAAGACTGAAGACCAGATGTGACAGGGCCTTTGCTGTCAGGGCCCCAACTCTCTAGAATAGTTTACCTGAGGAAAGATTTATATAGTTTTACAGAAGAAGCATTTATTTGATTTTAGATTCTGTATTATATAATTAGCTATGATTCTTCTTGACCTTCACTGTAACAAATTGCTGTAAGAAAACGGCCAAATTCTCACAGTAACAAACAGTTTTCCATTAAAACGGTAATGTTCTGTAGAAAACAGTGCATTCTGGGAAATATGTATTGGTGGTTTACTTGTCGTCTAAAAATACTGCAGTTTACCGTGAACCCCATTGCATTCTGGGGGTGATGCTTGAATCAACCCTGGAGAGATCCCATTATTACAGAGCTCTACTGTTTTTCTATTGGAGATACATGTGAATGCAAATACAAGAAGCAATCTGTGGACCTGCATGGTGTTTGTAGATTATCCATTTAAATCCGGCATTTTATGCGCAAATCACACGGTAAATTCATATACACTTTATTTGATTGGTATTGTTTCCTTACTTTTGCTGTCTTTAAACTAACTCTGACTGGTTAGCAATGCAACTAAGCTAGCTTGCAGCACTCACATGTGGTCCTCTGAACCTGCCATGGTGTGGTGAGTACATCAGTAACACAATAGGCTTGCTAGCAATGTTTCAGCTTGTTGTGTGTTAAAATTGTTATTGTCAGCACTAGTAGCATTAACTTTAGGTGTAATAGAATTGACCTTCTAATTTGATCTACTTATGCTAGCATATAGACAGTGTTGTTTAGCTACACAATAAGACTATTCATACTGCTGTGCTTTTTCGTTTCATGTTCATAGTGAATCTCGGCACGTAATATGTACAATCTCAGAGGAGACCTTTTGAGTCTAAACTTGATATTTCAGTCACACTTTTATTTTTAAAAACTGTCTATCGTCAGAGAGTTTTTTACATAGCCAGAATACAGCAGATATTTTAAAGTTCATGCTAAAACTGTAGTATTCTGCCTGATACACTGGTCTATTTAAAAGGGTTAGGGTTAGGGTACCCTACAGTGTCGCCATATAAACACTATTCCCACTCCTGCCATTGAGGACATCAGAAGCAAATGGCCTTACCTCTTCAGTCAGAAGTGCATCTATGCTCATTTTGAACTTCTCACAGACCTTAATGTATTACGTCTCCTGGAGCTTGCCATGGAAGAATGTGGACAGTCAATAATAGAATACTTCCGCAGCAAGTCTACAAACAAAAATGTCCAGAGTGCCCTTTACCAGGGTGAGAACTCTGAGGTGGCCCTCCATGTTGTCCAGCTGCTGATGGCCCACTTTGCAGAGACTCCAGATGGACTTATCCTTCTTGCAGACGTAAGCTTGTTTCTCTTCCTTTTTCATTCATATTTCATAGAATATTTGGCATTTTATAAAATCAACTGTTGAAACTAATATCCTCACCATGACTTTGTCATCTGTGCTGTACAGTTGTCTTCCACTGTGGCTGATGTCGAAAGAACCCTTACCCTACCCCTGACTCCTCGTCTAATACTGCTCGGTATGTATTCAGTGGATTATCAAATGTATATTGTACAGATGAGTTTTTCAAGTTGTCTGTATTTCAATTATGCATGAATGTTCTTTCAAACAGAGATTTCATACAAGTAAAGATGCTTTTTTCTAAAATTCTTCTTCGTGATTCCACGTTTCAGGTGGAACAGAGCAGGCGGCAGTTGGACGATGGATGATCAGCCTGGAGGGACATGTCATTTGTGAGGGCATCCAACAAGCATTTGTGACAGGGCTTGCTGCTCTGTTTTCAGTGTACTATATCTTCAACCTACACTACCAAGAGGAAGCTGCCTGTACACTTGAATTCATTCAAAGGTAAGACATATTTCATATTCATGAACAGTTCATATATAGCAGAATTAATGTCTATCCAACCTCTGATCTCAGTCTACTATGTTTTTCAGGCGATTTGTTGGAATCAATCCAGAAAGAGGAACAAAGGCCGGTCGAGGCAAGATCATCTCCAAGAGGACCGGGAGAGTCGTTCTAAAGAAGTCAGTCACAGTTAATACTCATGTCTCCAATCTCCTGAAGAATCTCATTGACTTCGAGTGGAATTTCATTGGCCAGTGAAAGCTCACTACCCAGGTACAGCCACAGTTATTTCCCAATGTCTTTTTCTGTTCATGTAATGTTGTTCTTTTTCTCTTGGCCAGCAATATAATATGGTATAATGTTCAAATTTTGATAATGTTTGAAGAGAATAAGTGTCTTTCCATTTTGGTGTTAGATGATTGTTGTTGTAAGCACTTTGTCTGAGGGGGCGCTCTTTATTTGCCAGAATGAACACTCAAGTCTTTCATTTTGTTGGCTTTCTATGAAAGTAGAAATGTCTTTGCTTCTATATTGTTTGTGGGATTTTTGTTCTTTTCTCATGCATCAGTGTATAAAAATGTTTATAACTGTTATCACATTTAACGAAAAAATTATAACTGCCATGTTGTTTTGCACACTGAAATTTACAACTGAAACAGACACCTAATTTGTTTGTAATCAAAAAACGATTTCAGTTGATGTTGCCTTTTCATAAATAAATGTTTGGTTACAAAATGATTCTTCCTTGGAATGTTTTGATTGCTTAATTTTAGTTCACTAAATGATTGAGTGTGTATACTTTGTATAGAGAATCACTTGAAAATAGCTAATCAAAGTAACAGTAAAGGGAATGTTTAATTCATAGTAATTGATTCTGATCAATAATGCCAGTAAAATGCTCTTATAAATTTACATTTAGCTGTAATTGACCCCACAACCAATAGTATACAGTAAATTAAAAAAAGAACAGCGCTATACCTTGTTTTAGTACGTAGTATTATAAAAGTATTAAATTGTAAATAATATCTACGGGACGGTAATATACTGGCACCCTGCTGCCAGCAGTTTACTGTTAAGACAAGAAAATACAGCAATAGACTGTAATTCAGCTGATTTCTTTATTATGGTAACATACTGTAAAATTGATTACAGTATGTGTACTGTTAAACTACAGTAAACTGCAGGCAACCCTGCTGCCAGCAGTTTACTGTTATTTAACATCACAATTTGTTACAGTGTTGTGTTCATGTTCTTATATGTCCTATATTCAATATTATGTTTTTAAGGTGCTATGTATATAAAGTTGTTATTATGTTATTATGCTGTTATTGTTATTCTTCTATTATTACTACATCTAGTATCAGTAGCAGTAGTAGTAGATGGTTCATTCAATTGTGAACAATTTTAAAATATAAAATAAAATACCTTTGTTTAAAAATATCACAAAATAGATACCAGCTAAAAAAGTAAAAGAAAAAACATGAATAACAATATAAAATATTCAGGAACATAAATGATCGTGATTGAAAATAATAATAATAACAATTAATATTATTATTATTTTTCTTATCATTACCAATATTTTTATTATAACATATATTAAATAGTGCCAGTTATATTGATAGTGCAGGGGTGTTTATCCATAGAAAGAAAAACAATTCATGAGTATTCAGAGAGGGACACAGAAAACGTTGCAAGTAATCAGAGTATCGACATAGAGTTTGTGAGGATGTCATTGATTAGCGACAAAGGAGGCCAACTGGTAAACTTGGGGAAACCACAATTGAAATGCCTTCACTGCCATGCATAGTAAACAGGCTTCTTTTTGTTTTTGTTGTTGTCTGCACTAACTCAATTTCTACCACTTACTTTTCGCTGCAATCAACATTTCTTTGTTCCCATTTTTACAGACACAAAGCACTTATCTTTACCACAGAGTAGAGTGTGGAGCATCATTAAGGTGTCAGCGTGACAGCCACAGCAGCTGCTGTCAGGCTCAGCAGGTGGAGATAAAACAGATGATCTCTCAAATGGGTCGTGCAGATTAATCGTTTTGGCAGATCTCTCCCCGCACACTGGTATTGAACAACATTAGATTGAATTGTGGTGTGCTTTTGTTATTTTTGAAGAGGAGAGGAGTACTTTGTCCTCAGGTAATGGAGCAGGATCAGTCAGCAAATGAGATAAAAATGTTGCTCAAGGACACTTCAGCAAACCTGTCTTTCTGCTAAAAAGATGATCTCATCAACCATGAGGAAACTTGGCAGGCACTGACAACTGAGGCTATTTACCTTGATGAGGAGGAAACATCCAACCATGTCTAGCTAGTTAACATGAATATGTAACTAAATAAAAGCAGAGGGATAACACATTTTTTACCAGAATTACCAGGTATACACAGGTATTTTGAACACTGGTAAAAAAAAAGATGATGACCTCGCCTTCCCTGGTGCATAATGTAACCCTAACCCTTGCCAAATGGTGGGTTCATCTATGTGTCATGTTTCCATCACTGTCGACTGGAGCCAGAGAAAATAAAAACAAGCAGTTATTTGACCCAGGAGTGAATGCTTAATGAATCCATTGCAGACAAAAGCCATAGCAGGTTTTTTGACCAGTGGGAATGGGGCTTTAGATACTGATGTGTTTTTCTCCACAGCAGCTAATTCTAGATGTTTGATTCTGAATTTTGAATTACTGACAGTGTTGTTGATGTTGCTAACAGGAGCGTATTGAACTGGCTGGAAAAAAAATCTGACAGGAAATAAAAGTTTTATTGGGAAAACAGTATTACAAAACACAAATAGACTTTTATAAAGTAGACTCTAGACAATGATTTTTGGATGTGTAGCACCATAAACACTAGTGAACTTGGAATTTAGTGTACAAGCGGGATTCCACCGCTATATGAGCAGTTGAAAGAAAAATAAAAGGAAAAGAAACCAGCTGAATTTTTCAAATCGGTTGAATATGCGGGAGGAGATAGCACCCGAATATCTCTTTATCAGTCATTAACAACTCCTGCATACTTAAGCCAATTTAAGGCATTATGTTGTAAAGTTTCAAGTCTGTATGCATGATGCCAATACTCTTGAGTTCAGAAGTGAGCAGTATCTGGTGGGTCATCCTTTCATTCTCACACATCAGGTCAAATAGGCTCCTGTCCAGAGAAAATAGGCCATTGGGCCTGAAGTTGTCAATGTATCTAACAATGTAGTTTTTATCGGAGTCAAGGGCCCGGACTGCAACTTGTGAATGATGTGATTTTCATTAATTCTTCAGATTTGTATAGCCATCTGTCTATGTCTGAAATGAATTTTTCCAAAAGGACCCTGACAGTGTTATCCCACAAGCAGGTGGTTGGAAGTGATGCTGCAAAGGTCAAATTATTTGAACAGGAAGTGAACATAGACATTGTGAAAGTTACTTTTGAAAGAAAATGTACTTTTGAAAATTATTTGGAGAAAGTAATATGTAATCAAAGCTGCACAGTTCTTGTCTTTGCAATATTTAACTTTAGCTCATCTTGCAGCCAATACAAGTGACTTGAATGAGGACAATAAAGAATACTAACCATGAGAAATGATTGACATAAACTCCTTCCTGTAATTTCCACGCTTTTGTTTTTGCATAATGGAATAGTCTTTGGTTTTGACTCGTGGAATGTCTCCTTGAGGTTTGGCCACATTCCATTAGATTGATGACAATGTCTTAACTATAATGTCCATTATTTATTTACTACTACATCTTTGTATATCTTTATACATCAAGTTTAATTACCTTAAACATATCATCTCTTATCTTAAGCCTCAATTTTTTGTTATTTATTTTTCAAAAGAATGAAAAAGTGTTTGTAGAAATGTGCCAACCATGTGGACTATCCGATGGTCAGGCAGGGAAGCCCATGCTGAGGGATATTATGTCTGGAGATTTGGCCCTCCACCTCCACAGTGTTGCCATGGCTCTGTCTCTCGCCTTAGATGGAGTCCAATCAGACATGTGCATGATAGGCAGGCGTGCGCCAAACCCAATTCCCACATCTGATCATGAAACTCTCTACATGTTACATGTTGTTTGTTTATTTTCCATACTGTTCAAACATTTCAGTGTTATTTAAAACAGACTTCGATTCTTAAGGTCTAATAATATGATAATATTCAGCTACTTTCAATCATTGGTGAATGCTCATATCTATCTATCTATCTATCTATCTATCTATCTATCTATCTATCTATCTATCTATCTATCTATCTATCTATCTATCTATCTATCTATCTATCTATCTATCTATCTATCTATCTATCTATCTATCTATCTATCTATCTATCTATCTATCTATCTATCTATCTATCTATCTATCTATCTATCTATCTATCTATCTATCTATCTATCTATCTATCTATCTATCTATCTATCTATCTTCATCCAGCCTATCTATCTATCTATCTATCTATCCATCTTGTGCTCTCCCTCTGCAGCACTGTATAAGGGGGTGTGTCTGAGTGGGAACCAACTCCAAAATAAAAATCACGTGTGTGCTGGATATGGAGAGACAGCGCTCTCCCGCGGAGCACGGCAGTATGGCAAAAATAACAGCACATCAGGACTGAACCATTCCCTTGACAACATATAAATGCAACTTCATATGTAAAAATGTCCCAAACGAATGAATATTGTTCACAAATATAAGATTAATTCTTTCAAATTTAAATACTTGAACGTATCCATCGATACATGGTTCTGTTATATTAATGAGAATCGGTGTGATCCCCTTGTTTCGACAGAAGGTGGTACGGTCCAATACTATTGAAGGCAAAGCTGAAAACACTGGTTGTTTTCAGCGAGGAGAAGTAGCGCTGATCGGCCGCTGCTGTGCCCATTTTAAAAACCCTTGTAACGTTCAGTTTTATCCGCTTGGTTTTCAGACAGCACCTCCCTTACCTCGCCATGGCTCTGTGTGGGGGTGTCGGAGCCATGGCTTTACCCAGCGAGCTTATCGTCCATATATTCTCCTTTCTGTCCGACCGAGACAAGCTCCGGGCCTCGGCCGTGTGTTGTCGGTGGAGGGAGTGTCTCTTCTACCCGGCGCTGTGGACCGAGCTCAAGCTGCGGATAGGCGGCGGGCGGCTCGGCGGCAGCGGCTCCGGTTCCGAGGAGAACCCGAGGCTGGAGTTCCTCATGCGGAAGTTCGGTTCTTTCGTGCGGGAGCTGCAGCTGGAACTCGCACCGGTAGAAGGCTACCTCAGCCCCCTGAGCAACGACCCTTCGTCCGCCAGGATGGACCAGCCGAGCCGTCCGGACGGCGACCCGCAGCTCTCCGAGCGATGGAGGGACGCCATGGCCACCTACTTGGACCAGGTGCTGTGTGTGGTCACCAGCATCCGCAACAACAGGTACCGTTACATTCGCTGTACAAACATGTTTCCGTTGTGTTTTTGTTTCTGTTTATTTCAATGAATTGTGTAAATGTTGAATTCAAAGAAAGTGAAATTGTGAGGGAACATTTCAGTATTTGTTGCGTCGCAGTAAGCTACCAGCTAGCTAGCTTAGTTTGCTATAAACAAACCCTGACATTAGCCGTTACGTAATCAGGTCATGTCTTTGCAGTGCAGCTAGCAACCACTGCTATCTTTGTGTATTTGAACACATTTTGAAATATTATCTTTTAATGTCCAGTTTTTACATTTTCTGACGTCAAATAATACTGTACACATGATGGAGGCGTCAGTGTCCATGACAAGGCTAATGCTCGCCTGCGTTTCTTTTGTTGCTGGTTGTGTTTTCCATGTTACACTGGTCTGTACATACCAGCTGATACAATGCTGAACTGGTGGTGGCCAGAGAAGGCTTTGTTGGCTGTGACTTGCTGATATCAGCACTGACACACACATATACAGTGTGTGTATATATATATTTAGCTCTAGTATGTCGTTGTACATTGTATAGTCTGATCAGCTATCAGGTGTATAGATTATTCCTGGCCTCTTGGATCATTTATGCTGTGGACATTCTGTCAAACTTAACTCTTTTTGTCAAGACTTCTGATTTTACAGCAAAACCTCTGTGAGGCCTTCTCCCACCTTCTCTATTATGCTCTACAGTCCTTTGTAGTATTGCAATAGCAGTCATCCACAGCTGTCCAGTTCATGTCTTAGTTCTGCTGACGGGGCTTAAACCACTTCTTTTGTCTAAATCCTTCTTAAAGAGATGTGTCCATTCCAAAACTAAAATAGCACTCGATAGCGTGCAAACCTCCGCTGAGGCCAAACAGTTGTTTATACCAGTCCCACTAATCTGTCTGAAGTTTTCATAACCATGAATTGTTCTGTGGAAAATCAGGGAAAATGCCCTATGTGGTGTGATGCAGTGTGTGTTTCTTTAAGCTAAAGCATTGCTCCCACTCTACAGGTGCTGGTTCATGTTCAAAACAATGATACAAGACACTTTTCCTTTAATGGGGGTTTTCCTCCCTAAGTAGCTGCTGTACTTGTCTGTCTAAAAATCTTGTAAAGCTTAGCTCTCAGCTCATTTACAGGAAGTGGCCTGCATCAAACACAATTTTCACAATACCTACTGGGTAGTCCCATGTTGTGTGTGGCTGCATGTGGTTGATGATGCTTAACCATAGCTTAACTAAACTGTCTTTTAAAGCTGCAACTTTTAGCACATGGATTGTTCCTTGATTGTTGCTATACAGAGCATGTACAAATAATTGGATCAACACAGCAGAGCAGACATAATGCTTTGCTGGCAACTCAGCGATGTACAGAACCCGGGTTGGATAAGACAAACAAAATGTCTACATTTTGCCACATGAAGTAATTTGGTTTGGAAATGGTCACACCCAACTCCAAGATTACCAGACATCCTTTAAGTGCAGTGTCTGATCCAACCAGCTACACAGCTTATACCAGCCTGACAAACAACTTAAAACAATGTTGATCGATCAAAGATAATTTGGCTTTCTTGTGGCATATGGATGATACCATTACAGAACGGTTGAGCTATTTCTTTTTAAATTATTCATTTGTGATCATCTAGACGTCCTTACCAGCTGCAACTGATGGTATTGCTAACATGTGTTTATCTGTGCATGGATTCAATTGACATTAAACAGCGTGTGCTGAAAACATGTAATAATGTAGAGAAGACTCCTGAGTAATTATGAGAGTAACCTCAAGATATCGACACACGTGGCAGTCGTTATGATTCCATCACCACAAGACAGTCATGGATCAATCTTGTATTGAAAGTTTTTTTCAGTTTGTTACATTTCTGTGTTTCTAACATTGACTCTCTCGTTCTCTAGAAACCTGAAAAAGCTGACTTTGTATGGAGACACCTGTATTCTCCAGCAGGAGGGACTACTAGACAGCTCAAACCTGCACCAGATCCACCAGGGGGATAAAAAGATCAACGAGTAAGTAAAAACAATTTTGTGATGTCGATATCTGGGTAAATCTAATATTCAAAGAGGTCGTATCGGATCAGTACATCCACTTTAGTATTTGTAGATGCCCAAACCGGCATTTTCGTCATTATTTCCGATGCTGGTATCAGTATTGGAGCATCTATAGCGTTACTTCCTTGATGTTCTAAATATTCTTCAACTTTATATAATTTTTAAACGTACACATATTGTTGGATGCCCACAGATGGTTGGTACTCTTAATGGCCATTCCTTTTGTAATACATCTCTTCTCATTCATAACCAGAACTGTTGATTTGTTTTGTAGACCCTAATGTTTGGTTGGTCTTGTTTTTCCTTCTTTACCTCTGAGGTGTATTCTTTAGGAGGAAACTTGTCTTTCATTTGATTTGGAATGGACAAATCTCCTGTTGTGTCCTTGTGTGACCTTGTAGGAAGCTGAAGTCATGCTGATAATCTCCCCCTACCTCTGTTCGTTAACCGGTCCCCTGTGCTATCTGCAGAATCCAGCAGTTGTTCATGGAGTTGCTATCCAACAGCCGGCAGCTGAGATGGTTGTCCTGCAGCTTCATGCTTGGTCTGGTGACTCCCTGCTCCTTAGCCTGCCTGTCTAATCCTTCAGCTGAGACCCTGCGGCACCTCAGTTTACTGGACCACCAGCTCGGTATGTGTTTGTCTGGTATTTCACAAGCTTGGGGCTACCCACTTGATTAAATAGTTCAAAAATTCCAGCCAGATTTGCACATTTTTTTTACATAACATCTCACATTTCTTGAAACTGTCTTCAGGCCCCCTCATCTCACCATCAGAGCTAGATCGGCTCTCTAATCTTAATTCTTTGGCGCTGGACTTCTCTGACTTGACATCTGAGCTCTGTGGTCTTCTGGCGTCTCCAAGCCGTACTCCACTGCATCGCCTCTCCCTGCTGCTCAATGGCGCCGCCCTGGAGTTCAAATCGTTAGAAGGAACCGCTACAGAGGACGATTGGAAGGCACTGGTAAGCTATGATTTTCTATGGGACAGTTGATCTGTTTGATGACAAGGCATGGGGGTTTGTAGAAAATTACCACTTATCATTGAATTCATCAGTCAAGATAACCCGATCATCCTCAGGTCCGTGTGAGTGCCAACCTGCGAGTCTACATCATGGCCCTAGAGGTCAACAGCTCGGAGCTCCTTAGGGTCCTAAAACCAAGCCTTCCTCTGGTGCGCCTCCACCTCGACAGTTACAGCACAGTGGTGACTGATGGCACATTGGAGCTCATCTCTCAGCAGTACAACAAAACGCTGACTCACTTCCTGCTCCTGAGGGATGACCCCGACTTCCCTGACCTCAGCATCAATCGCAACGAAGACCCACTGGTCCTTTTAGCCTGGAGATGTAGTCAGCTGGCTGTACTGGTGATACACGGTGAGTTGAGCTTGTTTTTTGTGGAATATACAGTAATTTGACAGTAGGGCTGGGTACTAAACTCAGTACTTTTAAGGGTACGGACCAAATTACGTCGGTACTACTGTGTACCGATTTACATTAAATCAATCTGTGCCAAATTTCGGGAGAGTGTATATATATACACCCGAGGGAGAGTGAAAGAGAGAGTATATGGTAGATAAAGAGAGAAAGCAAGACCATGTGACTCACCCCTGGAACGTGATCAAAACAAGCTAATTACCGATCAGTCCACACAGTCAGAGCAATAGCAAGTCAATGGCGAAGAAACCCAGGGAGCCTTGCACGGCACCAGGGCACAGACCCAGGGACCATCAGAGTGAGCGCAGCCCGGCCACAGCTCCACCAAATCATACATGTTTGGACATGCGTGGGTGCGTGTGCTTGTGTGTGTTTGTTTCTGTACCAGAGACGAACTGTAATGAATGTTCAGCTGTGTGTCGCAGTTATCAATGCACGAAAAACCCTAGTCAGACATTTTTGTTAGTCAGAGAGAGTGAAGTACTGGTAAAAAGTACCATTGGGTACCTGTACCGAATTCCAGGTACTGGTATCGGTTCAAATGTGAATAGTCCCCAACTCTTATTGACAGAGGTTCGTTATGGTCTGTGCAGCTCAATTACAAATGTTGAGTCAAATGTGTATTCTTAAGCAGTCGTTTCTTTGGCTAGTGGAGACATTTATGCCCATCGTTACTTCTCCTTTTAGATCTTTTTTGGTCGCAACCCTCTGCTGAGTCAAATAACTGTCTCATTTACCCCATCGTGTTTGTTGCTTAGCAGGTATTGTGGGGTGGATTATCAGAATTTTTCCACTGAAAACATCTCCCTATGTTAGGAGATGACTGCACTGATAGTGATTCAAACAAGAGAGTTCCACTTATATAAAAACAATCCAAAACAGTGTGCTGAAACAAGCTTAAGTTATCGTAGCACTGAGGAGAAACGCATAATTTGGTTGTTTAAATCTTTAGACTTGATGACAGAGAATGCTCCCTGTGACAGAGACAGAGAATGCTCTCTGTCATCAAGCCTAAAGATTTAAATAACCAAATTATGCAGTTGCTTCATTACTGAGGAACTGCAGTTCCTCTTGTGGGAGGCAACAGCTCAAACATTAATAGAATTGCTTGGTTCTTCTATGTTAATGTTCCTTTCTTAACCTACAGGCATTGTGTTTGTATGGAATTAGGTCAAAGTTGCATCAGGGCTGATATATTAACATAAGCAAATGATAAATAAAGTAAAAAGACAGGTTCTAATAGAGTACATTCAGATTGATATTTTATTCATTTATATGATTTAACAATTCATGTTTTGTAGTTTGTAGAGCTGTATTTTACACAGTGCTTAATGGTACTCAACCTTCCTCATCTTTATCTGTAGGTTACACTGTCTGGTCCCATAACTTGGTGGCCATCTCTCGGCTACGAGGTTCCAGTCTTCGCACCCTGACCGTCTCTGAGGAGAGCATCGACTTTGACCCCGACCAGACGGTGTGCATGGAAGGCGACCCGGTCCACAACCTGGTCAAGGAGGTCTCCCTGGGCCTCGGCCGCGTCTGGCATCCTTGCCTGGATTCTAGCCTGGTTCTGTCTGAACCCACCCAGCAATTCCACCGTGAGCTTCAGGCTTTCAGCATGGGCATGTAGGCAAGGGGTTAACTCCAACACATCTTAGTCTAATCTGTTGGCAAGACCAGACCAGACCCACCAGGTCCAGCTTAGCTCAGACCTCTGAAACAGGCAAAGAGCCGACCCCTGTGAGAAAACTAAACCTAATCTATAACGTTTTTTCTTGTGAATTGATGTGAGCTGATTATTTTAATTTTTCGTGTTTAATTCACAGGGGTTTTAGCACACCAACATTTATTACCATTTCCAACAGATTTCATAGTCATCCACCGGCATTGTATTTACTCAATAAATTATCCAATTAAGAATGTCCAAATAAAACTGGATATCATAATTGGCATTTAATCCTCTAACCAATGGCCACACTTGAGTAGTGACAATTTTTAATGTGTCTGCTAAAAGGGGTCATCCTGCTGTTTCACATGCTCTGATGTCTGTCACGGCCCAGGCTGGTCTGGTCTTGTCCACAAGTATTCAAAGCTCGATGTCCCTCCTTCACCTTGATAACCTGCAGAGCCTCTGTATAATGTTTTTTTTTCTTCCATTTAACTGTTTTCAATCTCTTCCTGTGCTCTGTATAATCTTGTTTTTCTTCTGTGATGGTGCCCTTGCCTGTATAGGCTTTGTATGAATTTCAATCCAGATATATTATTATCCTGCTCACAGATAGAACGAGTGATGGCGCAAGATTTCAGACAAATACTACTAGCTTAAGTTGTGAAACTATTTTTCTTTTCTTATTTTTTAACGATTTGCTCTGTGTCGGTCTGTCTGCTCCACAACAGCAAAACCAGGAATTTGTAAACGAAATGATCAATAACTTTCTTGGTAATGCAGCCTTCACTATTTGTTCTGTCGATCTGAAAGAGCACCATGTGCACGTGTCCACTAGTACGAGAGCCTTGCCAGCAGGGTGGGAAACTCCATCTCAAAATGGCGGACTGAGGTTGGTGCTAGTCAGTTTTAATGCAGTTTTCAGCAACTGCCATGTCAGTGCCATGAGTCAGGCTACATTCACATTAATACGTTGTCCATCAACTCTGCTATTTATACGCCTGGCGTCCAGACTACTATTGAGTTTTAGACGCTGCTGGCCGCGTTTTAGTTTGAAAACTTTGGGGCCACATTTTAGTCTGGATGATCAGAAACAGAGTTTTCAAATGAAAACGTAGTAGTATGGATGTAGCCTCAGGTCATTTCAACGCAAGTGGCATTTCAAAGCTTAATGGTTTTATTTGGGGTATTGAGCGCCTTAGTGATGGTGTTATGGAGAGAGATTGTTACACACTTGCCGCCAACACACTTCTTACCCAGCTCACACCTTTCAGGGGCAATTTCACTAGTCGACTGAAAAGGAGCCTCGTCCTCTGACTGACATTCAGAGCCAAACTATGAAATTCCAGCCTGTTACAAGACAATACACCCCTACTTTTTTCTGTTTTGACCTGTAGCTGCTAGTAAATCGTTACATCTTTTTTATATATATATTCACTGTAATTATGGCTGCCTTTGCTTTCCTCTAGAGGTCAAAACTTTCCAGCTTGTGTCACTGGTTTCACTCTAGCCCCTTTTGTATGTAAAATCCAAGAAAAGAACAGAAGTTTGTGTCAAAATGTGAAGTGCTCTGGGGTTAAAACCATCTCCAAGCAGGTCTTTAACATTCCATAGAGGAAATAGGATTTCACTCCATAATGCCGTATCCATGTTTTGAGATTTCTCTAAGATTACTCTCATAGGCCATGCTAAAACAACACCAGTATTCTGTATGCACCGCTTCCTATGGTGGTGAATGCCAGCAGCACTGTAGGCTGGAACCAGTTCTCCTGGAGGAAAACATTTCACGATTAAGAACAGGGAAAAGAAAAAGGCACTGAATGTAACTTTACTCTCATTCTGTTGGCCAGTTGTTTTTAATTTTATTTAAGGCAAAGTGTTTAGGTATATTTGCAGCAAAAATGAATTTTTCGACACATCAGCTGGGGGTTATTGAATAAGTGAGTTTGGACTTTGTGGGTTCCACTTACAGCCAAGACTACATTTTTCACTTTTTTTGGAAAAAAAGGCACCTAGAGCACAATGTGGTTTTGGGTTGTTTGTTGCGAAACGTATTCTCTGTCAGTCTCAGGTAGGCTTTTAACATCACCATGACCACGGCCTCAGTGGTGGTGGTGGTGATGTTGTCGCATGGGGTGTGTGAAACAATCAGTTGAGTTAATGTGAGAAATATTCCTCTTTTTTTTTCTTATTTTCTTCTTGAGTCACAGTTGCCTTGGAAACAGCCCCTCCTGGATCCAGTTGTTGTTATTGATGATGTTGTTTATCTGCCATCTGATGAACCCTCAACCCGCCTCGGCCGGAGGGTCAACAAACCTAATCATACATTTGTTTTCAAAGATTAAGGTTGATAAAGACTAAAGAATGGCAAAAAACAATCTTGCTCATTGCACGTTTTATATCTCCAGTAGATGAAGAGGGGGAGTCCATCCTGTCGATAGAAGCCCTGCTGGGACCAGCTACTGTCTACCTGTTTAAAATCACTGAGTGGATGCCTTTTGATCTAACACTGAAATAAATATTGTTCAGGCTCATTGGAAGTGCTAGCGCGCCATGATCATGAGTTAAGCCAGGCAATGTAGACAGAGCATCTTGTGCTATGGAGAGATGTGGATTTTCAGTGTCCCCTGTGAATGACTGGGCCCTGATCTGATGCTTCAGTGTTGGGGCAGCTGTGGTCCATCGGTGTGTTATGAAGGCATTCCTTGGCTGAGTTGGTATTTTAACAGTAAAGTTGGATTGAGCCATTGGTCACTTACCTTTCATGAGTAACCGCCTTTTAGAAAAGTTACCATCTCAAATGTCGACAGCTCAGTTCAGTCTGAGGTTCGAGGCAATGGCATGGCAGTCTGTGAAGGTCCATATCGTGGTCAATAGTTTACAAGGCTGGCTTTCCCGTGGACTGATGTGTAACCAGAGTTTCACAGCATGGCAGCCCCTTGCAGGTTCAGGATGAAACGCACCTTGTTATGGGCTACCAAATGTTTGGGCATCCGTTATGGGACCTTGATGGTTCAGCCGTGATAATCTCTCTCGTCTTTGGTCCATATCTCAGGATGAATGCACTTTGGTACCAAGAGTTTCTTTTAAAGGCTGTCTATGGCTTTGTGTGTCGGGCTGTACATTCAGGAGGGAGAGCAACACCAACATGAAGACATTCAAATATATTGGGTTTTTATCTTATCTTCCTCCCCCCGCCGGCCATTGTTTTCCCCTCATCCTCATTTTATAGCTTAAGTTTATTGATTTGTGTTGTTTATTGCTGTCAGCTGATGATAACTGAAATCACAGAAGTTTTATGGTAGAATGTAATATCAAGCTAGACGGCTCAGCAAAGTAAATAGACTTTTACAAACGGATATTAACAAGCTGATTTTACAGGCTCCATCCCTATCCGCCGCGTGTACCCGCCTTTGTTCGCTGTCTTCTCATGTCTCCGCATATTAATGGCTCCTCACGAGAAGTCAGCCATCACTGTTTGAGCCCCTATGACCGTGTTTCTACCCAGAATAAAATGAGGGGCTGTGGTTTTACCAGATTCTGCTAGAGTGGATTAGAAATCTACTTTATAATATTTTCATTGAATGTATTCAAATAAATTGTCTTCTTATCCTAGTCACTTCCCATATGGAAACATTATTTATCAAAATTGATGGTTAACTATTTGTGATATAGAAATATTTTAAGAACCTTTAGGCTGCAGAATGCAGAGGAGTAAAAGAAAGAAAGCAGATAATTGCAGAATAATGTCTCTTTTTTTTAAATATATATTGCTTCTATTAGTTTGTTTCTTCACCAAAACACCCAACATTTCATGAGATGATGTCGAAATAATGCTGTGCAGAGCAAGAAGCTTTGAGACCATAGGCAAATTACTTCAAGGTTTGATGAATCAGGGGAGGAATCCGCATAGCATGTTGAAAAGTACTGTCGGTGGAAAAACAACCTGTCCCTGATCCCTATGTGTCATAGCTAATCACTATACATTGAGCCATGTGGTGCCTGAAAGCCTCTGGAGTTTCACTTTGCTCTTCCCAAGTTACTGGCTTTGTGTTGTGTATTCGTCGTTGCTGTGATTTGTTAGTCCACTCTTTAGGGAGGCAGCGTTACAGTAGCTAGAGCTTTCAGCACACGCATATACATTTTTCTCAGAGTGTGCCTGGATTTTTTTGTGAAAGTATATCTAGTAGAAAATGTGCAAATACAATGTTTTGAATGTGTATGTGAAGAAGATATCAGCAGTGTAGCCGTTGTATGTTTTCTGCGTTCGTGTGCGTGTGTGTATATTTAAAGGGTGAGGGTTTTGGCTTGCTCGTGTCCAGCAGCACAGTCTTATCACTTCTACTGCAGCAGGAAACAGGAACTGAAATCGTTTCGTTCTCAGGGTACAATCGGTTTTCAAATTGTGGAGGAGGACGGATAATAACAATAGCTCAGGCTGCTAACTCGCTCATTTCAATATTTGGAGTCACTGGAACTGTTCTCCTTTCCTTGATGTGTTTTAAGCTGCCAAAGACCACAGTGGAACAAACTTAACCCAGACACAAGTCTAGCTGAAGTGCCCGCACACACACACTGGCAGGAGGCTGGTCCAGTATTCTAATCTTAACCTTCTTTTTCTCTTTACTCCCTGTTGTTCCCCTCCTCTCTTGAGACGTTTTGGAGGACGTCCACACAATTGGATGAGGACTTTCTCCGGAGGTGACCTTTCAAACATGAACAGCGCAGCAGGAGATTCTCCGCTTAGACACGTTCAAAACAACACAGAAATCTTCATAGCGTTCAGGTGAGATGTGGTGCAGGAAGGGGCAGAACATAATGTAGAAATTCTACTGCGGAGGTCAAATTTTTGTTTACAGCACATTGACTTTAGCGTAGGCCCTTAAACCAAAAGCTCTTTTGACGTCTTTGTCTGCCTCTTCTAAGTGTATGGCGCTGCTTTTCATCCTGAGATTTTTGTATTCGTTTTAGTTTTTCTCTTACTCAGTAGCGTGTTCAAAATGTCATCAATACGCCCACTCAATCGCGGTGAATCCTGCCGAGAATCTCCTTCTGTGATCTCGTATCGGCTCATTCAGACTTCCTCCAGAGTTTTGACTAGAGGGCTGACTTAAGAAACTCTGCAGCCTCTCATTTGCCTTCTCATGTACAGCCCCTCCAGAGAATGTCGGGAAAGGTCAATGCACGTCTGAAAGCAGCTTATGTTTCCTCCTCTGACTACGACCACTCTGTTTTTGTGTGTCCTAACACTGGCCTTGATGTAATATGTAGAAAACTGTGCTGGACTGGATGAATTGTCAATAGTCAAAGCAGACCTGTGCACAAAGGCCTGGCTAATCTGTTGTGGCTGTATGAATTGCATATATATCCAACATATGTTATTTAATATGGCTTTTCACCATTGTCACACATCATGAATGCCACTCAGGATATACATTGCATGATGCCATAGGATCGCAAAGAAAGTACAGTGCCGTATAGTTCTGCCGCTGTGTGCTCTCTTCCATATTTCCTCCCCCCTTTGTCTTTTCTCCATCACCTGTTCAACTGTGAGGAGTGAGTGAATGTAAAACTAAAGGTGAGGAGGACGAGAAGTTTGGATCTATCTCAGAACACATCAGGGACCAAACACTCTCCTCAGTTTCAGGACAAAGGCCCCTGTGCTTGGTGTTTATGTATTGTTTCCTGCAATCCCCTGGCCAGGGTCAGGTTTGATGGAAAACATTTAGTCCTGAGCTGTTGGAGCTGTAAAAAAAAATGCTGCTATAGATCTGCTAAAAGAGGACATTCCACATAGGGGGTTGCTCAGGCCATCTGACTAGCAAACAGTCTACTACAAGAAAATTAAACCCTCTCTATTTTTTTATATTTATTTTCGAATGGTGTGATTTTGAAGGGATCAGAGATGCAGCTAGCACTGACAGTCACACCAGATCACCAGCTGGTCTGAGCAGAGAAGAGGTGTGATACCATTTCGAAAGGGGTTGATATAAAGTGTCACCATTTCAACGGTCAACTGTGTTTCTAACATGCGTTCCTGCAATGCCAAGCTTTGCTTTCACTCGATGCTTCGATGCGTCCCGAGGCCATTTAAGGGGCCTTTTGTGTCGGGTACACAAAAGGTCACAAGTGAAAGCACGCCACACTGACTGCGCTAAATATAAAGTTGAGTTACTCTTTCCGTGAAATCAGTTGCTTTCACTCGTTGAACCAATCTTCCAGTTAATGAACGTCACAACTCGGGAAGATGAGCTCAGTCTGCGAATTTAGCACACACACAAATACGTGCAGACGTCAATGTAAATGTTCACTATGGATACAAAAGGGCACCTGGCGTCTGGGCTGGACTTATTTTTACACTGTATGCAGACAGGGGTTTGTGTGTGACAATGTTATAATGTGTAAACGCATAGACTGCCACACAGTGAATTTTTGAATGAGTTCTTCCATGAAAGTGACAGGGAGAAGACTTTAGAGCAGAGACAGGGTTTCAGTTATTCAGGAGACCATTACCAGCAGTTAGTGTACATGCATGTGGTTGCAGCCAGCTCAATATGCCCCTTTTGAGTTGTTTATGTCCTTCTTTTATTTTGCTATGTTTTTTGTGCTGTTTATATGCATTCATAGAGAATATCCTCGAAGATAGCAGGGCCCCCTGTCGCCTGATGGGAATTTGAATCCACAGAGCTGGCCTCTTAATGTCATCCATCTGAGACAGTTGGTGTTGACAGCTTATTCAAACTCAGTGTCATGATCAGAAGATCTACAGGGATCTGGGTTTGTCTGTCCAACCAGGCCTTAAGACAAACAGCAGAGATTGACATGTTTGTGCTTATCCTCACCAGCCAATACAAATCTCACTTACATGACCAGAAGTATGACTGTGTGTGTTTAGTACCAAAGCAGCAGACTGTGTTAGATCTGCATCAGTCTGAACACAGGCTCAGAGCCACACACGCGCACATCAGACAGGACCAGTTTCATTTCCACTTGAATCACTGCTCAGTCTCAACTGGAGAGGTTGTGATTTTGACTCTCAGGATGTTGATGAAAGTAAAGCTGAAAATAGCAGTAGAAAAGAGGTAGTAAGACGGTTGTGGGCCTAGAACCTTCCCCGAACAAGATTCAGGGAAGAGGTAAATGTTTATGAAAGGGTTATTATGACGAGACAGGGTTTCCTCATCACGATGTGAGTTTTAAGACTCTTCCTGTCTCTTCAATTTTTGTATGGAAAGGCTAAGATCATAGACTACTCCCAGTAACATGCAAGACGTTGAATGAGCTCACATAGGGCTGGACTCAGGCGGGAATGTGAAGAATCTGATAAACATCCTGGTATATGTTTCTGTTACTTTGGAGAAAAACACTGGATGTCCATCACACTGGTATGAAGTAAGTCCTGTGTAACAACAGATACAGATCTATAGATGTGTGTGAGGCGAGTTTATGACCTCAGTGAAAGGGAGGTTCTGCCATCAGCAGCAGGCCACACTGAGACGTTTTAGAGGAAGTTCTTATTCTCATGTTTTCAGGTTTCGCCATAGCTTTAGATCTCAGTGGCTCTGATGTTTCTGGCGAGTAAACAAAGTCTTTCTTGTCGAGTCTGGAGAGCCAAACCTCCTAATTAGCCAGGCAGGCCTGCTGCCCAGTCCAGCCTCACAACTATGCAAGAGGAATGCATATAATCCACACTCTTTTTGTTTTTGTTTAGTTTTTCTTTTGTCTCACTGTCACGCAGAAGAAATGAAAATGTTACAACTAATAAGAACTTGCAATGACAATACTTGGCCTTATGATTTGTGAAATCTTATCATTTTGTTTTGAGATCTTTTGGATTCTGGTCAGCCAGCCCAGCGACAGCATCGGTGACGGCGGGCTCACTCTTGGTCTCTATGAGACTGGCTAGATGGCCCCAGTTTTATCGTGGTACGAATGTTGTGCATTTGTTTAAAATCAGGACAGTTTGCAATAACAGCAGTCTTACTAGTGGCCACAAAGGGGCACAAGCAGTGCTGACAGCGCCCGGCTGCGTCTTTAGAAAACCATAGAGGAAGAAATATAAACTATATAAATAGATATATAAACTCACATAGTGCATATTTGTATAGGTATCAACAATGCATTACCGTGGTATACTCTTATGCAACACATGTCCGGGTTCAATTTATGAACTTGAAGTATGTTATTGAAATCACGCAGACATTGTAAATCAGAAGCTATGTTGTTGTGTGTGTGTTTTGCAAAAATGGTTTTACCATCCTTAATGTTGAATATTCAGAGCGCTATGTTCCTGTGTGACTGCTCAAGTGAGCACATAGCAGCGGGTTTTACTCTTTCTGTAAGCGGGGAGCCAGACGTAACCCAAAATACAGCTGGACCAGATTTCATAAACCATGGAGCTATACGTCAAATACCTTTTTTAATTATTGTTCTAAAACCTACAAATCGGATCTGTGCACAGCTTTTAAAACGTATAGAGTCTAGTTTCTAACTCACCTCTGCATGCTTCAAGCAGAACTAGATGTGCTCCCACTTAATTGGTTCCTCAGCAGCATGGATTAGCATGACTTGTTATGACCAAGAAACGAGGAGTTCCACCACAACTAGTGTTGTTTTAAAAAAAAACATTTTAGTCGTGAACCTGAATCAAAGACTGAAGTCTTATAATAAAAGTCTGATTTGAAATCTTCCCAGCTGTTTATTGGATTAGTCTGAAGGAGAAGATTTTATCAGTGAGAGCAGTGTTGATCCATGGTTCTGTTGTAGAGAAAAAAGAGGATGTTTTACAAACCTCTGTGTAAACCTCTTAACTGGCAGGTGGCGAACACTTGTGGGGTCAACTTGCTGAACGGTGATTTGAATCAATGTTGAATGAATGCTTATCTTCTTTTAGTCAGTGAATAAAAGCATTAAAAAGTAATTTGCTTTCATTGTCTTATTGTTTCTCTACCTGCTGTGTTCAGCGTCCGGTGAAATTCTGAAGAGTCCCACACCTGTTTAGTGGTTTTATTTGGCATCACCAACAAAACATTAATGGAGAGTTTTTTAAGAGGTCATACTGTTGCACTGATGCTAATATATTATTTACATTACTGATTATACAATAGGCATATATCTATGATCTACTAAGGATTTAAAGATAATACATGAATACAACCCTAACTTTTGGGGGTATATGGAAAGGTTTATTAAAGTCTATAACACATAAAATGCCTGACGACATTCTTAACCCTACACCCTAACATGCATAGTGCAAGAGTAAGAGTTGGAGGATTGAAACAACCAACTTCCACCATGACATGAGATGGGGTGGATCTTAACATATATACCCAACAAATAAAACTGACCCTGCTAGTATTTAGGCTCATTAATTGCAAATCCTATACAGTTTATATCATAGCTTTCCACTTCACAAACCACGTATCCATTCAAAACATTTTTTAAGTTCCGGGCGGCCATTGAATCAGGAATAGACTCTTAACAAAAACTAAAGATAATGGAATACATATCTCTTATCATTAAGTTTGCATAGAATTGAATGGAAATCAATCCAAAATGGCCGCTGCATGTATTAACAGTAGTGAAAGCTGTAGTGTTCACTGCAGGGCTCTCTCTCCCCCCGCGTGAGGAAGCAACAGGACACACTTGCAAATGAGATTCAAACACTGTCGCCATGACAACCGTGGAAACTAAAAGGGAAAATGGTTGGTTGGTGATGAGCGAGGGAGAGGAGGTGAATGGAAAGATACAGACAGATGGAGACGGACAAAAACTGAGTGTAGAGGCAAAACCTACGACACTATAATGGCACACAATTAGCGGATGCCAAGGGTCAACAGTTCCCTTATTAAACATTTAAATTCACCAGAAATTTATACTTGGATCTGCACCAAATTGCAAACACTCAGTTCCCTAATTGTGTTCATCACGATCCATGAGTTATCGTACTGGATCCTTCCACCAAGTTTTGTGGTAATCTGTACTGTTGTTTTTCGAGTAATCCTGCTGAATAACAAACAAACAAATGCAAAAGAAAAAATAACCTCCTTGGTCTTCATTCTCAAACGGAGGATTTAGTCTTGAGCATCACAGTCATAAAATGAATGCTTATAAACCTGCTTTAAAACAACATGAAGGTAGACAAGCAAGCAACAACCAAACCTAATTTACCCACAACCAGTAAACACCTCCATGATCATTACTGTGTAATTAGATGAGTCACGAAAAACTAACAAGACTCTTACAGTGAAAACTAAAATGCTGCTAAACTGACCAGCTGCAGGTACAACAGCTGGTCTGAGGTCTGATCAGGCTGCTGCATTCAGTAGCAACTATGCAAGTGGATGTTTGGCCAGTTTGATTGCATCCAAACACACACGGATGAAACAGTTGAACCCAGTGGCTAATCAGTTTGAGCTTGTTTTCTGCTTTAGCTCAGACAAAGAGCTCGTTCAGGTCTGGAGAATCCGGCTATACGATTACCATGCCGCTGTGACCCAGTTAAAGTGAAGCAATCCCAGATTTGTGCGGCTGCCATGGTTACCTGTAGGTGACAAACCAAAAATGAAATCTGTCATCCCCAACAAATTAATGAAAAAATGTCAGGAGAGGGATTTGAGAAGTATGATTTCTGTTATATAACTGGGCAATGACCTAATTAAGTTTGTAGATGTCCTGTTTCTCAAGACGAAAGACTTACACAATGTCAACGAGCTGTGTCTGACATTTCTGTGTGTTGAGTGGGAGACAACTGTGATATTGATACTATTGTAACTCTTGCTAGTCTTTGAATCTCCACAGTGGAGAAATAGATGCCGTTGTGTGTGCAACAAGCCTTTTCACATACCTTCTGTTGACAGAGTGCTGTCAATGGTGGCATTTTTCCCTTGCAAATTAGGACTTTGCACAGACTTCCATTCATTACAGACATCCTAACCAAAAATGTATCCCTAACCTTAATCTAACCACCACCCACCTATTACCGATAACCTTAACCTTGTCTAATTCATGCCCAACTCTAACCTTAACCTAACCACAACAATACAGATCTCAGAAATGACATTTGCCTCTTTAGGACCAGGCTCTTGTCCCCATGAGGTCAACTGGTCCTGACAAGGTCAGTGTTTATACCTAAGGCACACAACTTATGATGTGTCCTTAACATCTGCTGGTTATTCCTGACATCTGCTGGTGATCTCTGACATCTGCTTCTGATCCCAGACATCTGCTGGTGGATGGCAACTTATCATCAAACTAGCAGAAAGACCTCCAGATGTACAAGGCATACTGATCATGTTGTCCTGTGTTTGAAAATGTTAATGTAATCTTGCTGATAATTCAGAGTTGGTTTGCCATTTTTGATACAGTTCAAAAGGATAGAACATGGCTGTCAATGGCAAAAATAAATGCTCAAACACTGATGCAGGGAAAATAAAACAACATACTTTCTCCTCTCCTGTTCTAAGTAGGATATCTGAACACATCTTTAATATATCTGAAAACATGCCTGTGTTTCTCATTTTAAGATAGTGGGTTTATGTCGATATATTTATCATGTTAAGATTCTAAATGCTGTTGTTCAGTGTTCATTAAATGCTTGTCTATAGGTAGCACCAGTAACAAGTAGTCATAAATCTTGCTATAGTACAAGTAATGGTATTATGTGAAATGATATCATTCAATGAGATGGATAATAACAGCCTCTAGAACCTACTAGTAGCTTTAGTCGGCCTCATCTTATCCATGTTTCTGTGACAGATGTGACTTGAACAGCAGGTGGCGGTAATGCGCCGCAGCCTTTCATGTCAGCTTCATTTTAAAGAGAAGAAGTTTTAAACGTAGAAGAAGGAGGAACATGTGATACGCACATACTGGAAGCAAGATGGCGGTGGTAGTGCGGAGCTTGCAAGACCAGCTCGAAAAAGCCAAGGAAAGCTTGAAAAGTGTGGACGATAATATTCGCAAATTAACCGGACGCGATCCCAATGAATCGAGGTAAAATTCTAGTTATCTTATTTCGCCGTTGGCTTCTTTCTTGCTATAAGCTACGAATATTGCTAGCTTCCAAACGACGTGGCTAGCATGAGTCGGTCAACTGGCTAGCTAGCACGCACACAGACAATTGTTTTTTCCAGATGATTCTACACGTATGTGCACACTGGATAATTACACATACAAACATAGTAACCCAACTTGGAATGAAAAATTACTCTTAACCCTGAAGTAAAATGTGAAGTTGGTTGAGCTAATGCTAGGCCTCGTAGGAGGCGTTGTCTGAGTGTTTCCAAAAAGATGCCTTTCTGGATATGTTAAGAATGTCCACCTTAAACAACGAGGCGACACTTCACAGCCGTTGATCGCTTTTATTTTCCGTTAGTGATTAGATTCCCCGGGTTTATTGTTGCTTGATCTTGTTCCCTGTTTTGTTTTCAGGCCGGGTCAGATCCGTCGGCTCGGCGGCCCCATGGCAGGCGTCGGAGGAGGAGGTAGAGGCAGAGGAATCAACCTGCTCAGGTAAAGCTGAAACTGACAGTGGTATAGACTTGTATAAAAGCCTTTTTTTCTGGTTATAAGACTAAGAATTGACAACATTTTAAATAAACTCATAATCACCATAAAATAGATTCTAAAGGGATTTGAATCAACTCTATACACAAACAATTTTTTATAGACTGCTTTACATGGCCGTACCTCATAAACTGGCAACTAGAATGTCACTCAGTAATGTTTATACTAGTGCTGTCAAACGACTGGAATATTTAATTGCATTTATGTCATAGTTAACTCAAAATTATTGGCAAATTTTATCTATTCTAAATGTCCCTTCATTTTGTTTTCCCCCATATTTATTTATTCGTTTTAATGCTTTTATCACAGGAAGAGTTGATTGTCTGGCTTTGTGCAAATGTTTTAATTTATTGAAAAACAACTTTGCCAAAGAGGGCGGTACAAAATAAAATTATAAAGTGCAATTTCCGGTAAACAAGACTCAGCCTATAGTGCAGTTAAACCATGGCTTAATATTTTCTTTTTTTCAAGTTTGCTGTGAACATAGCAGTTAGGCCTCTTATTTCAGAGACAATGAACCTTAACAGTTAAAAAAGGTAAGCCTACTACTTTGCTTTCAGCCAGCTACTAAAACAGACAAGCAACAAAATAACAAACAAACAAAATACACAAGCAAGTGTTGGCCTACTTTGAAACAATTTAAACACAGAACTTTGTAGGGCTATTTGAGTCCTCCCAATATTTGTGGAAAATGTATGAATATATATATATATATATATATATATATATATATATCAATTCTGTTATGGAGATCACATGGTTTCATCACATCGACACTAGCGCCGGCCCTTCTCACCACAAACTGTAGTCATCTTCGATGGTGTCTTATACATTTATGTCACAGCATATTGGACGATGACCCACTTTAATTTGTCTGGACTCACTGGATGTGAAATCAATCATCCAGCCTTACTTCTAAATGTGGTCTTTAATCTCCTACTGTTCTTTTTCAGGCGCAGTCTCTCAGAGATAGGAAGCGGCGGCCCTCCTGCCAAGCAGAGGGACATCGAAGGAGCCCTGCTGAGGTGAGCCCCTGATTAATATTAAACATCAACTTTACATACAAGGTTCAGCTGGGTTCAGCACTGATATCACAAATCAATTAAGATTTCCCAAGGTTTCGATTTCTGATTCGATGCAATGTTCAATTGAAATTTTGCGTCGATATGTAATAGATTTTCAATGGAAGCGAGGTATGAAGTTTTCTGTGCAAGAAAACTTCAAACCTCGCTGCATTATTTAAAATATTATGGTCGGCCTGTCTTGATAACAAATTATGTTAAATTATATTTTGTCCCAGTGATTATGATAAAGGCTATAATAGTTTATTTTTTAAACTATTTTATAACATTGATATAATAATATAATAGCATAATATGATAAACCATTCAAAGACCAAAGAAACTTGAATTATTGAGAATATTCTGTCAGACATTTGAGTTAGAATTAAAAGCTTTAAAATAAATTTAATATAAAATTGCTCTTGAATAAATATTTGGCACAGGCTATTTGTTACCTGCTTGGTAAACATGGGATGATTATGATTGTATTGGGTCTGTGTTCC
This sequence comes from Pseudopleuronectes americanus, assembly GCA_038501795.1. Lineage (NCBI taxonomy): Eukaryota > Metazoa > Chordata > Actinopteri > Pleuronectiformes > Pleuronectidae > Pseudopleuronectes > Pseudopleuronectes americanus. The sequence goes on from CM076726.1 coordinate 4,450,119, forward strand.
AGCGTTTCCTCTTAGTGTGAGCGTGTGTCTGCTTGTCGCTCTTCACACACAAACTATCACATTGATTTAGATATTAATCGGTCATGAATCCGGATTGGTGTGGTGTACAGCTATAACATTAGATTTGGTGAAAGAAACGCTGGCATAATGTGATTTTTATATATTCAAAGTTCTAAGTATGTTCTATATAATTAAATGTAATGCTGATATGAGTAAAAATGCCTCTTGTTGATGATGAATATTGGAATCTTGTACTGGTTTATGTTTGTCGCTTTTAAACTTCGTCTTGACAGAAAGCATTGAGAAAAATATGACCATCCTGTTCTTTGATTGTCACTCCTGCTGCTTCAAGGCTATTTTTAGTTTTTTCTTGTGAGCAGATCACACCCTTGGCTATATTTGTCTATCTGAGAGATGATGTTAATGTTCTATGTTTAGGTGTTAGTTAAATATCAGTCTCTCATGTTGGTGTCTGTCTGCAGGTTGGCAGGGGACCAGAGGGCCAGGAGAGATTTGCGCAACGACAGCGACGCCGAAGATGACGATGATGTCAAAAAGGTAAGGAACATGTTACTGTTCATTTGTGCAGCCTGTGGATATAAAGTTTTGACCGTGTAATTTTTTTTTAATTGATTCCCTTAATGCATCCTGATAAATGTTCTGTGTCCTGCTTGGTTGGGAAGCAGCAGCACTTGCAAGTATTCTTAAAAACATGGTATTTATGCAATTAAAGCCCATATTGTGTAGAAGATTATTTAGCCTTATGCTGGTTTTCATCCTTAATTGAGACCATTTTAGAGACATTACAATCAAACAGTTGTTTCCTATAGGCTATGACTCCTTTTTTTTTCTGTAGCAAAATCCGGTGGTTCCGAAAATTTGGAACAAGTTTATCAGGAATTTTTTCTTGATTCCCATTCGAAGTCATGACAACATAGGTTCTTTAATTTTGTTTTATGTTTTGACTGGTTATTTGCCTTTATCAATGTCCACTCATTTTCAACATCAAAGGGCCTCATACTGCTTAAACTGTCCCATTTTTGTATGTACCAAGTATTTTTGTGAATTGTCTCCGGTTTTAGAGTTTCTCTTTTTTTATTTTGTTTCAATATAAACAATGGTAAAATCTTAGATTTTCCTGTTTTCTCCTCACGTCAGCCGGCGTTGCAGTCGTCTGTAGTAGCTACCTCCAAGGAGCGAACACGCCGAGACCTCATTCAAGATCAGACCATTGATGAGAGGGGCAAACAGAGGTAGATCAACATTCCTTGAGCAGGATATACAAATATATGCAATTTTTTTACTTGAAGAGAAGTTTCGTAAACCATGCAAATTGTGGAAAAGGGGGGAAAACACTGACATTTTGTAGCTGAGAATTTCATGTGTGTGATGGCGAGTTTGTTTTCCTTGTCAGGAATCGGCGTATGTTTGGCCTGTTGATGGGGACCTTGCAAAAGTTCAAACAGGAGTCAAACGTCTCTACAGAGAAGGTGAGGAGATCTTTCCTGTAGTTTTGTGTGCATTAAGAATCACTTTTAATTAGCAAATGACATCCAACTAAGCAAAGACAATAAAATGCCCTGAGAATAATTCGGGTTGATAGTTTCACTCAGTAACTGTTTCAGATGGCTAGTTTTTAGAAAATGAAAAGTAATGGATGTAAGCACGACCATAGTGCCTATCCCTGTGCTAAATGTGTAATTGTATTGTCTCTATATTTTGTAAATCCCATTGTTAATCAATATTTAATATAAGAGATACATTTCTGATTTACCCATTTTCAAAGACTGTCTACAAATTTGTAAAACTGACATTACACAAATTATTAGTAAATACGTTTGGTTGGCTTTCAATCAGTGTTCTCGTAGGCTGTTGATTCATTTTCATTTATTTCCCTCTTATCTGCAGCAAAAGAGGCGCACAGAGATCGAGCAGAAGCTCGAGGTTCAGGCTGAGACAGAGAAAAAAAAGGTGGAGAATGAAAAGAAGGGGCTTTTTGAAGAGAGGAGAGCGAAGCAGACTGAGCTGAGACTACTGGAGCAGAAGGTCGAACTAGCTCAGCTGGTAAGAAAGAAGTACAGAAAGTGAAAAAGGCTCAAGAGAACTTGAGTAACCATTTTAGTTTCATTGAGTGCCATTGAATGATTGTTTTCTTCTGACACAGGAATATGTCGTCCGTTTTGTGTGTGCGTTATGTTTACTTACAGTCCAGGGACCATCTAAGGGCTATTGTAGTGATAAAGAGCAGCTAGTGGAAAATAATTGTATTTGTTTAAGCAAATTCCCTGACAGTTATGCAGGGTGTCAAAGAAAGGTTTTACCATCTCATTCTTCCATCTACAGCAAGAGGAGTGGACCAGCCACAACAATCTTCTGGTGAAATACATTCGCACTAAGACAAAGCCTCACATATTCTATTCCCCTGGGAAAATGTGCTCCGCAACACAGAAACTCCTTGATGACTCCACCAAGAAACTAAATGGTCAGTATGGCTGAAAAAATCTGGGTTTTGTTCATGCAGATCAGTTTGTGTCTTAACTACTGGTAGATGTTGGTCACTCTTTAACCTCTGAATTTTTTTGCCTTTGTAGTTGTGTTTGAGGAGAGGCGTGAGGCTTTTGCCGAACACCTCATTAAGATGGAATCGCGCCCCAGGCGACAGCCAAACCGTGACCAGGACGGCAACACTACGGCAACAGGGATGGACCACCCAAAGGAGGGTAAGCCAGCAGGTCAGGTAGTCAAGGTTACAGGTAACAAGGGAGATGCAGAGATGGAGGAAGAGGAGGAAGATGATGAGGAGGAGGATATGGGAAAGGAGGGGGATAGAAAGGTGATGGAGAAGGATGAGGAGATGGATGGGTTGAAAAAGGCAGCTGAAGAGGGAGAGAGGATGGAGTTAGGTGAGGTGGCTAACAAGGAGAAGGAGGAAGAAGAGGAGGGAGTTAATGGTAGCGGGGAGCAGAGGGAAATGGGAATCAAGGAGAAAAGTCCAGGGTCAGAGAAGATGGAGGTTGAGGGGAAGCAGGGGGACAGGAGGAAGGAAGAGCAGGCAAAAATAGACAGTAAACAAGAGCCCACAGACTCCCACATTGATAAGACCCTAGACACCAAGTCCTTTGAACCAACTAAATCCAGCCAGGAGGCACCAGACAACAGTCAGCAGCCCCAGCCCAGCCCCTCTGCAGAGGAGCCAGCCGAGCAGCCCTGTGAGACCATTGGGGCCTCGCCTGCCCCGAAACCCCAAGCAGCCTCCACCATAGTTGGGCAAGTAATGATCAGCCCTTGCTTAGAGGTCCAGGACTCTGCAGCTGAGAACCAGGCTTCAGAAGGGAAATCACAGCTGAAATCCCCACAAGCACAGCTCGATTCCCAGGAGGCTCCAAAAACCACCAGCCCTGCACCCCCCAAGAAGAAAGATAGCAGCGGGAGAGGGAGGAAGAAGGAAAAGGAGTCGAAGAAGGGCCGCAGTCACAGCAAAAGCTCCTCCTCTTCCTCCGGCTCATCCTCCAGTGGAAGCTCTTCATCTTCTTCTGGATCCAGCCGCTCCTCGTCCTCCTCGTCATCTTCGTCCTCTTCCAAAAGCAGCAGTCGCAGCCGAGACGGTGGTAAGCGCAAGAGGAGGCCATCGGACAGAGCCGGAGAAAGGAAAAAAGGAGAAGACAGGAGTCACCATAAGCGAGGAGGGAGCAGCGGAGGTGGAAGAGACTCGAAGGCATCCAAAGAGAGGAGAAAGAGGAGTGATGAGGGGAGGGGCAGGTCGTCCCGGAGTGAAAGGGAGCATAAAGATAGAGACAGGAAGGAAAAGAGACGCTAATCTAGTACTCATTCAGCCTCTGTGCAGTGACACACGAAATTAAAGCTCCAGTGATTTCATGCCATGAGATGATGGAAGTTTAACTTTATTATAATTTCACTTTTTTCACATAAAGGCCCAGTGGTAGTTTTAAAGCAAGTCAATTTAAACCAAACTGAAACATGGATGATTGCTTATTATTTTCTTCCAATCGTAAAATTGACTTTTTAGTCACGTGGTGCATCTGGCAGGGCTGCTCCTAGCGCTGTTTCTAATTGGGCTCCTGGCGACATAGATTTGAGGTAGGACAGGCGCAGTTTTAGTTGTGTCATTTTAAACTGGAAGATTTGTTCTCTCGGTCTGACTGGTTTTTTTTTAAGGAGGTCTTCTTTGGCGCAACAGTGACGACATGCTTTTTGAACATTTTCCCTTTTTTTCATCTTAATCCTTATGCCATAGGCCGTGGGTGTCAGTGGTTATGCCAGCAGTGATCAGTAGTTGTGTATTTCAAGTTAATGTGAAAACACTGTTAATCCCCATTTGTCTCCACTGTTTGATTGATGTCACGGCCGTTGTATCCTCATCACATGGGTACACGTGTGATCTGCTTAAATTCTGTTTTTGAATCTGTTTCTCCATGTTTCGTTATTTTTTTGTACCAATTGATGAAACGCTTCTAAATAAAGTTGAGGTATTTGTGGAAATATGTCTTGTTATATTTTAATCAAAGTCATTATTTTCAATTAAGTCATTTATAAAACCCCACAATGGTGATAAAATACACATTACAGTTAGAGTCCTAGAATTCCACCTTTAGTTTTAAAATACTTAAAAACTAAGTAATAAATAACATCCAAGTAAGCTAGAAATTGTCAATTGTTTCTGCTCGATACACACTGCATCATTAAGAGTCTGCAATTGCAAACACATCAAATTGTCTGATTAGTGTGGCAATACTTGGTAAGAAAGCAACATCGACTTCACAAAAGCATTAAATAACATCTTATGTTTCTTTAATGGAAGCAATCTGATGCATTGGGAATGGCAGACTGAAGTTGGAAACATCAGGCTATAAGATCATGTTGAGGTTTCACCTGTGAAGATGTTTGACTCTGGATTTAATTGTTGGACCTGTTCAGCCCTGATAATCACCCGTCCTGAAAGATCTTAAAGTGTTCGACTCCAAGTAAGTGCCCTTCACTTCCCTGCTCAATATGCAAATAAACAAGCCATTAGTGTTTGCTAAGACCAAATTACGTTGTTTTACCCGGTCTAAGTTAAAAGATGTGACGGATGGTACTGTGGGCATGAGGAGTCGGGAGCAGCTGAATGAAGTGTGTGCAGGCGCTGAGAAGAAATATTTTACTAATTTAAGAAAACTATGAATTGTGGACTAATAATGAACAGAAGGAAACTGAAGGATAAAATTGCATTTAAAGTCATTGATGGTTATACCAGGTCTGAACGGGGTCTAACGTCCTAGTTATTTCATATGCATGGCCAAAATGCCAGTGTCAGCTATAATGACAGGTGTGAAATATTGATACCCAAAAATTATACAAATCATCAATTTGATAGAAAAATCTTACATTTATTAGGAAACTTTAAACCAAAACCATAAAAACATCAGGGATAAATTCAATAAGAAAACAGACTTTTCCTGATTAAAACAAAAGTGATGCTGCTGCCTAAAATTGTACCAGCAGAGGTCTGTTCAGAGTCAAAAGCATAATTCAACAACAAATAACCCTTGTGTTCATGACTGGGGACCGAGGGTTTCATCCTCAACTCTTATCTGAAACTGTGTAGAAACATGTGGATGTGCTTATTTCCATCCATTGATTCTTTGGGGATAAATCTTGATCCTTGCCGACTTGTTGCTTGACTGCTGCATCAGTTCGCTCACATATTCTTCTTAATGTCCTGTTGATATCAAACAGCTCGACGTGTGTTCACTGCGGCTGATCGGCCAGGTCATTCTGCTCAAAATATCTGCAGGGTACAAACAGGAAATTAATATAACTGCAATCAGTTTAGCACTGGTGTCAAATACGACCTGATAAGAGTTTAAGTAAATGGATCATCTGGAATTAACAAATACAAAAATAAAATACGAAGTTTTACTATTAAAATGATTGTCTGTTTGCTGCATAGATTCAATATAATTGATTTCATAATTTAAGTTGTGAAATGTTGGTATAGTCACTCAAATAAATCAGATATGGGTAGTTAGAGCTTGGTATGTACGTTAAGTATTGGTTAGTATGAGGTCTTTTGGTTGGAGTTAATATTACCAAACACATACACTTGGTATATCAAAATATGATGTGATCAGAATGATTTGTACTCGGTAGTAGATACCTGGCAACAAGACAGATGAGCAGGTTGAGGGCAGGTAGTTTCTCATCGTCCTGACTCTCCTGTGGAATCATGGGAGCAGGACACATTGTCAGGTCGAGTGTATCAATCAAGAGTCAAATTCGGACCGGCCTTGCTATAAAGAGTATGTTAAAATAAGTTCTGCAGAAAATATATTCTTCTCTTTATACAGAAATTCTCTAACAATATGGAGTAAGTATTGTTATTATTTCTGCCCAATAAATATCCTCACTGACGGATAAAAGCATCACAGTGAGTAGCAAACACACATACTGGTAGTGCTACATAGAGGAGGGCGGTGGTGGAGTAACACCGGTTAGATGACAGTCGTACCAGTGTGCTGCGGAGCTGAGCACATCTCCTGGCCAGTTGTCTGATGCAGGAGTGGGCTTCAGGCAGTAAAGGCTTCTCCAGGCAGGACAACAAACCAAACAACCAGCGGCCCTGGAACAAACATACAGTCGTCATGGTCTGATGCTTTATTTCCAAATGTCAAATTTACTTACATTATTCTACTGAAAACAATGAGCCTAGTTTTCCACCTGAAAGACAACTAAGAAATGTATCTATAGCATTGAACTGGACGACTGAAGAAGCGGGAGAATCCAAACCAAACTCACCAACTGTGGAGCAAACTCTCTCTCCTCAAACCAACTGATGAGTGTCTCCAACACCATCAACACTGTGGACTGTCAACACACAGAGAGATGATAGAGAAAACATCCAAATCAGACTGTCACACTGGTGAAGAGAGGGGGTGTCAGTGGGATAATGGGATTATTCACAAGGGGAGATTATTTACCTGGTTGAGTCTGCTGACGATGCTCAGGAAGGGGGGGAAGCCGACCTGAACAGAGACAGTCCAGTTTAGTTCTTTACAATTAATCATAATTTAAACTCTTTATACACCTATCAGTCGACACATTTAGGTCTTATATAATTTATTATAAATTAAACTCTATATTCCTTTTTAAATAAATCAGTCACATTTAGTTATAATATACTTAATCATAATTTAAACTCTTTATACATTTAATATTGTCACATTTAGCTATATATAATACAAATTAAACTCAATACATTTATCAATATATCTGTCACATTTAGGTCTAATATTAATATTTATAAATTAAACTCTTCATACTTTTATCAATAAGCAAAAGCAAGAGAATTTTGAATTCATTTGAATTTTCACTTCAGGCTAGTTGAAGAAAGACTTTATGACAGCTTTTACTTTAATAGAACACAGTCAATGATATATTAAATATTATACAAGAGATATCAACTGTTAAATATTTTTTACAGTAAGGAGTCTCTATAACATTCTTCAAACAAACACATTCATACAACCTTGCTGTAGTCCAGTGCTGGTTCTGCACCTGTGTCACAGGAGGAAGTTCCAAGATAGACGACCTCCCCTAAACAAAACCTCTTCCAGCCCTCCTCATCTGTTAGCTTTGGCTGTAAAACACACAAACTTTAATATTACATTTACAATAAGTATCTTTTGCAGTTAACCTCTTTTTGCATGTGTGTGCTGTATACGCATATCAAACAATCAGCAAGTGATTCTGTTAAAACAGAAGCTCCTGAGATGAAGCATTCAATGTGATGCTGTCAAATTCATAGTGTTAATGACTGGGTGAAATGTGTAACTCTGCCATCTCCTCACCATCAGCACATTGTCATCCAGGGACTGGCTGCTCCAGTGAGTTCTGTTCCTTGTGATGCTCTGAAAGCAAAATGCCGAACAGAGAAATGTTTTATCCAAACACTGAGCCACTTAACCGTTCTTATATTACACTTAACTACAATTTTTTTTAAATCCATCGAATGATCAGTGTAAAGAAAAGTCACTGACTGAATTAGAAAAATGGGATACATTGAACATGTTCAAGTTTAGGACTGAAAGACCTGGGAGCTGTCCCTTGTTTTACCTGTCTGACATCCGAGAAGTGACCGACTTGCTGCCGCTGCCAACTGAGACTGGGGCAGAAACCCGTGGGAGCAGCATGGCAGCCTGCCACCTGAAACACAGAAGAATCTATCTGAGACACGGGAGGGGAATACTAGTGAAGTAGTGATTGGGTTTTACTTATATGTTGAGAAAATATTATTGAGTAATTGTTGCTTGGTTTCATTTGTATATTGTATTTGCACATTCTTCCATGATCTTTATATGATATTTGTTTTTAACAGGAATATGTCATCTCAGCACAACATCTTAACATGGCAGTTGTAAAGTCCATTCTAAGATACAAACCGCAACTCAAAAACAAGTACAATGTACACAGAAGACAAATAAACAGTACATTTAAAGTGTCATCACACTGCAGTATCCAGTACCATGTTTCTTTCTGCAAATATTCCTTTCTTGCAAGTGTGTTCGTTTACTCACAGAAGCATTCACTGTTTGTTTCTTCTTCAGTTTCTTGGGGTCAATCTGAGCAACAACCACCTCTGGACATAATGACGCCTCCAACCTGACCAACAGGAAACACATTGTTACAGCAAAAATCTGGTTCAAAGTTCTGCTCATAAATAATGTTATCAATTCTATAACTATGTGGCTTAAACTCCTCCACTAAAAAAAACACACAATCTGTGAAAATTGACCAAAGTAATTGCCATTGCATACCTAATAGAAAGGACAAGTAAGTTTAGGTATTCAGAAAACAAAATAACTAAACATGACAAAATATTGGGACTCCTCTATTAAATCCAATCAAACTCTTTATGTAAAGCTCTAAATCCATCAGTGGGTGTGTGAAGGTATACATAGCAACACCTATAAAAGGCCTAAATACACCTTTTAAACTTTTATTTATGTTCTCATGTTTGATATAAAGTTGTGTATCCATCCATGTCCCTGTTGTACAGAAGCACTAGGCGGCCCCACAGCAGCACACCGCAGGAGAGCGGCTCTCCTCCCCCGGGGAGCAGGAGGAGCTGGGATGTGGGTGAACTCACTGGACTTGTCGCAGATACTCCTGTGGGTTTCTAGGAGGTCCCTTCAGGTCCAGCTCCTCTGCACTGGCTCTGCACTCCACGGGCAGCAGCCTGGGCATCAGCTCCTCCGTGTCAGACTTCATCGCGTCACTGACCGGTGAACATCTATCAGGGGATCTGAGGGAGAAGGTCCGCGGCTCGGGCTGAATCGTCCAATCACGACTTAAGAACCTGGCGTGACCCAAACAAACCACTTCTTCCTGCAGACAACTGTGCGCACACTAGACGGCCATCTTGCTTGTAAATGAAGAGCGACACGTGACGTCTTTTTTGTGCGCGGTGCTGGTTGTCATGGGGATGAACGCCGCACGTGCCGCTAGTTTATTAGATAGAGGGCGAAGTCCACAAAACATCCACCTTTTTTGTTAAAGCTCTTTAAAACGTTGATTTGTTGCCAAGTTTGTTTATTACTCTCACAGTGAATATTTAATAAAATAAGTTTCTTCTAATATTCATCACTAAAGTCAAATTGAACTTTCAGCAGTGATCAGATAATGTTTTGTTTTGTGAGCGGCTCCACTGTGTTAATGATTATCCTCCTGCCGGTCTATATCTTATCTCAGCTCTCTCATTTAGCATTGAGTCCTCATTACAGCAACAGCTTAGAGGCAACGTCCACTTGCCAGCACAACTGGCCAAAGGGATTTCAACCCCATTATGGACATTTTCTCCTGAAACACTCCTGTTGAACCTCCAACAATGGCTGTTTCTCAGCTCTACGCATTCCTGTGGATTACAGGCATCGTGCTTGTGAGTGTTCTTCACATGAGTCTGGGATTGTTGTCCGACTACAAGATCTGTGGAGACTCCGAGTGTCAAAGTAAGTCCCGTACAGCGGCTCCTATAAATTTAGTTTGTGGAATAATGTGATTTATCTAGAGATTTTTTCAAATGCTCCATTTAGGATTAATTTATGTGTGTTAGTCTATTTATTTTGAGGACAAGTTGCTTCTCATTCAAAGGATGAATAACATTTGATTTTAGTTGGAATGGTCAACATTCGGGTTAGACGATGTGTGTGTGTGTGTGTGTGTGTGTGTAGGCCTGATAAGCAGGGTGCAGGCCATCAGGGACCATCGCGCCAAGGACTGTCGTTTCCTGAGCTTCAGACGAGGAGACACCATCTCTGTTTACCACAAACTGAGTGGACAGAGGGAAGACCTGTGGGCAGGGAGTGTATGTCTGCTGACTCCATCTGTCTAACAGTCTCTCTCTCTCTCTCTCTCCTCTCTCTCTCCTCTCTCCTCTCTCTCTCTCTCTCATACACACACTTCTCCATTCAACCAGTCTCTTATTCCAGGTTCTAGGTTAGAGGGATGACTTTGAATCATATCAGTCTAGGTTTTCATTGAGCGATTGAGTCATGTTGATACTGTAGCTTTAACACCTGATAGACACAAATGGGTTTTTAAAGGATCTGATTTAATTATATTTAATAGTATTGAGATTATTATCTATGACACGATAAAGACATATAAGCTATATTGGTGTGCATAATTGCTACTTGTGTGTTTTACTGTAGCAACCACTTTAATTAGCTTAGCTTTCCAGAGCCACGTTTAATTATTAATTAAGATATAATACTGTCCTACATAATGTAGTTCCTCACTTGACACTTGGTGGTGCAACATAATGCTGTAAAGTCACACTGCCTTGAGTGGCTTTTAGCAGAACAATGAGATTGAATCAGTGTGAATATATTGCATTTCCTATGAGAAGGAAGCTTTCACTTCAGAGTATATGAACACATCAGTACTCATTAGTATGAATAAGAACAAACAGTTGGGATAGTCCTGTGAACTACATGCATTTATCAAAAATAATCAATAACAAATAGCCTATTAGAAATGTATCTTAGCTGAGAAAATACAACAGGAAACACATCTTAGTTCCGGCAGAAACACCTTGTTTGTAATATAGTTCACAAATACCTTTTGCATTAGTGGAGTAAATGTAGATTATTAATTCAAAGAAACATACAGAAATAACCTTGATGGTATCAAGGCTGTATCAAGGCTTACCCTGATTATGTCCAAACAACATAAGACATTTACTTGTTTATAACCATGTGCTTATTTGGCTGCATCACTCATCTATAAATGATACTGAAACATTTTTGTCTTTTAATTTTTTATCTGTCTAACATTTCTTCTCTTTTTCTGTTTTCTCCCACTCTCTTGATTAATGGTCATACACTCTTTTGTTCCCTTTTGATTTTAGATTGACAAACAGTTTGGCTATTTCCCAAAGGATGCAGTGCAGGTGGAGCAAGTTTATGCAGCTAATGAGAAAGTTGTGGAAACACAGGTAAAGCAGATTTGATTTCCCTTGGTCTTTAGATACAGCTTGTGGACAAAACATCCTTGTTGATACTAATTATAGAAGGTGAAAGCAATAGAAAATATGTAAAAGGTAACATTGATGTGCCTTCTTAAAGAATCAGGTATATCGTTGAATGATAACAGCTATCTAAATGATTGTTGATTTTGTATGATACAGATGCTTCATAACTTCAGAGCCTGTTTTTCTCTCTCCATTCAGAGATCTGATTTCTTCTGTATGGATGAGTCTGGTTATCCTATTGACGCCAGTGATCTGGACAGTGATGAGGAAACTGATAACCAGAAAATCCACATCCACGAATCAGAATCAGAATCACATAACAACGACACAAGCGTTGAAAGTCCTTCAACGTCTGCGGATCCCTCTACAGAATTCCCAGTTTCAACTCAGCAATCTGAAGACACATCAACAGAAGGAAATGAAAACAAAAAGGCTGGTGATGCTGCTGCAGGGACTCACAAGGAAGCACAGGACAATCCTGCAGCTCTGAATGAACAAGGTGGGTCTCCCTCCTCTTCATGGCTTGGTTCTTCCGTGACAGGATGGTTGGGTCTGGGAAAAGAGGAGGAATCTATCAACTTACCTGAAGAAGAGGAAGAAGAAAGGAAAGAATCACAAGCCAAAACTTCAACTTCATCAATGACAGGATGGCTTGGGTTTGGAGGAGAAGGAAATACTGATGATGCTGTGAAACACGGTGAGGACGAAGCTAAAGAAGCTGCTGATTCTTACACTTCAGCCTTCACTGGATGGCTTGGCTACGGAGGAGACACAAAAACTGATTCCGCCGAAAAGGAGCAGGATGTCCCAAGAGAAGGAAAGGAAGAAAATGAGCCAAAAGTAACATTCAGGAGCAGGAGGATGTCTCTGGACCTCGAGGGTAGCCAATTGCACGAAGAAGAGAAGAAAGAGGTGCAGACATTGGATTGGTTAGGGAATGGACTGACACGCACGCTGGGATTTGGCGTGACCAATAAGGAGTCAGAGCAGGAGGGAAAGGCTGAAAAAGAGGCTGAGAAGGCCATTGAGGAAGAGGAGGAACAGCCTTCGTCTGGTTCTTGGTTTGGGATTGGTGACATTTTGGGATTAGGGAAAAACAAGGATAAAGTTGATGAGCATCAAGACAGTAGCTTTCAAGAAACATTAGAGAACAAAACCACAGAAGAAGAAACACTTTTAGAGTATGTAGATGCCAGTGAAAAACAGGGAGAAGAGGAGCAAAAAGAGCCAGACGAAGAGCGACTTGAGGAAAAGCTTGAGACGGAAACAATAACAGAAGAGGGAGATAATAGTGTTAATAGCAGTTCCAACAATGACACGGTTCTTCAATCTGAGCTAGAAGCAGTGTCTACCACCTCATCACTGGATGAAGACGAGAGTAAAAAATCTGAAATCAATCTAGGGCCTGAGCTCAGTTCGGTGGATTTAAATTCAGACTCCACTGCTCAACCTGCTGGTGAGGCTGAGGAAGATGAAAAAGATAAGCAGCAAAGAGAGAAAACAGATAGAGGGGGAGAGGAAGAGGGTGACGAGTCAAAGGAAGAGGAAAAGCAGGAGAAGATGGGGTTAAAGCCAAGTGTAAACCAGGGTGGATTAAAAGAGGTGGGAGAGATACAGGTAGAGGAGACGATGGATGATGCAGAGGAGTTAAAAGAAGAAGATAAGCAGCAGGGAGTGAAAGAAATACAAGAAGAAGGGAAACAGGAAGAGATAGAGGAATTAAACAAGGTGCAAGAAGAGTTAAAAGAAGAGGAGAAAAGAGAGGGGGAGGAAGAGGAAGTAGAGGAAGAGAAGAAACAGGAGGGTGTAGAGGGGTTGAAGGAGGAGAAAGAGTTAAAAGATGAGGAGAAAAGAGATGAGGAAGAGGAAGTAAAAGAAGAGAAGAAACAGGTGGGTGTAGAGGGGTTAAAGAAGGAGGAAGAGTTAAAGGAAGAAGAGAAAAAACAAGAGGAGGTGGAGGAGTTTAAGGATGAAGGGAAAATGGAGGAGGAAGGGGATGAGGTAAGGGATGAAGAGAAAAGAGAGGCAGAGTCAGATGAGGTAAAGGAGGAAGAGAAAAGAGAGGAGGAGGTGGATGAGTTAAAGGATGAAGAGAAAAGAGATGAGCAGGTGGATGAGTCAAAGGATGAAGAGAAAAGAGAGGAGGTGTCAGAGGAGTTAAAGGACGAAGAGAAAAGAGAGGAGGAGTCAGAGAAGTTAAAGGATGAAGAGAAAAGAGAGGAGACGTCAGAGGAGTTAAAGGATGAAGAGAAAAGAGAGGAGGAGTCAGATGATTTAAAGGAAAAAGAGAAAAGAGAGGGGCTGGAGGAGTTAAAGGATGAAGAGAAAAGAGAGCAGGAGTCAGAGGAGTTAAAAGATGAGAAGAATAGAGAGGAGGAGTCAGAGGAGTTAAAGGAAGAAGAGAAAAGGGAGGAGGAGTCAGAGGAATTAAAGGAAAAAGAGAAAAGAGAGGGGCTGGAGGAGTTAAAGGATGAAGAGAAAAGAGAGGAGGAGTCAGATGATTTAAAGGAAAAAGAGAAAAGAGAGGGGCTGGAGGAGTTAAAGGATGAAGAGAAAAGAGAGCAGGAGTCAGAGGAGTTAAAAGATGAGAAGAATAGAGAGGAGGAGTCAGAGGAGTTAAAGGAAGAAGAGAAAAGGGAGGAGGAGTCAGAGGAGTTAAAGGAAGAAGAGAAAAGAGAGGAGGTGGAGGAGTTGAAGGATGAAGAGAGAAGAGAGGAGGAGGTGGAGGAGTTAAAGGATGAAGAGAAAAGAGACAGCGAGTCAGAGGAGTTAAAGGATGAAAAGAATAGAGAGGAGGAGTCAGATGAGTTAAATGAAGAAGAGAAAAGAGATGAGGAAACAGAGGAGTTAAATGAAGAAGAGAAAAGAGAAGAGGAAACAGAGGACTTGAAGGAAGAAGAGAAAAGAGAGGAGGAGTCAAAGGAGTTAAAGGAAGAAGAAAAAAGAGAGGAGGTGGAGGAGTTGAAGGATGAAGAGAAAAGAGAGGAGGAAGTGGAGGAGTTAAAGGATGAAGAAAAAAGAGAGGAGGAGTCAGAGGAGTTAAAGGATGACAAGAAAAGAGAGAAGGAGTCAGAGGTGATAAAGGAAGAAGAGAAAAGAGAGGAGGAGGAGTCAAAGGATGAGGAGAAAAAAGAGGATGAGTCAGAGGAGTTGAAGGATAAAATAAAGCAGCAGGAAGTAGAGAAACTACAAGAAGAGGAGAAGCAGGAAGGGGTAGAGGAGTTAAAGGTGAAGAAGAGACAGGAAGAAAAAGATGTGGTTAGGTTAATGGAGGAGGAAGAAATTCAGGAGAAAGCTGAGCTAAAGGGGGAGGAAAAGCAGGAGGAAGTGGAGAGGTCGAAAGAGGTAGAGAAAAAACATGAGGGGGAGGAGTCAAACGAGGAGAAAAAACAGGACATTGTGGAGGAGATACAGAAAGAGGTGAAAAGAGAAGAGTCAAAGGAGGTAAAAGAGGAGAGTAAGCTCAAGGAAGAAGGGAAACAGGAGGAGTTAAATGAGGCAGAGGAACTAAATGGAGAGGAAAAGAAGAAAGAAATAGATGAGATTAAAGAAAGGGATAAACAGGAGGAAGTTGAGATGTTAAAGCAGGGGGAGGAAGAAAAGCAAAAGGAAGGAGAAGATTTAAAGGAGGAGGTGGGGGATCTAAAGGAAGAAGAGACAAGAGCGAAAGTAGAGGTAGAAAAAGAGGAGAAGAAACAGAAGGAGGATGCAAAAGAAAAGAAGAGCGAGGTGAAATTAGAGGAGTTCAATCAGGAAAGAAAGCCGGAGGAAGGGGAGGTGGAGGAAGAGAAAAGGGAGTTTGAGGAAATGCAGCTGGTGAATTACGTTCAGGGGGACAGGAGGGACAAAGAGGAAGAGGAGGGCCTTAAATGTTTAAATTACCTTTGTCCTCAAGCTCCTGATGATGAATCTGTGACAGACAATATCTCTGAACATGGAGTGAGCTCAGCAGACGGAGGTAAAATCCAGAGAGGAAGTGAAAACAGTCACATTAGAGAGATTCAGACAATTGCTTCTAAGGAAACAAAGAGAGACGTGATAGGACAGGAAGAAGATGGTTTGGACGTTTATGATACACAAGACATTGATCTGCCAAATTTAGGAGAAAACAGAGAAGATGTTGAATCGTATCCTCCTGATCCAAAAAGCACAGATCTCTATCAGGGTCATGACACTGAGTCCAAAGATGCTGAAACTAGCAGCGATGGAATTTCCATTGAGAAGAAACCAAAGCAAATCCAGTCAAATCCAGATCATGAGACCGATGATGTGGGGAATGAGAGCTCTGATTCCCAGATGGATGAATCCGTTGAAAGTCAGATATCTGAACAATCTGTGCCCCATGTGTCTGAAGAACCTGCTGGATCCTCACTTCCGCCCGAAGATCTCAACACTAGAGCAGCAGAGACTGGAAATGGAGGAGCTTTCGGTCTTTTTAAAAACGCCTTCAGCTATTTAAGCCAACCCCGTGACACTGAAACAGAGGGTGGTGTTGATTCTGGTTTGGAGACAAATACAGGTGAGACTTCTCAGCAACAAGCCTCTCAGATCTATGAACAGGAAGTAAATTCCAACACTGATTCGAATCAGATTTACACACAAGATCTTCCAGGCACCATGGCCACAGAGCAACCACAGCCTCCCCCTTCCTCTGCCAGCATCCAGACATCATCCATGTCTCATCCCCATACTCCATCTCTGCACACACCTTTCCTCTCCAAGCACTACACAAACCTCCCTGCCTATATGACGGTGGAGGAGGTGACTGTTTTGACGGAGCTCTTTGGGCGACACAAGCTCCAGTTTTTAGACTACATGTTGGGGAGCTCAGAAACCGTGCCTGCGGAGCCTGATGAATCTATATTGTCAGATATAGAAAGACTTCTGCATCATCACAGGGAGACCATGACGTCTCCTAGCATGAGACTCGCAGATGCTCCACAGGAGGACAAGGAAAAGACCAGGACACTCATCGCTCTTCAGAAACTAGAGATGCTGATCACAAGAGTGAGAGAGACTTCCAGCACAGGAAAATCAGACAGTAGCAAAGGAAAGCCTCAAGGTATATGTTTCTATATTGCTTCAATGATCAAGGTAAATGATCATCAATATTGTAAGCTGATTCAAACATTTGATTTCAGATGGGATTTGACTTGTACTTGTCTCAATCAGAATGCATGTGTTCCCCAAAACAGCCGAGGACAGCTGTGTCGGTGCATCTTGTTCAACTCACAGCAAAGCTCACGAAATGAGCCCTGTGGACGACTCAAGGAAGACAGAGGATACTTCTGTATCCGCGGATAACATCCAGAGAGATGACATGACAGATGTGGGGAATGATGGAAAAGAGAGGGATGAGAAAAGAGAAACGAATAATGATGGATGTGGGGAAGAGTGTCTTGAGAATCAGTTAGGATCCCCGCAGTCACAGGAAGGTATGGACAACTCGATAACCCCTAATCAAGATGGGTTAAACAAGGTTATGCAACAATCACACACGAGTCACTTGACCGTCTGCATCCCCATCATTCAACAACACAACCTGAAGTGTTGGGGCACGGCTAGAAAATTTTGTTTACAACTTTTTCCACTTGTTTTATATATCAAACAAACAATTTTGTTAAATTCGAAAATAACTTTGTATCAGCAATATCATTTTTTAAAGAGTGAAAATGCTTGAATTATGAACTTCAATCTGTCTGTGTCCCTCCAGGAGTAATTGAGCAAATTCTGGACTTTGTTCATCAGTTCGGTGAAGAATCAGTTCATCAAATTACTGCAGTGGGGGAGCGTCTCACATGGATGGCACAGGTAGGTGTTATCAGCAGCCATCATACAGCTAAATATAAATTGTAACAAACTTTAAGCCATATGTATAAGTTGTCATAAACCAATGGCAGCAAACTGAAATGCAGTGTTAATGATCAAGGATCCTTCAGTGAAATACTGGAATAGCAGAAAACACATATTGTTTTCATATGCAACTGCATTGTAGTTACTCTTGCAGACTTGCCGCCATTTTTTGAATTGAGCTGAAGGAACGAACACGGCAAGTTATTGCTCTTCAACATTGATGAGCTCCAACTTCAACACGATCTGCTTAGCAACACTCGTCATTGTTCTGAAGTAAACAAAGACGCCAGAGAAGTTGTAAATAAGCGGACCAGAAACGGGAAGACACTCAACTAGCATTTCGGCAGTGTAATTGCAGTGAAGTGTGCGACTCACACACATCTATGTACAACTAGGAATGATCGGCCCTACGACATAGCTTCAACGCAGAAGCATAAATCCGCCTTAAAGGAAAACAGCGTTGCAGACAAATCCAATCCAATTTATGTAAATGGAGCCCCTTCTACAGACATAAAACAACAGAAAAAAACATAACATGCCTCCATGCTGCTCGTGTGCTGTCATCCAAGTGTCTGGAAGCCCCGGCTTTAAACAGAGTGTAAATAACCTCGTTTTGAGTTGCTTATGAATGTCAGGGCTTGCAGACACTCGGATGACACCACACAAGCAGCATGGAGGCATGTTATGTTTCTTCTGTTGTTTTATTACGTCTGAAGAAGAGGTCACCTTGGCTGCAACACTGTTTACCCCTGAGACTCCTTAAGTGTTTTGTGGACTCAAACACCTCACCCAGCCTTCCATCTGCATAGTAGTGAGTAGATAATGAGTGAATTTTCATTTTTGGTGAATTATCCCTTTAAACCTCTGGGACACTGAGCCAGAATTATTCCCCTCATGTGGCTAAAGTGGGCGCTGTTGCTCTGTAAAAATTATATAGTGTTGCTTTAAAACTCATTATAAGGAATGAAGGATTTTTTGAGTCTAGAGGGATTCAGGCTCAAGGTTTGAATGTGTTCATCGAGCAGTTTTAACATCTGAGTCGCTCAGTTCCAATAGTCATCTGGTTGTAGAGGGCCGCTCCAATATCCTGAACTCGTGACATGTGGATCTAACTCTCCCTCCGCCTCTCAGACGCTTTGCCGGAGTCTCAGCTGTCAAACTGGCTCCGTCGCTGGTGTCTGAGCTGCTGGTTGTGTATTACTCACGTTGAGCCAGCTGGCTACCAACGTGCTGCGAACACAAATAGTTTAACAGGGATCCTCTAGTCTGAAATGGAGGATAACGAAGCCGGCCCGGTGAGTATTAAAAACCTCAGAGAGCGACGATCGCCGGGGGAAGGTCTCATGTCACGTCATCACCTGTGTCCTACTTCCAAAGCTCGTAGCTTGTGGCGATCACTCGGACCTGGTGACATGTGCTAATATGATTTCCGAGAAAAACGTGTGAAAAGACATAGTTATGAGATACATTTGATATAATCACATTAAATAACCGGAAACGAAAGTAGAACAACATTGAGAATAGTGTAGTTTTTGTAAACAGTGGTTATTTTGATGACACCTGTTTCCCCCGGTGTCACTTTGAAATTGGTCCGACATGCCAGTGTGGCATTTTACAAATGGTGACGTTGCGGATGAACCATTTCCGACCGCGGGTGTGTAATAGCACCTACCTAACCATAGAGAGTGCACATAACAACCTTTATGTACAATATGAATGTATCTTTTTACTTAAAATAGTTAAAAATTATTATCTGGACTAATTTAAATCTGTTTTATTTGTTGGGTAGACATTTTATTAATATTCCTGGCCCCCCTCCGCGCACAGCGGAACATGGTCGTGTCCAGATCGGCGGTGTTGTGAATAGGATGTGATACCGCCGCTCGTCCGGGTGATGACGGCTGTAGTTCTTCGTGCTAATGTCGGAATAAATAAGAATTAGAGCGAAACTAACCGGCCAAATGAAATAGAAGCGGACATGGCGGAACAACCGGCAAGCGAGCAGTTATCCAGCGAAGCGGTCGACTTCCAGACGGCGGCCGAGGCTTACTACACTATCGCCGTTGAGAAAGTGAAGGATGTACGTTATGTGGCAGGTTTCGTTAGCATTTCACAACTAGCATTCACAGCTGAAACAACACAGCGGACTCTCACGTCGGAGAACAGCTTAATGGTGTAGTTGCTACGTCTTTTCATTTTCGATGCCCTTCCTTTATGAAAACATGTGTCCTAGCATGACTGCCAACCAGCTGTCAGTACCGTTTCAGATTGTTTCTTCAGAGTCAGATGCTTGTAGTAAACTAGCTAACTGAGAGTAACGTTTCTGTATCCCTAAATCTTTGCGCTAGAACATTGCAGCTGTTTTTAAAATATTCCTTGAAGCAGATAAACACAACACCGTCATTTACCCGCTGCTATGCCCCTAAAGCAGCTGTGTAGTAAAGAGTATGGGCTGTATGTATCTCCTGTTGACAGTCAACAGCAAGGACACTACAACCACTGGTAGATCGAATAAGACAAATGTGTTGGACCTTTTAAGAAATGAAGAAGCATGTTCCTTCCCCAATGAAGCAACAGCTGTTAAATGTGTTGAAATCTGCTCTGTTTGACATGTGAAACCAATTCTGACGATAGTGTACGGCTTCTTTCAGATGTACTTAGTGGAAATACTGTTTACAAACGCTGACTTGCAAGCCGGATCCTCATGTCAACAATGAGTAAACCATTGTTTACACTGCACTTAGTTAAAAAGGAGTGGACTAAGTGAATCAGGTTTTGTTCCCGTTTTAAGGAGCATCACATAGGGCCTGGAAATAAATGTGAATAATTATCGCAATATAATTTTCATGACACACAACAAAGGGTTAAATTTACACCAATATAATGTGCAAGCATGCTGAGGAGGAATACACATCATTGATCTACCTCATATTTTTAAAATGTTTGTTGTTTTTTAAAAGAGTTTGTCATACTCTGTTCATGAAGAAGAGTTTAAAATAGCTTTAACTCAGACCAAAGATCAATCTTAAAATGTGATATTTTATGTGATAAATATTGAAATCAGCTGAGGTTGAAGTTTTTTTAACCTTGTTAAAACTTTCGATCCTAGAATCACACAATTCCTAAGAGGCAATTTGAAAAGATGTTGATTGAAAGTAGCTTCTATAATAATCCGCTCTTTCCTCCTCGTTCAGGTTGTGTCGTCACTGCCTGATGACATCAGACCCGGGCCAGACCTGTATGGCGTACCGTGGGAACCAGTCATCGTCTCCAGTTTGGTGGGACTGGTAACAGTGCTGCTGTTCACCTGTAGATGTTATAGCTCTGTGAGTATACAGACGTTTCTTTACACACCAACAGAGTTCAGATGTTTACATTTGTTTTGTAGTAGTTGGTTGGTTTAATCACCAAAAAGGTTGAGGGTTAATTGTGTGCAGTTCTTCCTTAACCCTGTTAACACCTGGTATTAACATGTGGTCTTTGTGATTCGATCACAAGTGAACAGCTCTGAGGGTGTGCCTTCACACCTGGTATTAAAATGTGGCCCCGCATGCTTCTTGTGATAGAATCTGAGTGGATCTCACTTCCCGTGTTCGATATGCAAAGAAACAAATACATCAGTCTGTCTGTCGGTCCGTCCGTCGGCTGTGGTTACAAAAAAATCAATGAGAAGAGAAAAATGATGTTTCATTCATAGCGAAATTCTAACAGCAGGGCATCAGCTGGCAAATGTGGACTTGCGATCTACAGTATATCAAAACTGAGTGTGTTCACACCTGAACTTAGAGCTGTCCACTTGTAATCGGATTACAAAATCAACATTAATAGCAGGTCAGATATTGGCAAATCGTTCACCTTGAAGAACTCTTGTTCATCATTATTTACGTCTTTTTTCTTTCAACAGCTCAAAAGCAGAATGTATCGAAGTAAGTTACATTACTTATTACTTGATGTCACATTCTTATGACTCTTTCCAATCACATTATATTAACTAATGAATCAGAAATAAGACAATTCACATAAAACATAATTTTAATCTTTTTGTTTTGTATTCCCTCATTTTCAGGTAAAGAGCATGGGTTGGCAGCACAGGTTACACAGTTGCTGGATGAGAAGTGTAAAGTCCTTGAGACTCTTAGTAAATGTCAACAAGAGGTGGGTACCTGTCCTATACACAGCGTGAATCTTTTTTAACAGAGGCTTTATAACTCTGTGTTTTGATTTCCATGTCATTAAACCTTCTGAAAATGCGGTGTCTAAATTATGTTGTTATGTGTGACATGAGGACAGGAACTTTCTCACTACTAAAAGTAAACCGCTCACGCACTTTAAGTCAAATTCTGAAGTGATTTGCATTTTGGTGTGATGAGTCTTTAACTGGATATGTTTCTTAATTATATGCCTTTGTAGTATGATGAACTGGAGGACTCACTCAGGGACAGTGGTGTGTTGGCCCAAACTCAAAAGACAGAACATCTGGAGGTAAGGCTTATAAATAATAAACTTAAATTCAACAGTAGGAATCTCTTTTTTTCAAAACTATTTCTAACAAAATTAGCTGGGAATCTTTGCATAGTGTAAACAAACCATTCAACACCTTCTATGGAATTTTCACTAACAATATCTGATCTGGAGGGCCGGCGCAAATTTATCTGGCATATAATAGATATAACAGCTTGTCTAATTCATGCCTGCTATTGTGTAGAGATACACACCGTACAAACAGAGCTGTAAGCAAACAGGACTCACGCAAAGGGAAAAGTTTAAGTTTGTTTTGGAAGGTTGTGCAAACTGGTCGTAGCCAGGTGCTGAACTTCTTCTTCGGCTTCTTTACTTGTGTTTGCATATGCATGGTGCAGAACTATGCAGTGTCTAAAAGTTGCTAATACTATCCCTAAAAGTGAATTAAATCAGTCATCTTTCCAATCTTTTGAATTGTTTAAAGAGGCCTCCCAACACAACTACATATGTATTTAAATAGTTTATTGTGCATGTATTTTTGCTGATAGTGCCATTATGAAGCCACATCACTGAAGACAGAGGGTCAATTCCAAAGCTTGAATCTGCTTCACTGGTGGTTTGAAATTGTACATTATTGTCATTTGAAGGTGTTTTCTGAACTTATTTGTTTTTTCACACATCCAGATGAAAGCTGGACAGTTGGAAAATGCTAAAAAGGAGCTTGAAAGGGATCTCGACCATCTAAAGGATCAACTGGACCAGCAGAAACAACATAGGAAAGAACAAGAAAGAAGGGTGGGAGCACACATTCTGAAAATTCAAATAAAATACGGTCACTGATCATTTATTGCAAAACAAGTTGATTATTCTTTCTCTCTATCTCTCTGCAGATAGCAGTGCTTGAGGGGAGCATGGCAACATTTGAAGAAGAATCCAAAGACCTCCAGTCACAGGAAGAACAGGTGCATTCACCACGACTTGTATTTTCTCTCCTTGCCTTTCCTCCCTGTACCTTTGCTTTCCTGTTATTTCCCATATGTTGCTTTGTCTTTTCCTATTTTCCTTTGCTTGACAGCTGTCTGACTGTTTGTCTGTTTTAGGCACAAACTACTCTGAAAATTTACAGTATGAATAGTGAGAGATTACAAAGGAACCTGGAAACAGTGGGAGAGGAGAACACACTGCTACAAGAGAGCAATGCTCAGGTAGGATGCGGCGTACACACACACAAACACACACAAACAAAATATAACCATGTATGGAATGAGCTTTGCAAGTGTATATTCTTGACATATTTAGTATATTAATCACTCTCCTTTTTCATGTCCCTTATTCCTTACATCATCATTTCATCTATCGTCCTATCTCTTTCTCTCTGCAGCTGAGGCAGCAGGTGGAGGGATGGGCGGAAAGAGTGAATGAGTTGGAGGCAGAGATGCAGAGGTGTGAGGTCACATTCAGCGGGATGCAGCAGGATGTGGTCAATAAGGATGAGCGTATAATGGTAGGGTTGGTTCAAGCATTACTTATCATATACAGTTAGCAAAGTAGGAGAATTGGCAACAGAGTTTACAGAGAGTTTGTCTTTCACACATGCACAACACGGTCGCAGGTTTTCTGCTCAGACGTGTTCACAACAGATATTTGTTTATTTTTTTTCAGTTTTTGCATCAACTGAGACTGTGGAGCATATCACTCTGACATTTGTTAACACAATCCAGAGGAACTGCAGAGTTCAGTGAATGTCTGAAAGCAGCTTTAGTCAGTCAGTGAATATTGTCCTTGAATTAGTTTTCTTTCATATAGTGGCCATAACTCAAGAACTACAACAGAAAAAGACAATAAACTGGTGTAAAAGATGCTAACATTGGAGAAAGAACTTTGTTTGTTGATATCAAATGTTTTTGTGCTGCCAGTCATTGACAGACTGCCTGCTGAAGATGAAGGCTTGGGATTCGGATCTTGAGGAAGAGGAAGGAGCAGAGAAGGAGACGTCCAATGGCGCTCAAGGAAAAGAAAAGGAGAATGGAAGAGGGGGCATAACGGACCCACAAGGTCATCTCCAGAAAGTCCAAAAGCTCATCTATGCTGCTAAGGTATGTGAATGAAATGGACACATTGCATTCGATTCTGTGCTAGTCGATAAGAATGGTTTATACAGGACAGTTTCTTTAAATGTTGGGAAGCTTTACAGAGACCTCCAAACCACACTGACTTTAAACAATATAATTGACAATACAGCTGCTAACATTTTGTGTTTTTACTTGTTTGCAGCTTAATGCTGACCTCAAATCAGTAGATGAAGACAAGGACAGAGTATTTGCCAAACTGAATGATGAAGTAAAAGCTAAAGAAGACCTTCAAGGTGAGTCAACATAAAACTGACATCTGTTTTATTAATCCGGTCAGGGTGACCAGATATTGTGGCCACAATAAGATGGCCACAATCTTATTGTTCACCTAAACATCCATTCTTAATCATAAAATAGTTACGAGTGTAAAGTCAACATCATATCAGATGGTCTCTTTGTTTACCACTGCCACTTGTGTATATTTGTTTTCAGTGAGCATTAAAGAGCTGGAGAATGAGAAACTATCTCTGCACTCAGATGCGGAACACTACTCGGATCAGGTAGCTGACTTTATATGTGTGTTAGTGTGATATTCTATCATAATGGTGTCTTACATTTATTGACATTTTAATTATTGTTTTTTTCTCATGTGCTCAGGTCCAACGATTACAACAGAAGCTCCAGATTATGACCGAAATGTACCAGGAGAATGAGCTGAAGCTGCACAGGTATAGAGGCACAGATAAAGGCCCATGTAAAAGTATCTTTAAACTCTACTGATTTGAAACTTAACTGATTAATGTCTGTTTGCAGACTGCTGACAGTAGAGGAGAAGGAGCGCCTGCAAAAAGAAGAGAAGTTAACTAAAGCTGACAAAAACATTGCATTGGCCATGGAAGAACTCAACAACTACAGGTAGCTGCCTCTGACAATTCTTACCAAGCAGATTAACAGTTTCTAATATCTCTCACGTCATGTGTGAGGCTCCCCTACACACACACACACAGTATCTTCATTCTACATCATTGTGTTTCTTCAGGCAACGAGCAGAAGAGATGGAGGAAGAGCTGGATAAATCCAAACAGGCTTACCATACTCAGATATCAGCACATGAGAAGAAGGCTCACAACAACTGGGTTAGTAAAACTCCGCCATAAACCGTTTTACAAATGTGGAACAAACAGTCAGAGATTGTATCATCACATCAGTCATGTCAGTCAATATTGGTGTGAAATGAATATTTCCTCATTTCCTGTCGGTCACTACAGCACATTAAGACAAGTTGTTTTCAGACATACAAGGAACTTTGTATAATCTCCAAACATTCTTCCGGGGGGCTGCATGTGAAAACGCAAATGAGTGAGAGCCTATCTCTGGAGTTTCTCCTTCCAGCCCCCTTGTAAAAACTCTGCATAATGTCCAATTGAGCCAATGTGAGAAAACAGCAGGAGATTGAGTGGGTGTGTTGATGATCGTTCTAACATGCGACAGATGTGAAAGTAAATAAAAAAACTAAAAGAACACAATTATCTCAGGATGAATAGAGGTGCCATACATGTAGAAGACGAAGATGTCAGGAGAGCTTTTGTTGTCGATGTGCTGTAAAAAGAAAAAAAAATCTCCACAGTGGAAATAATACATTCCATCTTGCCTTGGCCTGCTGCACCCCCCCCTCACCTGAACACTCCAGAGAGTCCATGTTACTGTGAACACGTCTGAGCGGAGAATCTCCTTCAGTGTGGTTCATTCTCTGGAGTTCAGAGAACGGCTCCAATTTTGTACCTGGGGACCCAATATGCATTTCTCCCTATCTCTTGATCTATAGTTTTCTATGTATTCAAACTGCCCACGGAAATATACTGTTTTTTCACGCAAACATATATAGACTGTGTCCATATCTATGCACATATGACATGTCAAAGTATTTATGTTGGCTTGATTTTCTAGCTTGCAGCTCGAGCAGCAGAAAGAGATCTAACAGACATCAGGAGAGAAAATGCCCTTATGAGACAGAAGTAAGCAAATTTAATAACTTATTTATGTTTGTGGCTCAACTGCAGAATAATTCTGCACTCTGATATCTTCTGTCTTTAATGTAGTCATATATTTTATACATTATGGGGTCAGTGTCCTACAATGTCATGCCATATATTAACTAAAGGTGTGTTTTTTCACAGGCTGACAGACACACAGTTCAAACTAGACGCCCTTGACAAAGATCCATATGCTTTGGACAGTCTGGCCAGACCAATGCCTTTCAGGGGTGAGCACGCACACGCACACGCACACACACACACACCCACACGCACACACACACACACCATCATACATTATTCCTTTACTTTTCACTAAACTCGTCTTCCCCTCCAGCTGAAAGGTCACCATATGGTCCTTCTCCTCTGGGTCGACCAGCATCTGAAACCAGAGCTTTTCTTTCTCCTCCTACATTGATGGATGGACCATCTCCTCGATTGTCTCCTAGAGGTAAACACTTGCGCCCACATAGAAATATACCTACAACTAGGCTACAGCTATGCACAAAACCAAAACAGCCACTGTAGGCTTAAATATTGGTTTCATAATTTTCAGCCATACATTTGCCTATTCAGTCCCCCCAAAAAATAATTTAAATACAATCACATGTAGCATGTCAAAGATAACAGCTGGCTACAGCATGATCAAGTGTTGATGCTCAAATGTCTTCAGTAGCATGGTGCATGTGTATGCCGGAATGCTGTTTGTGCACTTTTCAGAGTCCATTGGGGAAAAGTTCAGAGTGTATACAACAGTGATATGTCTTCAAACTTCTTAGTTCACTTTAATTGACATTATGTTCTCATTCTTTCTCTTCTTTTCTCTTGCTCTCACTTATTCTGGTCTAATCATCTCTCTCTGATATTATGGGTTTGGTTTTGGTTCTACTTCCCTCCCCTCTTTGTCCCCCTCTTACCTCTTCTCCCTCTCTCTTTCTGTCATCAATATGCTCCATCTGTCCCTTCCTACTGTCTTTTTTCCTCTCTGGTCCTTCCATCCACAGTCGGCCGTGGTCATATGGAGCCATCAGGCGGCCATGGGGACATGGAGCGGAGTGGAGGGCCTCACTCAGACAGTGGCTCAATCTCTCCAACATGGGACAGAGATCGCAGGGGACCCCCACCAGGACCCCACGGGCCCCCTGGGCCCCTAGGACCTCCAGGTTTGTGTATATGTAAAAAAAATAGAAAGACAGAGAGAATCTCTACAAATGTCTATAAAGCTAGGGCAGCCTTGACCTGCCTCAGGTGAATTATGATTTAGATTATTTTGAACAGCGTATTTTATCAGTTTGATCCGAAAGTGATCAAGAGTTTGAACTCATATCAATATTCCTCCCTGTGTATCATATCAATCTAAGATAAGCTACTTTGTTGAATGGCTTATGGTATTTTTAAGTAAATTTCTTTGTTTTATCATGTTCCACTGTTTTGGGAAAGTTCAAAGTGAGCTAAATCAAAAATGCAGTGAGGCGTGACTTAAGAGATGAAAATAAAATGGCTCTATTATCTTGATGATGTTAACTGCTGTATATTAATATGAGATTTATGTGAGAATTATGATATTCATTTATCTAAGCTTTCCTTACAGGGGGAGATATTTGAATGTGGCACCACTGGATTTCCGTTTATTACACTATTTATATGTGTATAATTGCATTATTTGCACTGTGATTTTATTGAGGCCCAATATGTTGCATATGTTCTAAAGGCATCGTGCTGTTGTGTCTGCTAGCTGTTGGATTTGTCCACAGTCCATGAACAGGTGTTACTAAGGTTATTAGTTGCATCTACATTCGGTGATCCAACATTCAAAGTCATATGATGTGCATGTGGCTGCTAAATGCATGTTAACAGTGCATGTAGACTATGTTTAGTGCATTTTGAGCTTTTATTTTGGAAGCTGCAGATATTGTTTCATAATCATATCCACCTGAAAACACAATTTGAACAACTTACTGTCAAGTTTACATTTAACAGTAAAACCAAACTATTTTTCAGCTCTGACACATCCAGCTACAGACACTCACACTTCACTCCCAGTGTCCAGGATGTCACTCTCCTGTTGTTATTTAATGGAGTAACCTAAACAAATATCAATTTACCTTTTTAACTTAAGTTTAACTTATTTACAGATTTGGGAAGAGGTGGACATATAACATTGTTCCTTGCATTTCTTCATGGTTTCTATGCATCTCTCTCAGGCTATATGTTCCCAGAACCAGGAGGTCCCATGTACAGGAGACCTCCTCCTGGCCCTCCTCCTCCCCATCTTAGGGGGTTCCCACCTGCTGGTCCACCAGGACCTCCACGACCCACAGACATGCCAGGTGAGTCACTGGAATCTGTACAGGGGATTATAATTACTTCATTGTTTTACCATTTTTTACTTTTGGACAAGATGAAATGAAGAAGCTGATTGGAAGCTTGTGAAAATCTGTACATGTATATGAACTCAGATACAGAGTCTGAACAATTACTGAATGTGTTTATCAATACAGATGGCTTGTATAGAGACAACAGCCTTGGACCCGGTGAACAGGAATACAGAGAGGTAAGACATACACATTAGACTGTAAGGAATATACTGTAGGTGTAAAGAGTGCACCTACAGTATATTCCTTTCAACCCTAAAACACAATCATGAGGGAATTCCCTATGACAAGTTCAAATATTGCATGAAGTAGTTGACTGACTCAATTTAAGATGTTACATAGTTTCTTACTTATGTTAATATTTCCAGAAATGTTGTTTATCACTAGGACCAAACTGCTTAGTTTAATTTCTCTATGTCCATTATTGCGCATGCTGTTGTGATGCTATTCAATCTAGTGTTTGCTGTTGATCCAGTGGGACTGTGCTTAAATGAAAAACAAAGGGTATCCTTTCCCTACTTAGAATGCATAAGAATGGGATTTGTTGTCCACTGCAGCCTCTGTAACATTTACCTGTTTGAATCTGTCTCATTATCAGTCTGGTCCTGGTGATCGAAGGACACCCCCTGAAGCAGATCTAAGGATGGGGGGCCCTCCCCCACCTGGAGCCCCAATGGGCCCCATGGATGGTCCCTTTCCTCGTAGAGGTCCCTATGGACCCCCACCTCCTGACTTCTACCCTCCCAGAGGACCAGGGGGCCCTTCCATGATGCCTAGTAAGCTATCCTCACATCATGCGCCATCTTATCTCCATATGTCATTGGTGTAATCTTGACTCAATACTCTGATTTGCCTCCAGGGTGGGCACCTCCCCCTCAGGGGATGATGTTCCCTCCTCGTTTTCCTACCGGTGGACCTCCTCATGGTTCAGCTCCTCATCCTCACTATGCTCCCCCCATGCGGCCTCTTCCACCCGACGGCTTCCATCCTCCCTCCATGGGTCCTCCTCCTCCTCAGCAGTCCCTCCCCTCGCCACCACACAGCCAGTCACCAGAAGAGCACAGACCCTCACCTGAAGATGCCATTTGATCCGAGCAGGTTTCTACTCAAGCTGTGAGATGGGGCGTTTCAGGTTCAAATCAAATTCAGTGGTATGGATGGCGGGCAGGTTGCAGTTTACCACTGTTGCATATTCAACATATTGAATAAATAGTGTTAACAGACAGGAAACATCAGCCTTGGTCAGCCTGTTTGTTTGTTGTCTGTCTACATCGCCTCCTTTTTTCATCCTTTTCCGTCTTTCTTCTGCCTTCTTTCATTTTGTTTTTACCCCTCTCTTTTCCATCATCATCCAGATACTTTGTCATTGTGGTTTTCCTCTCATTGTGTAGTGGTGGTCAAAGCAATATATGCCTAATCTGTATGTCTGTGTGTGGGAGAATGTTGCCACATGACCTAGAAACAAATTGAGCTTGATGATGGCAGAACGGTTTTTAATGTGACTTGAAGATGTGTGCATGTAGAGATGCTGAATGTGGCGGAGAAAAAAATGTTTTACGAATGGAACCAGTCAACATTTCATCCTGATGGCACAGAAATCGAAATGATCCTGAGCTGTCGGGATCGAAATGTAATTTCACCGCCTAATACCCTTTATTTCTTATGACAACACTCTTGCAATTGTCACCATGAATTTTTAATATTAGTAATTTAGCATCTGCGTTGTTGACCTGGATTTAACTACACAAAAACTATGGATCCCACCAGGTCTTATTTTCTCTGTGACTGGACCGAGTTGATGTAAAACTCTCTTAAATTTTCCCCCAGAGGTCAAATGAGAGTTTCTTAAATTATAATTACAGCGAGTAACTTAATTTCCCTGAGTTTCGTGTGAGACTTGGAGGATTCTGAGCAGCAGATGAACAGTGCTTTTGATTCTTGTTACAATGACTTGCATGTGACCCATGCTTGAAAACTATTGTGGCTTTAAGAAGAGACTTGTTTGTTTTGTCGAGGTTGAGACTCTTTGTGTAACATATTGGTAAATAAAATGGAGTGATAGGAAGAGAAAGCATACACCCATGTGAATTTTGTAAAAAAGCGATTATTAATAGATGAATAAAGACTGTCAAATTGTCAATGTCTCAATGATTCTCTAATGTTTACTTTCCATAGAACTGAGAATGGTAGATGATTTACACAGGTGTTATTCTAAAGGAGGAAATACAGAGGAAGAACATCTCATCTCATTTTCGTCCGCTTATCCGGGGTCGGGTCGCGGGGGGAGCAGCTCAAGCAGGGGGCCCCAGACTTCCCTTTCCCGGGCCACATTGACCAACTCTGACGGGGGGATCCCGAGGCGTTCCCAGGCCAGTGTTGAGATATAATCTCTCCACCTAGTCCTGGGTCTTCCCCGAGGTCTCCTCCCCACTGGACGTGCCTGAAACACCTCCCAAGGAAGGCGCCCAGTGGGCATCCTTACCAGATGCCCGAACCACCTCAGCTGACTCCTTTCTAAGTAAAGGAGCAGCGGCTCTAATCCGAGTTCCTCACGGATGGCTGAGCTTCTCACCCTATCCCTAAGGGAGACGCCAGCCACCCTTCTGAGAAAACTCATCTCGGCCGCTTGTACCCGCGATCTCGTCCTTTCGGTCATCACCCAGCCCTCATGACCATAGGTGAGGATAGGAACGAAGATCGACTGGTAGATCGAGAGCTTTGCCTTGCGGCTCAGCTCTCTTTTCGTTACAACGGTGCGGTAAAGCGAACGCAATACCGCCCCCGCTGCTCCGATTCTCCGGCCAATCTCACGCTCCATAGTACCCTCACTCGCGAACAAGACCCCGAGGTACTTGAACTCCTTCACTTGGGCTAAGGACTCATTTCCTACCCGGAGTAAGCAATCCATCGGTTTCCTGCTAAGAGTCATGGCCTCAGATTTAGCGGTGCTGATCCTCATCCCAGCCGCTTCACACTCGGCCGCCAGCCGATCCAGTGAGCGTTGAAGGTCACAGGCCGATGATCCAATGAGGACCACATCATCTGCAAAAAGCAGAACATTAGTAATACAATTATGGGATGTATAATGTGTATTTTCAAGTCCTCTCTGATCAAGGAATGGTTACGGTTCTTAAATAGGTCCTGCATGTTGTCTTTAGGTCCTATTAAGCAATCTGCAATCTCTTGACATGAAAGTCTCCAAATCATTTCTTTGTCATCAGTGATATAGTAATCACATGCATAGAGCCCGGACTGAGGCAGTTACAGTTACTATGAGGACAAACATCAATATAATCCTGACTGCTATAAATACTACAGAAGCCACAAAGTAATAGTAAAATGTTTTATTGTAAAACCCATCCACGTCATTAACGAAAAAGACATAAATGTGACCGATGCATTACTGAACATAAACTGTTGAAAAATATCAATTTGAATATTTCACATCCGCACCACCTTCATTTTCAAAATTCGGTTTACATATAAAATAATCTGTACAATGAAATGGCAGTTTGTTTGTCAGCCTGTATAAACGGCGTGGGTTACAACTGTGAAGATTCAGTGGAGGGGTGAGGTTGGAGGAACATGGTTTGGTTTCTTCTGATTTTATACAATTATCTGTTATTGTTGAAGGCTTTTAAGAAAACACCCTGACAAATCTGCACAAATCACAGCCATAACAAAACAGCAATACCATGAAATAAAAATCAATATGGGCATAACGATGGAAGCACTTAAATGTTCATGAGTAATGAATGAGTTTTTTTTTACAAGTCAGAAAGAAAGAGAGAAGAGGTAGATACAATAAGCAGAGAATGATACAAGAATAACACCTTGTTAACATCTTTTAAGGGATACCTCTGTATTTTACGCTTAACGCTTCATATGTTGATTGTGTAAAACTTGGCCTGGAGTAAAAATAAAAGGAAAGAAACGAAAGTGAGGTCCAAACGCCGAGGGATAAACTCATCGAGCGTCCTTGTACTGAAAGAGCTCAGTGGTGGCAGAACAGATGTTTAAAAAAAAGCCAGGTATCCCATTGACAGTATTTATGGTCTTGCCTAAGGATCTGTTGAAATCGGTTTGTGCCTCATGCTCGACTCACAATATTGACAAGGCGAGTTTAATCTGATTAGAATATCATTCCTTTCTGATGGTTGAACTCTAAACTCTCTTTGATACATTAGAATATGTATGCACTTATCTTGCATTTTAATCACACTGCTGTCTATTTGAGATCCAAGTCACAGCAATTCCTACAAATGCAAGTTGAACCACAAAAACAAAAACACCCGATGGTGATATTTCCAATGTACGTACTGCTGTGTGCTCTCTGAGAAAAACTAAACACTGTACAAACTGTGTTCACCTAACTATTCAAAACACCATCATGCAGAATAATTATTAATCTCATACAAAATATTCAAACTGGTCCACATAAAAAAATAAAAAAATATAAAGAAAAATCATGGCACAATGGAAAAGGTTCATGTATTTCCTCCTTTGATATTGGAAACGTTGGCAATAACCTGCTTTATTTGAGATTAAATGTCTGAGTGTTTACAAAAACGCACAATGATGTGGAGCCCAGGACCTCGTCATGAATGTGACTTTCTGGTTTAAATACTGAAATAATGGAAAATCATCTGAACGCCGAGCCCAGATAAACTAAACTGAACTGTAGACGTCTGCAAAGCCTCTTTTTGTGTAAGTGATAGCAATGTCCAGACAAGTTGGAAAACCATATGACCTGAGGTGTACCTCCTGAATAGCAGATGATGGATCTTGGTGGTTGTAAAACATGATAAGGAAAAAAAACTGTCACATGACACTGTTGATCACTTGTTGGCCACCAAGTATTCAAGAGCGTTAACTGGGTTGTACAAAAAACATGCATGCTTGTGTTAATGTTTAAAGACATTAACACGCTCATAAAAAAACATGTTTGCAGAGGTTAAAAATACTTTACTGAGGGTGATCCAAGTGGATGGATCCGTTAAACCACGTAAACAACAACGGAAAAACATTAGGCACTGATCGTTTCAAAGATCCAAATCCAAAATGTTGCACCTGCTTTGAGGAAAAATGGTTGTGATCTCATGCTCAGAGATCAAACTTGTCTCTGCACTGTATAAAATTGTGTCATAGACATGTAAACACGGTTTAAGGACTAATAAACTTATGATCTCAGTTCTTACCAGGAGCTAATTTGTGTCTCAATAGGGGTATTGGTTGTGTATTTAAATCCAATTAACAAATAAAACCCTGATTTTGTTCGTTTTAGTTTCCAGTGATGATGTATCATGTCAGCAGTTTTTAAACCGAATGACCACTTTAAAAACCTTAAAGTTATATAGATTGAACTCTGAACTATGATTGAACTCCTCTTATCCACTCAGGGAAACCGAAACTGGTCTGTTCCTATTCCAGATTAAAACCTGCACGTCTGTGTTTGCCTCCTGGCTCGAGAGGCAGCTTGCCGACTGGTGTGGATGTGAGATGAGAAGTGCAGTGGATTTTCGGAAGATTCAGACAAATGTTTCACAGTGTGTATTTTTATGCGATTCGAAATGAGTGAATGGAAGGTGTGTGTTTGGGTGTGTGCGCCTCAGCAGTTCAGTATGGGTCTGTTTCTGTCTGGTCTGAATGGGAACACAGGGCTTTCAGAGTCAGACTTCCCTCTGTGGGGACCGAGCGTAGCCACAGCCTGGAAAAAAGCACACACAGACACACAGGTTGTGAGAAGATGCACAGACAAATGCAACCAGTGAATAAACACACACCTCCACTCATAAGTACTGTATACACACCTTTCTAATGGCTGTCCAGTCCTCCAGGATGTCCAAGTCAGGAAGCATATAGACAATATATGGGCGTGGACAGGGTTAAGGACAGTTACATAGGGAGTAGGAACTAATTAAAATTTGAGCACAAAGACATTTAGATACAAGGATTTTAGTTTTTTTTAGAAGAATTAAAAGAATACTATCAATGT
Source organism: Pseudopleuronectes americanus (assembly GCA_038501795.1). Classification (NCBI taxonomy): domain Eukaryota; kingdom Metazoa; phylum Chordata; class Actinopteri; order Pleuronectiformes; family Pleuronectidae; genus Pseudopleuronectes; species Pseudopleuronectes americanus. Next base: position 4,484,435 of record CM076726.1, read on the forward strand.
GATCAGTGACAGAGTTCTTAGCAGTAAATGGATATCAGACACCACTGAAGGTCTTCTTTTCTTCTTATCTGGACTTAAAGCATCTCTCCTCTTCTTCCTCCCCGACAACTCGTCATTCCACAGCTCTGAAAGACAGATTCAGACAAAGACAGACAGATTACAGTACTGTGTATGTGCACTGAATGTAATATACTCTGCTTATTGCCATAATCAAAATGTATTGTGTTTGGTAGCACATGTATGACATAGCTAAATGTGATGACTGTGTTCTGTGTGTGTTACCTGATGTAATGTCTATGCTGTGCCTATCCTCCTCCAGTCTTCTGATTTTCTCCTCCAGTTCACTCTGCACCGTATCAAGCAGCAGCAGCTTCTCACTCTGCAGACACACACACACACCATCATGTGAAACACAGATCGAACACAAATGCATGCATCCACATACCGGTACATTACAAACATTCACTATTGACAGAATAATACATAAATAAATTACAATTAAATTAAATGTTACATTTATATGTCTCGCAGCAGGGCTGGATGATATCGCTTAAAATTTTATCAAGATAAAAATGTTCCTATCAATCAATATTCATAAGAAAATTCACATTCATATGTATTTCAAGTTTAAAGATAGATTTTTGCTCCGTTCTGCTTTGTAGTTTTTAACTCTTCTTCATGAGCAGAGAATTAAAAAACTCTTGATAAACAGCAAAACCATTTCACAAACCTGTGCCAGATCATTGAAACCAATTGTGTTATATCTCCTCATTCTATCACTTTATACTATTATCAATGTTATATTGCTGTTATAATGTAATATTTATAATATTTTTTCAGCCCTATCTCCTTGAGCCAACAACTCAAAACGTAATGCATCAGCATTCTTTTTGTAAGACATGAGGTATTGAGGTAAATGAAGTGTGTGTGTGTGTGTGTGTGTCCAACCTCCCAGTGTTGGCATGCTGCCTGGATCTCACACTGATACTTGTTCTTCACAGATTCTTGACACAGCTCTCTGTAGATACCTGACGCACAAAGTGAGAGTGAATAGGGACACCAGAGTGTGTATGACTTCATGAGCTTGTGTATGTGTGTGTTGAAGTTACCTGCCACTTTAGTGCGGACCTGCATGTTCTCCAGTAGTACAGCCAGAGGCTCCAGATATTCTGATGCCCGACCAGCTTCAACCTCTGTCAGCTTACTGTTCACTTGACTAAGGCGCTCATGATACAGCCTGCACACAAACACAGATACAAATAGATTACAGATTTATTTATTTACATTTCTGACAAACTTGTGAAATATCTGTGTTGGTCTTACTGGTCTTTGAGATCAGTGAACTGTTTCTCCAGGGTGGACATTTCATCCAGGCACTCGACCCTCCTCCGCTCACAGTCCTCCTCATCCATTTCTGGAAGAGAATCAAGTATCCAACACACACAGACACACACAATTGTGATCGCCCCATTAGGTTTGCAAAAGTTTGCAAATCATGAAAAGTGTTATGATGGTAGACAGCATCAAAAGAATTGCACTGCCAAACCATTTTCAGCGAAACAATAGCATTTTTTAAGGCATCCGCAATATAACACTGAAATTCCAATAGAACTGTTCTGCTAAATGTCTCACCTGAGCTGTCGCCATCCTCCGAGACAGAGGTGGTGTCGGAATCCTCCTCCTCTGAGCTGGAAGCATCCTGCTCGTGCTCCTCCACCTCCATCTCTTCTGCTGTACTCTCCTTCTTCTCCCGGTCACGGTGCACCGGCATGGCAGCTATTCACTTCAGCCTGGCGGTGTTAAGACAACGACAGTCACCTTTCACAGCTGTAGTTACAACAGATATAGGTTTATACTTGTTTCTTGATTACAATTTAGGCTTCCAGACCATAAAAAGCCAATAGGTCTCAAGCAGCTCTGATTCTAGATCTGAGGTGCTAGTCAGTGTGTAACTTATCAGCTTAATATTACTGATGTTCTCTTATCGGAACGAGGCATTATCATAGGGAGGGTAATGGTTGCAAAGTTACACAGGATAGTAATTTTACACTGGAGAGACATGAAGTAATGAGAGACGTGATAGGCCGCAGAGTTTGAAAATGAAGGACACAAATTTGGTTGCAACTCTTGTTCCACTGTTGCATTTCTGACGTGAAGGCATAATTACAAATAAAGACAAATTAATTGTGTAGATTAGATTCTACCATTTGATGCGATGAATCAAACAAATAAATCAGCTAAAATAGATTTTAGAGAAACATACATATGTGATAAGATGTTACTCCTACCATCTGATTGTGACAAACCTATTGGTGTAAACCAAATGTAGACAGTGAGATGAAATCTACTGAAAACATATGTTTAGCACGTTTTCTCTTTATTTAGTTATTTTCATGGTAGATCAATTATGAAATTATTCTGAAATACAGTGATAAACACTGTTACGTTTATAAGCAGCCCTGAAAACAATGGAGCCTATTGGTAGAAAGGTAAACGGTATATTATTGCCTGAAGATATTTACTGTATTGACAGTTACTCACGCATCGCGATTTAAACTCATTAGAGGTGGTAGCTGTTTAGCTTATTATTAGTTATTTATACACAAGCACAGGCGAAGTAAACATTAACAAACGTCAACACGTCAAGTTAGCATTACGTTAGCATGTTTACTACTCACAGTAGTTAGGTAGCAAACGAGACAGAAACGATTTCTTTAAATAAAAACATAACCAATGCAGACAGAGAAGAACATCGTAACTCACAGTTGACGGAGGAGCTGGACGTCTGTGGGAGTGTTCAGATAAAAACTAGTCTCAGAACAATTGGCTTGATCGTGTTTTCCCTCGGTTACTGTTCCACTCGTGCCCGAGCTAAGCTAAAAACAAATCACAGTGCGGCGCTTTTATGTGTAACGGGAAATGTAGTTTTCTGTGTCGCTGATAATTACAACAGTAACTGTTTCAGATCCCAGCAGTTGACCACACTACCCACAATCCACCGCTGTAGCTCGAGACAGGGTTATCGAGGGGTGTTAAAAACTCCAACTGCAGTAAAACAGTAAACGCCGTTTGCTTCAGAGGCTTAGTTCATTGTTATAACACACGTTCGTTAACTATTTCCAACTGTGAAACCAAAGTTTAAATAGTGTTGAACTACATCCACGGTGAATGTCTCTGCTATCCATTACTTTGTTTTCCCTCCCCCGCCATGATGTTTTCTAAGTGAACAGCGGAGCTAGCTAACTAGCCAGGTTAGCCTTCAGGCTGTGGTGGAAGAAGGGAGGTGCAATGGATGGATGCTTCGCCCCGCTACGTTTCACGTATTTGTCATAGTTTCAACAGAATGCGTCCTCTCCGGTCGATCTGTGCATTTCTCGTTCGACTCCGCGGTGTTGCGGGGGGCTGCTAACTCACAGCGCAGTGTTAGTACATGACCCGGGAGTGTCGGCGTCTGTTTAGAGTTTGAAGATTAACGCTAGCTGGGGCTTTGGACGCGGCTACACGCACAGCTAGCTCCTCCTCGCTGACTACCATCGCATTCGTGTGTCCGCTGCCTCAGGAATGTTCTCCAAAAAGCCTCATGGCGACGTCAAAAAATCAACACAGAAAGTGTTGGACCCGAAGAAGGACGTGTTGACGAGGCTCAAACATCTGAGGATTGTCATCGGTGAGTTTAATCCCCTGAGCATGCGGGTACACCTCCACTGTACGTGCCAGCCTGGGCAGGCAGGGCATGCCACACCAAACTCCCAACAGAAAATCACCACAGTTGAAGTCGCTTTGAATGTAAACAAACGCGTCGGTTGTTAATGACAACGTCACAGACAATTTCAATATCTTCGATCATCCACTTATCAGTCGGGTTTCTACCTGTGGTCAGTGACAAATCAGTGTATCCCCTCCACCTTTCAGGCATTTGTTAGTGTTTACAGTCGTTGCACACCCAGTTGTGAGTCTTGTGTTGGACTGACTAATAGAGAGGTGATGTTGGCGTTAGAAACACATGCTATATGTTGTGTGTAAGTAGCAGGTGTCAGATTTTAAAATTGAATATGGCTTGGCATCTTTGCATAATGAATAATCTGTGGTGACGTTTTGCTGCCTGGTGAGAACATGTGTGTATGTGGCTGACAGCATTATATTTAGACACAGTGATGGATGCAACACACTGTTGTAGTCAGGCTGGTGTGATCCCTCCAGGGGTGTGCCTGCAGCAGGGCCTGAGTGCTGCTGCAAGAAGAGCTAGACAAATACATGCTGAGTGTTTTTTAGTTGTGTTACAACACAACACAGTGTGGAAAGGACAGGGGAGATGACAAGGTAATGCGTATGAATAAGTCATTGATGTTTGAGTGCGTGTGTATCTTTCCCTGACAACTCTCACGCATGAAAACACCCACAAACACACACTGACGGGAGAGGGAAACGAGCTCAATGATTTCCTCTCTCTGTCCAGTACAGTAGCTCAGCTTCCTGTTTCTATTGTGTGAGCTACTGCTGTGTGTGTGAGTTGTGTGTTGTGTGTGCGTGTTTGAGAAAAGGGGTGTGCCCCCTCTCTGTACTCTATGGGGAACATAGGACCTTGATAACAATCCCAGACCTGCAAGCACAAAACAGACTTGCAGTGACATTGTTTGAAAATGAATACTCGGACAGCTGAACCTCACTTGTTTTAATGATCATCTGTTAATGTAGCGCTGATGTGAGCGTATTACTGGAGAAAGGCCATTTGAGAGATCAAGAGGACTAAAAGTAGAACCTACTTCTCTATGTGGCTGGTGTTGTTAATTAAGCATTGTTAATGGAATCATCCCCAGTTGCTCAGTTTTCTTGGCTCTTAAACAGGTTCCTCCACAGAAACATCTTTACCTTTGCCATCGAAGGAAACAGATTGAGCACTTTGCAGCTTTCTATGGATTTTTGAAAGTCCCCAATTCAATAATTAGTAATTTGGCCCTTAAATGAATTAAAATATTACATGTTAGGTCTTAAATACATTGTATCAGCTCTTAGTTACAATACTTCTGTAACAATTTCAACTTAAAAAAGATAAATGTTTTTTAGCTCTATGCATTGTTTGTAATGTCTAAGTATGTTTATATGTTAGCACACTGTAATAAAACTACAAATAAGACCACCATAGAACTGATAACTGGTAATCTGTAGATACCATGGTCAGAATTTATCTGACTACAACTGGCTTGGCTGTGGTAAAGACTATAAATATCTACTTTCGCTGTCTGTAGTTTGAGAGAACATGGTTTGTCAAAGGTCATTCAATACTAGTCAACTTCCTCTTATCTTCAATTATGGGGAAGAGTAAGTCATTGTGGGACTGTGATAGTGTTTTATATCCGTTGTACTTGTCATAGGTCTGAATTTTCATTAATTATGGTCTCAAAAAGTCTTTAATTTAACTTGTTGACACCTGCAGAAACCCTGCCTTTGGTTAACTGCTAGTTTTCTCTAATTGACCAGTCCATACTTGATCTGAAAGAATGATTCAAAAAGACGCTACTTCCCTGTTCTGTAATCCACTTGATCCAATCAGGCTGTTAAGTAACTGCTCCCTGGCAATGTGTGGGGCCCGTCTTTGACCAAATAAAACTTACTACTTCCTTGAGGAACATGTTTTTATTAATAGTTTGCAATACCTTTTTTTTATACAGAATCTACTTGTAGTCTGGTTAAAAAACTAAAAACAGACCATTATGGAGACATATTAGCGAAGGTGGTTATTTTATAGATTACTGGTTCACACTTATTGGCTGTAACGATTAGCAGTAGATAAATAATCAATCCTGTGCAAAAGAAATGAAACATTGGCACACATATTTTTTATTTATCAATTAACTAATTACAAAGTACTCTTAACAGAAAAAAAGCCTAAATCAAATCCATAATAAGGGGACCTCCCTCTACATTTAAAACAGCAGCAATTATTTGCCCTGCACTCTTGCCCACTTTATCAAAGCCCTTGGCAGGAAGGGAGCTCCAGACCACTTGGAGAACGTGCGTGTGTGTTCAGACTTAACATAAACAAAGCCAGAGACTATCAGCAGAGGCTTGTGTGTGTTTTTCCGTGTGAAGCCTTATGTCCTCAATGCTTGGGTATTTTTTTTCCCCTTCAGTTTGACCCTGAACTTTTGCGGTGGTTTAAACATGTGTTTTATCTCAGTGTGTGAGTCAGTGTGTCTGCTTCCTAATGACGGCCAGTGGTGTTGAGGCAGAGATTCATTCCAGAGCACACAGGAAGGTAGAAGGTAAACTTCCGATCCTTCAGAAGAGAATAAATCTGTGACTGGGACACAGAGTGGACTCAGTCTTTTCTGCTGTGGCTCTACGTTTCACATGTGTATTTAGAGAACCCAGATGCTGCTGTGAGGCGACATTACCCAAATGTGGTCTTCACAACAACACAACATTGGAAATTCAGAATTAGTAATCTAAAAATGTGTTGACTACAGATGGATATAGAAGAGATGCCAATTTTGAACGCATCTCCCTTTTCTTTGTGATATTGTATCAACTTTTTTGTCTGTCTAACTGCATACAGATATGTGAGTTGAGGAAAGAGACACTCAAGATAAAGATAAAGATAAAGTGATAAAGTGGCTTTATTGTCAATTTCAGCATGTACAAGACATACAGGAAATCGAAATGACGTTTCCCACTCTCCCACGGTGAAACATATAAAGTGCACAGGCACAACAAATAACACAAAACATTTCTATAATTAACTAAACATACAGATATTTTAAGTACAGTGGCATAAGGTTCTCTAAAAGTGTTAAAGTGGTCATTTGTGATAAAAGTGCAAAAGTACCAGACAGTTTGTAGCAGAAGTAAACATACAGATTTTTTTAAAGATTTTCAAGTGTCAGGCTGAGCACATTTGATGTGTGTGTAGTGATGTGGCTATTTAAGGGAGATGTCTAAGTTTTATCAGCAATTGAGGTGAAGGATAAAAGTGAGGACAGCCTTGGAATCAGATCAGTTTTGATCTGCTATGAAAACTTCTGGATGGTTGTAACCATGGTGTTCTTCTCTAAAGTGTGTGTCTGTGTGTGCTTATTAATTGTTGGTTTTCGCTCTCATTTTCCAGAAAATGCAGAGCCTGCAGAGCTGAAACAGTTCTTTGACCTGAACTACTCCCATATCTACTATGTCTTCTTTGAGAACTTTGTTACCATCGAAGTCAGCCTCAAGCAAAAAGGTAAGTGTCACTGATGGTCAAATAACCCAAACAAAGCCTACAGGGCTGGCTGGGTGAATAATACAAACGAATCATTGCTAATAGAGCTATATTATTATGCGTTCATCTAGCTTATATATATATATCTGAACTACTAACTATATATATATATATTATGTACTTTAAAAAGAGGTTATTTCATGTCGAATATCGCACATTTTGATTGCACCATCACACATCTTTATTATAGATGTTATATTCTACACTGTAAAATGTAAATATACCTAATTTATTGGAAACACCACAGAATGTATAGTACAATGAACAAAAAGTATTTATTATTGCACTATTACATATTCAGCATTACCAAAATAAGTCGTAATGGTACTTGACCAGTTTATATCTGCTTTTACTAATTTCTTTTTAGACGTTTACTTTTGTCTCCCCTTTTGTATATTTTGCCTTGTGTAGACCTAATTTTCACTACCATTTTCTTGTAAGTCGAGTGTGCACTACTGAAATAACAGTAAAGAGCTTGAACTTGTTCCAGGTCATAAGTCTCAGAGGGAGGAGCTGGACTCAATCCTCTTCATCTTTGAGGTAATTCAATCTCATACATTTCTACCCAAAAGGGAAGTCTGGAGAAACCTGCTGGTTAACCCTAATAATTGTGGAGCTGCCACTGTGGTGTCCATCTATTACAGTGTATGATGAACAAAACATGTATTTTTACTATTAGTATGTTTCCATCTAAAAAACATGTGATATTGCACCAAACACCAGTCCCTCACTGTAATTTGAGTCATTTCTGCTAAGGCCTTTCTCGATCGATAAATTATACAAGACGTGTTACGTTACAATTATAATTTTAAACTGTTGAAGAACTTTGGATTAACGTTGATTATTGAGTACTGAGGGATTTGAACGGATTTAATTCATCAGTAGGGATGGAAACTTTTCTTCTCTTTTAACTATATGCTAGATTCAGGCTATAGAACAGAGCTCTGACATGGATCACTGAGGTGTTTGTGATGACTGTAGGTGGTCTCGCTCGGTACCACAACACCAGCTGAATTTGACCTCAACCTATTCAGACCACTGGCATTTTGCAACACTTCAAACTGAGTGGTGTTGCTTAGAGTAGCCAGGATATATATCATCGTGAGTGCCTGGGTGTTACTGACATCCAGTTGCCCCTTCACACTCCAAACAAACTCCTATTTAAATTCAGGACCGGCCAGGGAATGGCACAGGACTAGAGAATACTTGTATAAAAGAATGCACTTGTAGCTAAATTTACAGCAATAAAATAGAATTACTTATGATTTAAGAATCCCTTTAACTCTGCCAAGGAGTTTTTCTTCTCTGTCTGTTGGTTTGATTTTTAGCAGCATTATGCAAAACTACCCAACCCATATGTATGACATTTTCAACAGGCGTGGGGGTTGACCCGAGGAAGAACCCATTACATTTACATTTAAACATTGTGAAAAAGTTTCTCAGAGCATATTTCATGAATCTTGATGAAATAATCTAGCATATTTAGGTGACTGATATTTATGAGTGTATGCAATTAGGTGCAGATCCAAATAACAAAGCAAGATTTATGTGGATTAATAAAGAGACTGTTGGGCCTTGGCGGCAGTATGAGTGTCATTCTAGGTCTTGTTATAAATGTTATTATATATTAGTTGCAATGTTGTGTTGTAACTCATCTTAAATTATTTTCTCATGATGTTCACTTCCCCCCAGAAAATTCTCCAACTCCTTCCAGAGAGAATCCAGTGCCGATGGCAGTTCCACAGCATCGGTATCTCACAAACACACTCCAGCCCTTTTCATGTCGCATGCTACTGTTTATCTTGTGCCTTTATACAGCAGATCAGAGTGCAGCAGAATACAATGTGTTGTTGAATCAGGTTGAACCAGTCTTAAACGGCATCACCACTTACTTGTCAGATTATTTCATCTAATGTGTACTGATCAACAAGCACCAGAGCATAGCAAAGTGAAAATGTATGACTTGATGTTGCTCTGCAGTTGGAGTAGAATTTGTTAACGCAGGCTTAAATTTTCCTTCAACATGTCTTTACCACAATTTGAAATATTATTATTTTCTCCAAGTAAAGAAAAATGTGGCTACATTCAGTTAGAGACCCTATGCACTGTCGTTTTAAATGACCAACATGAAATCTCTTTCTCTCACAGGGCTGATTCTCAAGAAGCTGTTACACACAGGGAACTCTTTAAAGGTACAGCTCTATTTTGTTGACTGTATTATCTTTCACTCATAGTCTATGTTAATCCTTTAGCTTCCATCATAATCATAAGCTTAGACATGTCTTGTCTGTAAACTGTCTGCACAGGGTTGACGAATGTAGGCTTGTGTTCCTGTTTAAAGTCAAAGTGTTTATCTTTCTGATGTTTGATGCAGACCAACATATTGGAATGCGCTTTACATTTGATGTGTTTAAGACACAGTCAATGCTAAAGTGATGTTTTTTCTTGTGTATGTATGGTTGAATGCACTCATTGTTAGTCGCTTTGGATAAAAGCAAATGTAATGTAACGTAATAGGTTTTATGTATAAGGAGAAGGTATTTGCACTAATTTGGTGGTTGTGTCATTTGATATGTATGAAGGCAGACCTTTTTTATTTGCTGTGACTGTCCTACTCAACTTGTTATATGGGTACATTTTGCTGCACACTTTGAAAATAAATTACTTCAAGTCTTTAATTTGAAAGAAAATAATAGTAAATGCTGCAAATAGTGCATATTAATTTGGTTTCTCCTCCTGTCTCCTCTCTCTTCTTCTCTACATTGTAGATCCGCCGTGAAGGAGTGCGTCTGTTCCTGTTGTGGATGCAGGCGTTACAGAGTAATGCAGAGCGGGAGCAGCTCTGCATGTTTGCCTGTTTGATTCCTGGCTTCCCAGCTCCACTCTGCCATGGGACACCACGTACCCTGGACACTCTGATCAACCCCCCACTAAATTTGACAGAGAGTTAGTGCAATACACAAACACACCCAAACACACACAGACATACACATGCACACAGTGGAGTTTAACTGATAATGGTGATGACTAGTTACAAGATACATGTTGGATAACACATGGAATCCCTTTACTTACATACATTAGCAACATTGTAATATAAGATAGTAATAAGTCTTCTGCTTCTCCCCCCTCCAGCTCAAGTGACCCCAGAAGAGATCACTCCATTGGTTCCTCCCCAGTCAGGCGACAAGAACCAGGAAGACCTCACTGCGTACTTCCTAGAAGCCCTATTGAAATACATGGTAAACCAGGTATTATCATTATTTCTTACTAACACATCTAACACAAGTACACTCCTGAAAATGTTCTGGTGCGTTACTAATGCCACTAATGCTAAACATAGAGGATTTAACCAGTTACTGTCATTTATCCTTGTTGATAAAGATATCATCAAATCAATGGCTGGTCACTAAATTCCTCAAATAGTTTCATCCATTATTGACACAAACTGATTTTGTTCTGCTATTTCCTCCTGCTGCTGTCACACACAAATGCATGCAGTCATCAACACACTGATATCATTCTCCCCTGGAACAATGGTGCTCATCTCCCCTTGACCCTGTTTTGTGCATGTATAACACAAGTGTGTGTCTGTGTGTGTCCACTAGGCCAAGTCTCTAGAGTGGCGTTGTAAAGAGAACCATGAACGTGGCTTCAGCTTCCTCTTTGGTCACTTCAGGAAGTTTTACCTTCCTCACATCTTTCCCAACTTTGCCATGGAAACCAGCCTCTACAACCCAATTATGGGTGAGTACAAGATAAAGAAAATCGGGAAACTCACTGGGACACACAGAGACAGCAGTAATGTTGTATTTCTGCAAATCCTACACCACATTAATAAAGATTTTCCTCTTACCCGGTAGATGTGCCTCCGATGCGTCCTAAGCCTTACTACAGTGTGGTGCGCAGGGAGCAAGACGGTGGTGAGACCCTTTACTGCACCAAGGAGAGTTTCCTTCAGGCCAGAGTCATCTTCATACGCTGGCTGGTTTCCTTTTGGCTGGAGCCACGACCCAACACACAAACACACATCCCAGGAACGGAGGGAGAGAGCATCCCCAAGAACATACAGGTAATGCACAAAAATGTTGTTGTTGAAAACTGTTTGAATGGCAATACTGGGTGATTTGATAAATGAGTTCATGCTAACTACCCAGATATTCTCCTATTCATATTAAACACATTAGAAATGTAAAGGACATTTCTTCCTGATGTTCAGAGGGGGAGGGCTTAGAGCAGCATATGAAAAAGCTGATGATAGATAAGACGATGGAATATAAAATGTATATATTATCCAGTTTCTCTTTATTTTCTCACTGTATAACCTGCATTACTCTTGACCTCCAGCGAGCAGCAGCCGGCCTGGCAGCTCGCTCTGCCGGCAGCTCAGATGACAGCAGTGGAGGCGTAAGTCGGTCAGACAGCCACCTGGAAAGCAGCGGGGGTTCCTCTGGGCCAGGAGGAGGCAGCATGGGGCTGTCTGGGGGCTTGGGGCTGGGGGGTGAGCCCGAGCAGAGCCACTCCAACACATCTACCCTGACTGAGAGGGAACCCAGCTCCTCCTCGCTCTGCTCCATGGATGAGGAGCAGCTGACGGACATGGAGGTTGTGAGAAGAGTGCTGACCTGCTCCAGAACCAACGTTAACTTCATCACAGAGATCTTTAGACAGGTGAAGGAGAAAGAACTATTTTTGACATTATGTAGGTGTCACTCCCACTTTTGTGCACAACCTTGTCACCTTAAATATGTCCTTTTCCCCTAAATATGTAAAGGGTCTTTGGGTCCCGTGAGAGTCGCTATAAAAATTGTATTCTTATTTTAGGATGTCACACCTTTGACATGCAAGTGAATAGCATGCTAAGGCTGCATTTTGTGTAGATCTATGTAGATTTATTTCTATTGTTAGAGAAAACCTACTTGCAGTGTCCCTGTACAGGCCACTTGGTTTTCTACCAGTTTTTTTCATTGAAGGATACTTAAAATTAAATAATAATCAGTATTTTTTGTGAAATTTGATCTTCTAATTATTATTTGATTTTCTTTGCCAATATAGGCATTTCTCCTTCCTATGTGTGAAGCGGCAGCGATGCGAAAAGTGGTCCGTGTTTATCAGGAATGGATCTCCATGGAGGACAAACCAGTGTTTATGAAGGAGCCTGACGAGGGACATTATCCCACTGCCACAGGTGGCAGTTTGGATTCAGGCTCTCAGCACGGGGACAAGGAAGACGAGGTGAGGAACAATACCTGAGAGCACATACCTCCATAGCTGTGCCCTATCTCGCCTTGTCAAAGCGTAGTTTCCTAGTAATTATCTAGACTTTTTACACTCGTCATAAAAACAAACAAAATCTCCAACTTCTATTCAGCATGCGGTGTGCTTGCACACATTATCACGCAATCATCCATACATTTTTTACTGTCCACCCACAAAGCAAGATCTCATTGTTTCAGCTGCTGTCGAGAGCTTAACCGCAAATGCCATGCAATGCAGCTCTTGGATTTCATTCTCTTCGCTGTGTTCCTGTCACTTGGAATCTGTTGCATGTGAGAGTGATGTTTGGGAAAGTGCAATCCTGCTACCTTAAAAGGTTCAATGAATTCAGTGAGAAACGCTCCACAATTTTACCTGACCCATACCGCCTCCTTCCACAAAGTTTAATGTTAATCTGTCCAGTAGTACTTGCATAGTGCTTCGAACAGACAGACAGACGAAAAAAGTGAAAACATTACCTTCTTGTCAGCAGTAATAAATGATGGAGCATGGGAACCGATCTTTATGCACACAAACACATTCCTCTTAAAGGCCCACTTGTTTTAAGCTTCCTGCTTCAAGTTTTTAACCCAGAATTTCTGTTTTATATTTTGATCTGAAGCCCAGGCTGTGATAACATGCTATTTATAAAAACTCTGGAGCTGGATGATTTTCACAGGCTGGGTGACACTCCATGTGTTGAGTAAACAGAGTTGTCTGTGTGCTTGCTTTCCTTGTCAGGGAATGAACAAAGAGATTGACAGTGAATTACTGGAGTACAGTGTTCATGCTGGAGTTCAGACTACACTACAGGTATGGTTTTAATCTGCCTTCATGTCTCACTAAAACACATCGTCGTTGCAGGATATTGTTTTTTACACTTTTTAGAAAAGTGGGTTTTGACCCATTTAACATCCTAACCACTTGTCTGCTTGTGTGCAGGTGTTTATCACCCACTCCTCGAATGTTTTTCTAATCGAGCCTGCCAACGACATCAAGATCCTTTTAGAGGAGCATGTCGACATGTGCAAGCGAGTCCTGAACATCTACCGCAGCCTCGTCATGCACGAGACCATGGACAATAAAACATGGTAAAAAAAAATAGACTGGACAAACACAATCAATGTTACTTGTTAGTGCAGACTGATATTATTTAAAACAGCAAAAACTTTAATTTGGGTGCCTGTGTTTGATTCATAGGGAACAGATCTTATTGGTGCTGCTCAGGGTGACAGAGTCAGTGATGAAAAGACCACCGTCCATCATGCCTCAGGGAAAGAAGAACAACACACTGTCGGGACGACTGGCTGGACCTATCTTTCAGGTACATCACTATCACTACATCAATTAAGGTAAATTAACACAAGGAAGGACACAGGATTTTTTACTGCCCAGTCTCTGGAAAACAGATTGGCTTGTGGTATTCTAGATGCTTAATATATAATTGTCTACTAAACTATATGTAATAGGTTATATATTTGCTGATTGGGTAAAAGTACATGATGCACTCATGGCAACTTATAATCCTCTATAAGAGTAGTTTGCTTGAATATGATTTTGATCTTAACTTCTCAGATATCAAGTTGCCCTGATAACTTAGTCAGAACACGGAATTATTTGTAAAAATATTTTATGAACACATTTATTAAGTTTAATTGTGGCCAAGTATGATCCAGTCAGTATTCACTCCCAATTATTATTTATTTTTATTTGTAGAAAGCTATTCTTATATAACATTATATCTTTTCACCCCCCCTCTTTCTGCACAGACTCTAATAGTAGCCTGGATTAAGGGGAATCTGAACGTCTACATCAGCCGGGAGCTGTGGGATGACTTGCTCTCCGTCCTGTCCTCCCTGACATGCTGGGAGGAGCTGGTCACAGAGTGGTCTCTCACCATGGAAACCCTCACCAAGGTATCATGTTTTCAGCAACCGCCAAACATTATATCAAGCATCCTGCGTTTTGCATATGAATAACTTATGTATATAGTTGTGCAATAAGACCAAAATCTCAGATCCTAATATATGGTCATTTATCTCATATCCAGATAACTATACACATCCTCACTCCTTGCTTGTTACACATATCTTTTCTCAACTGTATAATTGGGGGCCATACCTTTGCAGATGTTAGTTGCAATGATGGCTGTTCTTCTCCTTCCATCCTCATGATCCTTTGCTTTATAATGTTTTAATCCTTTGAGGGGCCATGCTGAAGAATATACCTAGTATATCACACTACTTCAAATGCCCGTGGCTGGAACTGCTTGTGATTATAATGACACTCACGACTGGTTTTCCAGGTATGGGTCAGTAGGTCCTTACATAAGTCAGTTTTGGAAAGAACTGCAGCAGTACATCATCCCAAACAGAGATACAAACTTCAATACACGTGTACTCAGAAAATGATGTACATACAGAGCAGAGGGAGTTGTTTTGTTCTGAGCTTGTGGTTTTTACTTTGCAGCTCAATGCTTTTATGCTGTAGGTTGTTAGGGAAATTAACTGGTTCCTTTTTAAACAGCTTGGTAAATATATTTAGCTACTTCTGTTTCCTTTTCTTTACTTTCATATTCTGAAACCTCTCACCAATCTCAACAGCATATTCGGATGTCACAGCAGTCTTTTGTTCCTACTGGAAAATGCACAATGTTTGCCAACAATGCTCAACTTTTTGTTGGTGTGATGATAGCAGCTCCACAGCAGCAACACGTCTCCTTTACTAATTCTACTTCTGAATGAGGTTTCAGTTTCAGTAACTATCGGATCCCTCATCACAAAGGTTCCCTGCACAAAATTGTCTCTGTCAGAATGTGAAACATCCAAACTCCTCAGAAGAGTGAGAACATTAGACATTAAATGTTGTTTTCATCAAGTTTAGCTGCATGTTTCCGGCAGTAACAATCCACAAAAACCCAAACTATTCTGGCTTGTCTTATAAAAATATCATCATTCATGCTTTTCTTTTCATTATCCGTCATGTACTTTCCTGTGTATGTCTCTAATTTGTAGGTGCTGGCCAGGAACCTGTATACCGTTGATCTCAACGAGCTGCCTCTGGACAAACTCAGTGAACAAAAACAGAAGAAACATAAAGGAAAAGGTTGGTCAGTCGCCAGAGACTCTGACAGATCCTGTGTAGACACACACAACTTCCTAAGAGCAGGTCTGATGCTCAGCCAGCTGAGCCTAGCATCACATTAACCGAAGCCATCATCAACACTTAAAAACAGTTACAATCATAATCCTTAGTGAAAAAAGTAGGGTGTACAATGCAGGCACCCCAGCTTAGTGTCAACAATGTCACACAATTTCTCAGTCATGATGATATGGAAGTCTACTGCGGCCTCAATTTGTCAGACTCTTTCACATTTTGCACACTTAAATTTTTTTTCAAATTTGTATCACATAATCAAAATGTGAAATGTGCCATTTACAGGAATATTCAGTCCCAAAGACTCATCACTGGCCAAAGGCTTTACTTATGCCTCAATCAGAATCTGCTCTAGTTACAGTACAGAGAGAGACAGAACATATCCTTATACACCAGTGAATTGACACTCACAATATATCATTCCTTCTCTGCTTCCCTCTGTTTATACTCAAGGTATCGGTGCAGAGGGCCAGCGACAGATTGTGGATAGTTCCTTCTCTAAAGGCTGGAGCAGAGATCCACCAGGTCAGGCAGCAGTAATGAGGCAGCGAAGTGCCACCACTGCCGGTTCACCAGGCATCGAAAAGGCCAGGAGTATCGTCCGCCAGAAGACTGTAGGTCAGTATTTCCCTTCTTAGACGTCCATCCTCCTGGTGTTTGTGAGAAACAGACTTACGGGAAACCTTCAGCTGTGGCCATTGATGGGAGAGAAATGGTCACAAAACCATTAGACTGAAAAAGACGTTTTTAGCTTACAGCAGGACAAGTTATGATACGAACAAATCTGAAGATACATTTTGGAAGGGGTTTTGTATTTGTTACCTTCCAACACTCCCTATAAAATTAACATTTACTTTTTTGAAACACTTAAAAAAAATTTATTAACAAGACAAACTACATACAACCCATGTACTTTTGCCTGTTATTATTTCAGTTACTACTTTCAATTTATGAAGTTCTACTTCAGTTCTCAGTGATGATACACATGTAATTATCCATGCAAAATGATTGTGGACTGTAAAAATAAATTAAATACATAAATACTGCTAGAGGTGTGTCTATGAGGCCTAAAATGACTTAACATATCCAGGTAGTGTATTTATTAACCCTTAATAAACTGGACCATTGCTGATAGGCTTAGTCTCTCTTTAACATGTTATGTACCACTTCTAAAACCCCCTAGTTCTGGGACACACTTCCTGTGTTGCTTGATGTGCAGTACCGGTACATCCCAGTTTTATTTTCTATGTCCATGTTAACAGAACCGGTCCGAATGACCTCATTTCCTGCGTGAGACACAGATGTTGCGTGCAGCTCGAGTCTCACTGCTACAGTGCATCCTCTACTGTTTTGATGCCTTTCTTTTATTTGTTCAGCTGGCGGCTCTCAGCATCAACAGAAAGAGAAAAGATCTGCTGATAGTCATATTGACATCATACCAACAACGTTAGATAAAACGCACACCTTTTCAATTGCCCTGGTGTAGGACAGTGGTTTTCTCGTGTGCACTCTCTCGTTCTCTCTTTTTCTGACCAATGTTTGAATTATGTGAATTGCTTGCTGGTTACAACTCTTGATTACGACTCATCAACTATAGATGATTATTATTATTGATGGACAAAACCTTTATGTAGAAAGAGGGCTGGTATTAACCTCTCTGCAGCAGACATGCTAGAGGTGCAGGGGACACACCCATGTGAGCTGCAGCAGTTTAGACACATGCAACACAGGCAGTCCATCCTGGGCGTTGGTGTGTTTTCACTGTGACTCAAGCTAAAGAACAATTGCGTGTGTAACGCAAATGTATTTAAAAGTCGTAGCTTTGGTCAAACTGGCAGACAACCTCCTTTTCAGATTTAACTGTCTCTGACCAGCATTAAGACAAATGTAGTGCCCCTGTGTACCGAGGTCATGTGAGGCGATTTGAGCTGCCACCCGCCTCTCACTATCTTCTTCCAGAGCTAACCCTGTCTCACTCCTCCCTCAACTCCCTCGCCTCCTTCCCTCCATCGCCCTTAAACTTTCCTCTTCATCGCTGTCTTCGCTCCATTTTTCTCCATCTATCTATCTTGATTTTTTTTCTCGACATAATATTTGAATATGTCCTTTTTTTTATTCCTTTCACTTTTTCCTCCTTCCCATATATGTGCATTTTCTTTCACTTCAACACTTTGCCCTCCCTTTCCCTCTGCACTCATCCTTCCTTCCTTCTGTTTCACACCCTTCCCCATTTTCTTCTATTTCTCTTCTATCTCTTCTTCCCAACTTGTTAGCCCTGCGTAGCTGTTCTACGGGGGACTCTCTGCTGTCCTCCTTTATCCGCAGTGCTAAGAGTGCTCCTACTCTGGCTCCGCCTCTTCCTGTCCTCCACCACCACAACCCTTTACTACCCCCCCTTGCCGACCAGCTGGCAGGTACACACTCTTTGCACTACCTGTCTGCCTGGAAACTTTAGCCATCATCAGCACGTCTGTCTGAAAGTGAAACTTAATGTCTGTCACCTCGCCTCCGTCTCCCCATTTTTGCCTGTGTAATTATCATTCCTTAGGGAACGATTTGCACGTGGTCCACTAGGAATCATCAATCTGTAACTGTTAATGATCATTCCCTTTTAAAATCTCTGCAATCATCTCATCGGCATTGGCTGAAAATGTGCATGTGACAAATGGATGATGATACCATATTGTGCTGTCACTTAAGCTTAAGTTTGGTATTTATTTATTTATTTTTCTTTTTTTAAATAGTGATGTTTTAGTGAAGAGATGAGGTACTTTTCCAAGTCGTCTCATCAGATATAAGGTGTAACACGTTGGTCTTGGCCATGTGAATGAAAATGAGGGTTCACCTGCTTAAGTTATACGGGGAAAATTCTGTTTCTGATGAACGCTTAATTAACACTTCATAGGTGATATTGAGAAGGAGTAAGAAATTATCACATTGGTTTGTTTTGAGTTGCATAAAGTGAATCTGTCTTATTATGCAACTGTTAATTAATTACTCTAATATATGTCCTCCACAGCTAACACTGCTTTCCATGTATAAGTTAGTTACTGTTGGGGTTTTAACATTAGTTGGCACAATTGAATTTTGCATAGAGAGTATTGTATGACATATAGCCACGCTTCTAGCAAGGGGTCATCATCTTCTGATGTTTTAATTTAACTCATTTTACTTATTAAGCGCAATTTAATTTGGATGTTAATTGCAAATTTTAACAGTTTGATGAAGACGGAGCGTGTCTCTCTGTTTCTGTTGTCTGCATGAAACTAGGAAGCTACTCGTGTTTGCCTGCCTGCACAAATGCACGTTCCTCTTTCGGTCATTTTATCAACTACACATGCATGCTTCCTTTTCTGCCAAACAGATGTTTACTCTTTGTTTCTGTTCCCTTCTTATTGATTTCCTTGTGTTGTCGGAGATGACTCAACTTGACTCTCTGTCATCACTTTGATATGATTAGGCCCCAAATGTCAGTGGCTTAAGATTCAAAACAAATATTAGCAGATTTTTTGGTGACTTAAATCTATGATGCACCTCTCTTTTCCCCAATCTTGTAATCTTCTCACCACAAGGTGTTGTCATGCTCATGATCATCAAAATCGATCACTTACACACCTTTGAGAATTCTTTGTTTTCTGCACAGGTATCTAGTATTCACATTGTTTATTTGATAACTTGTGTCGGTTCCGTATTCGTGTATTTAAATCAGTTGATCCCCACTTACCCTCTACTAACCTCACTCCCCTTCCTTTGTCTTCCCCTAATTAACAGACCTTGAGGACCCACCAATCACACTGACATCCCGCGCCTCTCGAATGCGTCACTCCTCCCAGAGCGACGAGGCCCCTCCCACCTCCTGTTCTGAGGTGTTCCAGGGCGGGACTTGTGACCTGGACGCCCTGGCCCCTTCATCCCTCGCAAGGAGCAGCAGTGCCTCTGACATCATGGAGCCTTTCATTGCAGAACGTGTCAAAGGTGAAGACCCTCAGAGGGACCCCACTTCAATCCCAAACCCCCACCAGCACCAACACCACTCAACCACTCCTTCTACACTCGCAGCCAACAGCCACACAGCTCAGCTACTTCCACACTCTCCCCACTCCCCCTCTCCCACCCCTCTTACCTTCTCCAATGGTGTTGTTTCCTCGACCTCAGAGGGACAAGATGATGTTAGTGTTTACGACCAGTTCTGGCAACAGATTGGCTCTCGAAGCCGAGGTTCTAGCTCTGATTGGGTAAGCGATTGGGATTCTGCCTTCACCATTTCATCTGAAAAGGACATTTATGCAGAAGACGGTGAAATGAGAGCCGGTGCAGAGGAGGATGATTTATTCTCCTCTATTAGGGACTACCTCACTCACAAAGGAGGGGAGAGAAAGGAGGAGGCTGGAGAGAGCGAAAGTCCTGGTCACACATTAGAGAACAGTGTTACTTTACCTGCGCCAGTGCAAACCGGTGTAGCTAGAGCACAAATAGAATCCGCAGCACAGGTAGGAGAGGTGAGACAGGTGGTGAGAGACGACAGGCAAGGAAGTAAGTCAGTGAGACACAGCAGTGTGGATTCAACAGAGGAGAGTGAGGCAGAGCAGCGGAGCATCTATGAATGCCTGGAGCAGCAGTGTCAGTGGCTGACCCCCAATACCAGGGGAAGTGCAAGCTTAGAAAGAACCACTTTGGAGAAAAAGGGAGGAGGAAATACAGGGAAGACAGCAGGATGGGACGATACATGTGACGTGTCTAGGGAAACGGGAGAAAATAAACAGATTGTAAAAGAAGTAGCAGGAAATGAGAGGCCAGTTTTAATTCAACAAGAAACTAACCCAATAGAATCTAGCCTTGAATCAAACCAAACCACCCAAACTACAGATCCAGCTAAGGTCAAGGTGCCTCGTAGTAACACCAAGAGGCTACATTCTGGGGGTGTTCATGTCAGCTTCAGGCCCTCGACTGAGTCGGTCCAGTTCCACAACCCCCTCGAGAGTAAAGAGGCTCATTGGAAAGCCCGACTGCGTCGCCTCAGTCATTTTCACACACACAGTCACTCAGCTGGGGAGAGGCCAGGAGCCGCTGCTGGGGCAGGGTCAGGGGGCAAGCCAGGAGCAGGCGGAGCAGGTAAGTTTGGCTCTGTGGCTGGGATAAGCCAAAGAGCAGGAGGACATGAGAAATCAGCCTCTGGGACTGTTACGGATGGCAGCGGGGTGGGGGGCACAGCAGGAGCTGGAGGTCTGGAAAACAGAGCCAGTAGTGGAGGGGACTATGTGGGATCCAGTCTGAGCGCTGAGGTTCATTCAGAAGCACTATCAGGCCCTTCAACTTCCTCAGGCGTGTCATCAGGTGTGCGTGGGCGCTTGGGACGTTCAGCCTTGCGATCTCGAGCTTCCCGCTCCCGCTCCCAGGAGCCAGGCAGCACTTCCTCACGTCACCACCAGGGAGCCCTTCTCGGTGGCGTTTATAAGACTGTGGTTCACGCGCTGTCCTCCAAACCCCGGCCCCGAGGTCAGGGGTCATCCCAAGGCTCGTCGCCACAGCGGCAGGGCCGGGCTGCCATGGGTGACGCATCGTTAAGAGACCTCTACTCCCATGTCCTGGGCTACTTTGGACGAAAGACGACCACGCCAGGTGAGGATTGCAACGAACGAAGGGCTCGTAAAGGACATGACAACTGTGGAGTGACGTATACTCACAAAACACAAACATCAACAACTCTCTTTTCCTTTTTGGCTGTTTTTAACTGGTTTGTTATGATGGAATGATATTTTTTTTGGGCTGACACTCATCATCTTGCTACTGGACTGAAATTCAACTCCCTGTTGATGTGTTTCACCTTGATCGTAGCCCCTCCTCCAGCCTGCCTCTTGTCAAGGACCCCTCGTCCTCCCATACCCTCCCACCTGTTCCTCTACCTGAGGAGCCCCTCCCCCCCTTCTCCTGTCTTCTTTTTTCCTAAGGGTTTTGGGAATTTAACCTCTTCTGCCCATTTCTCCCCTTCTCCACCTCCCTCTCCTCAATTTTGCATGCCGCCTCCTCGTACCTCGTTCGCCTCCTCCCCGGACTCTGGCCCCTCTTCAGCTGTACAGAAGGAAGTGCGCCTATAAAAAAGACATGGTTATACATAATATCCTGCAGAAACCCCCAAATGGTTTATGGCATTGTACATCTTGAGAGCATTTGCCTTGTGACATTTAGAATAAAGGTATAGATATAACAGTTGAGTTTATAAAGGTATTATTATTATAGAGTATTATTTTAGATGAGAAAACACAAAGATATTGTTGTAGTTCATCCCCAGACCACTAGAATGCAGCATAAGACCATATGTCAAATTCTTTATAATAACACATTTATTTGAATGAATAAAAAAGGTTTATAATGGTTATTTGCCATGTACACTACCACAGAATAATGCACATTAGATTCATCAGTTCAAATAACATCTTTCTATTCATTCTAAATATATGGCTGGGAGGCAGCAGAACTTGGGTGAAATCATTTTGTTTTGATATGCGCACAGTGAGCATCACATCAGCTGAATCTGTCTTGATGTGGAAGTCACTGTCGTGCAGCCACATTTGATCTGTCTTACTTACATATTCCCAGCTTGTGCCAAACGGTGCCCACCAGTAGTTTGTGTATTAATTGGCTTGGCTTTTGTGCAAGATATTGTGTATCTGCATCTTCATGATGTCCGCTTGTTTTAAAGTATGGGGGTCTCCTCCCCAAGCTGTGCTCAGCTGACATTACTGACTTGATCTTTCTCAAGACATCAGCTTTCTGTAGGTTTTAGAGTGAAGAGTCTTCTTATCTGCTCTGCTGTACAATGCTGTCAGAACTGTAGCGTTGTCCACTGCAGGGTTTCTGTAAGTGTTTGTTACATTTTTGTCTCTTGACTGGTTTCTCAGCAGCTAGCTCATTGCTGGGAAATATTAGAGGAGTGTTGAGCAGTCATCGTCCAACTGCACAGGCTGAAAGCATCAATAACAAAAATATCACGTCCAGTACATGCATGTGTTAATAAACAGATCTACAAGGAAAAGCCTATGAAGCTATGGTGGAAGATGAAGGCTGTATGAAATGTAAGTGTAGTGTTAGCTAACATCACAGTTAATCATGTCTGCTGGGCTACTTTGTACTTAACCATAGCACCAACAATTTCAAGCTGTAGTCCCAGTTTGAAATGCATTATACCTAGATGCCAGGATGTCAATAAGTATATATAAGACTTTTTCATACAACAGTGTAATTAGCTTAATAGCTGCTTATCAGCTACACAATAGGATCTGATGTTTTACCTCAGCATATGGTACAATACAGATGTCTCATTCCTGTTGCTGTTGGTGATGACATGGCAAATAATCATGACAGCCAAATACTCTACCAGCAGTCACAGCTAAATTCATGTTATTTAACATCTGGGCCAGAAGAGCTAACTGTGCAACAAACTAATTATAAGTGTCAACAGGCAGAAATGTAAAGAAGAAATGCAGTAGACGACGTTAATCTGAGCAAAATTAGCGTTTAGGCTTTGTTGCTTTGTTGCTCCTAACTTAATTTCTTTCTTGTGATCACTGCAGCAAGATGCTGATCCTCAAATAAGCAGTTTAAACTTAAATGATGGAAAGCTGTCTTTGCTCTGACCTTCAGGGGTTTTGTTGCACATACAATCAGGACACAAACTGATGTAACACTGCACCTGCAGGGCAGTGCAGTTTGCACGAAGCCTGTCTTGTTGTGTGGTAAGTGTTTAAGTCCAAAATCTTCAAGGAAAAATGTGCAGCAAGGGGACATTTCCATTTGCTAAAAAGGCAGTAGAACCTGTATTCTTACTGAAGGAAATAACTAAGCTTTATTGATCAAAGCATTATATTGAACCAGGCTCTGTCAACTCCATCAGCCACAGGCTTGGGAATTAAAGATAAGTTTGTTAATCCTGCGAGAAATTTCACTGCCTCCAAGCTAACAGCAACATAACTAATAGTAACAAACCTGCCGCTTGTTCTGACCTAACAAGGTGATATTCTCTCTTGCTCTATGTGCATGATCGTGTGAATTAACTCCTGCCTTGCTTTTCTGGTGGCTGTCGATGTGCCTGCTGTCTTGTGGCTTTTTTTTAACATCAGTCTTTCGATAACCTCAAGGCCGACAGTGCAAACACAGCAGAGCTGCTCTTACAATCCAGACAAACTCTTCATCTATTCATTTGTTTGTAGTTTGTTATGGATAACGTGACATTTTAAAATATTATCTTATCAAGCACCAGCAGCCGTAATAATAGCAATAATTTAATCCTGCTAATCCTACATGGATGGTGTTGGAATATTACTTTCTGACATATTACAAATGTCACTATATCCCTCAATAAAATAACTACAAACTTAGGTAGAATTTATAAGCAAGTCATACCAGTTTACAAAATTACGTTTGAGTGGACATGAACCTGTAACTGTCTCTATCATGTGTGTTATCACATTCTATCCCTCTGTATTTGTCCTCATCTTGCCTATATGTGTGTCACCACATTACCGTCATTCTTGTCCGTGTGTGTGTTTAGGTGTTGGTGAGACGCAAGGGTGTACTTCTGTTTTTGGCTCATAATCAATCTGCTTTAATGTCTGTGTGTGTGTGTGTGTGTTGTTTAGCCAATAAAGAGGAGGTGGTCCAGAAAGCCCGCCCAGTCTCCAGTGATGTTGGAAGCAGCAACCCAAATTTCCCTGACCTCATGGACGAGTTCATCCAGGAGAGACTGAGGAGCAAAGGAACAGCAGTCAGTGCAACACACTAAGACACAGCTTGAAGTTTGATTGACAAATCCTAGAAACCAAATACCACTGGTCCTATTTGACACACAGGGCCGCCGTGGCAGCAGCCCAGGAAGTTTGGAGGTCCCCAGGGACCTGCCCGAGCTCCTAGAGGCAGGTCAGAGTCCAGGATCACGACCCTCGGATGATCATCGGCCCATCGATGATCCGGGGGTTCCCTCTGAGTGGACGTCACCTGCAAGTGCCAGCGGTTCTGATGTCATCAGCTCGGACAGCCAGTCAGACTCCTTCAATGCCTTTCAGTACTCAGCCTGCAAGTTCGATAGTAAGGAACAAAGAAAGGATTCTGGTTACATTTTTTATTTATTACCATTATCAGTTTGCCAAAGTTTGTCTTTGTTTTACAAAATGTATAGAATATTTATCTTTCATAGGATATAAAATAGATGATACATTTATAGAAAAGCAGACACTGTTAATAGTAAAAATCATTTATATATCAGTTAAATTGAATCAAGGCTATTGAAGCAAAACACATATCTTTAACACTTCACAGTTTAAAAGTATAAATTATGTAGCTGTTCTTTCTTTAAGAATTAGGCCCTTTGTAACTCAGATTTTCTTGATGTGTAAACCCTTAGTAGTGTACTTTACCACATCAGTCCTGAAACTAATGATCATTTTTAAGATTGCTGTACCCACAATCTTTTTCGCAGTACACTGCCTCAATGGTTAGTGTGACAGCTGAGTAACTTTAGAAGGTCAATGAAACTTTACCTTCCTACTAATTCAATGTCTTTCCTATAGATTTTACTTTCAGCTCAGAATCTTGTGGAGGAGGAGTTGGAACTGGGGATGGAGGTCGGGGCAGCTCAATGGACCAGGACAGTCTGGGCGGGGGTGCAGCCAGCGAAGAACATGAAGTAGCCAGTTTGACAACGCTTCACATCGACTCAGAGACCAGCAGCCTCAGCCATACTGTCACTGTTACCGGTATGCATATCCATCTGTAACATGAAGACTCCTCCAACTATATTTCTGTTGCTTTGTTATATATGCAGAGACTTGCACCTTCACATTAGCATTTTTACATAATTTATATAGTATATTTGCCAGCTGCTGATTATAATCATATGGACATTTATAAATACTTAACACTTATATGCACTGTGATACACTTCTTTAAACTTCTATGTACTGTACATGAGTTGTAACTACCTCTATATCGAATTCAAGCTTGTAGAGCTGCAACTTTATTGTTTGTTTTCCTTTCCTCAACCACTTCTGTAAATGAATAATTTATAAAACCATAGCAGAGAAACAAAAGTAGTGCACCGTGGTAAGTAGATAATGAGTGAGTTTAAATTTTTCGTCGAACTATTCTCTTTAACTCTGAACTCTTGAGTTGATGAACTTTGAGATGAAAACTTTTACCAGGACAGCTGATCAGCTCAGCTTCGCTCAGCTCTAAATTAATTGTGTACAAAAAAATCATTTATGGAGCTCCCATACTGTGATTCACCATAGCAACTAGTAAATAATGAACAGAACCTCCATTTTAGCGGAGCTAGAGAGATAATATGTGACAAAAAACACAACGCCGCTGCACTGAAAGAGTTTTAATGTGGAAAATAGTCAAGTTAACCCCATGATATTGAGCGTAGTCCCCTAGATTATGTTATGAAGCAGAGTTTCATTTATTTAATAGACAGATAAAAACAAACTTAGTCTATTTTGCACTTTAGGTTCACACAGTTCCTCAGTCCCCAAAACAAGAGTTTTCACTAAACCTCCTTCATGAAACAGGCTGTTGTTCTCTGGCTCCTTCTCGTGTTCATTCTTCTCTCCTGCTCCTTATGTGTTTGCCGTGTTGTTTAGGTTCTGAGAGTGCCTCTCCGATGCATTCTCTTGGAGGCTCTCGGTCCCAGACGCCCTCCCCCGCTACATTGACAGCAGAGCATGCAGATCACACACACTCCCACTCTCACACACACCTGCAGCTGGACCAGAAGCTCCACAACTCTGTCCTGCAAACCCCCGATGACCTGGGTAAAACATAGACCCAAACAAAAACAAAAAACATTTTTCTGCTAAAGATACAGCTGTGAATGAGAGACAGTCACTAACTGATTCATCGATTGATTTTAGAAACCAGTGAGTTTCCCAGCGAGGACTGCAGTGTGATGGCGGGTGGTTCTCTGACTGGTTGGCACGAAGATGTCGCCACTGTAATGTGGCGTAGGATGCTGGGTATCCTGGGAGATGTCAATAGCATCAAAGACCCAGAGATTCACGCTCAGGTCTTTGACTACCTTTGTGAACTGTGGCAAAACTTGGCTAAGGTAACCATTGACAATACACCACCACAACTTAACACTCACAATAAAGATTGTTGTGGTTAAAATAGACATTTGTCTTTACAGATAAGAGATAATTTGGGCATTTCTCTGGACAACCAATCATCTCCACCTCCTCCTGGTCTGATCCCTCCTCTGAGAATACTCACCCCATGGCTCTTTAAGGTACTGACTAGTCCCCATAGGTCCTCTGTTATCCACTACACGAGGATTGTATTGACCTATTTTTATTTTTGTTATCTTGAAAGATATTTACTTCACAACAATTCAATGCACACAGACAGTGGGGCCTGCATGATCAAGCCAATTAACATCTTAACTTTCCTGCATATGTATGTTTTGTCTGTTCATGCCTAAATTATTTCTGTGTGTGTGTGTTATTCCCGCAGGCCACCATGCTGACAGAGCGCTACAAGCAGGGGAAGCTTCACGCCTATAAGCTGATCTGTAGGATCATGAAGAGACGACAAGATGTTTCCCCTAACACAGATTTTCTTACACACTTTTACAACATCATGCACCAAGGGCTGCTGCACCAAGACCAGGTAGGGTTATGGTTTAAACTCTTATCCTGAAGCTGGTTAACTTTAACGTGAACAACAATGCATCAACAAAATAGCATTAATCACTCTTGTACTGACATGTGATGTCACTCAAAAAATCTCTTAACTTAGTAAATCATCTGCTCCTCACCTCTAGTTACTTTAAGACATGTACAGCAGGCCGTACATTTTCCTGACATTTTCCTGCCAGCCCCTGTTTCGCAAATGTCTGACTGATGCCAAGTGATAATACAACAACAAATTTCCTGAAAATATTCACAGTGCAAGAGTGTGCATTGATGACGTTTCTAACATGTGATGGATGTAAAACAAGAATACAAATATTTCAGCATTAAAAAGTGGTGTCTTTCACGAAGAAGAAGCTGATGATGTGCTGTAAACAAGACATGTGATTTCCACAGTGGATTTTCAAAAAACAGCTTTAAGTTTACAGTTGTATTATTCATTAGCTGCCACTTGAAGAACACACCTGAATATGTTGGTGGGGGATTTGCATTCTGGGTAATGTAGGCACTAGGCACACGGATTTGACAATGAACAAGAATGTAGGGAATACAAAAAAAAATTTATTTGAAAATAGTTGTCCATCGTGATACTAGCTTGTATCATAGGAACTAACAAGGTGCGATGACCTCTGTCCTAAACCCTCCCTGATGATATGTATTAGCTTTAGTTGCTATAATTATAAGAGTGTGTAGTTACAATAATTTATTTTCCAGGATATTGTGAACACCATTATCAAGCACTGCAGTCCCAGGTTCTTCAGCATCGGTCTGCCAGGAGCCACCATGCTGATTCTGGACTTCATCATTGCAGCTTCTAGAGTTACAACCTGCTCCTCACTCAATGTAAGACACACAGACGCACAATTGTTCAATTTTATTTTATTTCACGTAATTATTCAGTCTAAACTAAGTGTTGCACACCTGTATGCACGATCTACGCACGATGATACACGTGTTTCTCCCTTTATCTTATTTAATTAGCTATACTATCTTTTTCTCCACTTGTCTTATTGCCCTCCCTTCTTCCTCCCTTCTTCCTCCTCTCCAGGCTCCAAGAGTAGAGGCTCAGATCCTCCTCGGATCTCTTGTGTGTTTTCCCAACTTTTATGGGGAGCTTCCAGCCCTCCATCCCACCACAGCTGATGTGGTTCTTACCAAGTTCCCTGATGTCAAGGTCAGTGGAGGAAGTAGTAGCTCAGACATGCCGGCTAGTTGGTAGGCTTAACATTACCCACATGTTTCTGACATTCTAAGAAGACAAGTTAGTTTGATCTGGGACAAGGTATCATCTTTCTAAATAGCTAATTAGCTCCCAGTTAAATGCATTCATCCTTCCTCATCCTTCCTGTTAATGTTAAAAAGATTGTGCCGATTAGGAGGAGCTTCTGTTGTGTAAAATCCAGGTAAGACCCAACCATGTCACACATATCTGTTGGGTGTCCACAGGGGTCTCGGAGGCAAACTAATAAGTTAATTTCTCATCAGTCATTCTTGTTACAGTCCAGAGCTATGAGAGTAATGTTGTTATTATTGTTGTTGTTGCTGTGTAAATAGTTAATGCCATGCACGGCAGCGCCTGAGGCCTGCCCACTCTTTTTTTACAAAGCATCAACTTGGTTTGAATCACTAAGCGGTCATTAGCGCTGACTGGACGGATGGGACCAGATGAGTGTGTGAATGTGTCTTGGGGGGTGTGGAGACACACCTGTACAGCGATTACATCTCCACATCTAGTGTGGCATGTGTGTGTTATTTATATTAACATTTCATCTGATCTCAAGAATCGTTTTCTTATTACCTGAAAAACATTTAGTGTTAAAGCACACAGTGATTCTTTTCATTAAACCTGGAGGAACGAATAGCATGCAGATATTTATTTACATGCATTTAACCAGTTGTATGTTTTGTGTATTCTTTGTTTTTTAGGAGCACATTATCAAAACCATTCTGACGTCTGCCAGGGACGAACCTTCTGCTCCTGCTAGGTAAAGTGTGTGCGTGTGTGTGTCGGTGTGTCGGTGTGTGTGTGTTTTAATTAATCTATATATTCAAAATTACAGTTAATATAATAGTTTTTGTAATTTAGTGCACAATGTGTCTTAAATCAAGTGAAGGAAATACAAATAGGTTGATCGCTCATTGACAATATACATTTTTAATGTTACAGCATAACATTGTATTTATTTTACTGCTTGCTCTCATATTGTGAACATAACATCTTAAGAATATATGGGATAACCAAAGATGAGCTGATTCGATTTTTCCGGTCAAAGTTCAAGGTCACAGTGAACTAATGTTGGTGTAAACATTATATATCAGGAACACCTATAGGGAATTTCATTGCATCTGGATGAAATATTCACTAAGACTCCAGGATGACCTGATTAGAATTTGGAGGTCAAAGATCAAGGTCACTGCCTCCGTAGTTGGACTAAAATATGAATTGAATAGAATTCAGTGGGTAAAAGTCAAAGTTCACAATGACGTTATAAGAGTTTGGGAAAAAAGGTATGTACTGACTGAAACTGTACTGGTCGGCGAAGGCATACAACCACAGGGCAGTTATTCGTTGTCACTTCAGCATATATTTACTACCCAAGCAGTGATACATGATGTCCAAAATGGCTAAACTTACACAATGTGTATAGCACCAGCATGTGTTCACTGGTTGCTTTCGCTCTGTTTTTCTTTTCAGGTGTGTGGCTTTGTGCAGTCTGGGTGTCTGGCTTTGTGAAGAGCTGGCTCACGGGACTCAACATCCACAGATCAAAGATGCTCTCAACGTCCTCTGTGTCACTCTGAAGGTCTGTCACAACTCTGTACTACTTTAAAAAGCTGTGGTTACATATCACACCCAGCCTCTAAAGCCCATCTGAGCTCCAAATACAAACTAACAGTTGTTAATCCCCCCTACCAACCATGGTACTGTCTCTGTCCATTACTGTGATCCAGGGAAATAAGACCAAGCAAAATGACTCTGAATCAAACAGGCTGTTTTCACACTGATCTCCACAACACAGTGTCTGAACATCTGTTCTTCTGGCTGGATGCATAATTAGGCTTTGTATGATTTAAAAACATTATCATCATTCATTGGGCAATTCATCCAAGATATAAAGCAAGTTTAGAATCTAAATCTATATTAAAAATCTTACTCAGCTCTGTATTAACCCTGCAAATGATTTGTTTAAATCAGATCTGCAGGTATAATTAAAGATCTGTTGTTTTTTTTGTCTTTAATTGGAAAGCAAAGACACAAGGATTCAAACTGAATTGAGTTGAGACATTACTGGTTAAAACCATAATGATGGTGAATCTGATGCAACAACAATCCGAATGAATGCTGGACAGTCAGGTTGTGGATGTGTTTAACATGGCGGGCAGCGAGCAGCCAAAGTATGATGGAAAACATTGCTGGAGATGATTGTTAGTGTTGGTAAAATTGCCTCAGTTGGTATTGTCTTTTCAGGCCAATAGACTGGGAGGCCTGTGGATCAGAATGATACTGTCCAACATTTACTGTCTCATCCATGTCCAAGTGGCTCTAGACGGACACAAACAAACATGCATACCTTTTCCACCTTGGAATCCCCAGCTTGTGTATCGGCAGCCAATGGCCTGCTCAGACACACACACACACACACACACACTCACACACAAACACACTTACATTCACTCACTCCTGGGAGCAAACCCTGGACTGTCAATATGTTTGGTCCTCCTTCAGATAGGAGACTAATCCAGGGGGAATGCTGCAAGCTGTGACACACACACACACACACACACACACACACACACACACACACACACACACACACACGCACTGTATACACACAAACACATCTTGTCCACTTTTGAATCTGTTGCCTTCATACCAGCGGCCACTAGCATCAGCGATGGGCGCTGTGGCATGCACACTCGATTACAGACACATGCAGAAAGATGGAGGGATTATCATATTTTAATGCAGAGCCAGTTCTTCCTCTTGTCCTCCTTGTCCTCCTTGTCCTCCTTCCTTTTCATCTGGAAGCATTCTTTTCATAGAGGCGGATCCTTATTAGACTAATATGTACATTTCCCAAACAAAAACACTTTTTACAGTAGAAGATGTAAAACAAATCAAGGAAAGAAATGAACTATTAGACACACTACAATTGAAAATTAAAAAAGTAATGATAAAGCATCCAAGGTAATGTGTACACTGTTCTGTAGCATATTAGAAATGGCCAAAAAAAATCATCACTAAAGAACAAAAACTGAAAGGCAAACTACTAGTAATAGGGGTTTACTCATATTTAAACATGCATATACCCTGTACCTAAAAAAAGACATGCTTTCACCACATATAAATATGAAATTATCCAAAAGATACTGAATTTACCTGAATTATGTGTTTTTTCATCTCCCAGTACCCCAACAAGAGTGTAGCACTGGTGGCGTCGGACATCCTTCACCTTCTGATCAGTTACGTGGATCATCTTCAGAAATTCCCCCCCGACACTCCAAAGAAGATCATAGAGGTGAGACATCAATAACTCTGAACAAATGATGGAATATTTCTAAATACTTGATTTAAGTTACCCACAGAATGTACACACTTCTTGATGAATTAAACCATTCTTTGTAAAGCTGAGACATTAGAAAATCAAAAATATGTTTAAATACACCATGTTGTTGTGGCAGTCGTGATAGTTTTAACAAACATCATTATGTTTTTCTCAGATTTTGATTGCAACCATCACGTATTTGCTGCCTACCACCGAGTCTTCTCCTCATGAACTTGACAAGAGGGTAAAACACTCATACAAAAATGTATTTCTCAAAATATGACTCGCCTTGCCTAGAAAGCTACCTGGTATCACAATGTCTTATCACAATGACTGTTTGTTGCAGCTGGTAGTTTCCCTGCTGTTGTGTCTGTTGGACTGGGTGATGGCGCTGTCTCCAAAGATTCTCCTTCAGCCCGTTCAAACTCGAAGTCCTCCGGACAGGGACCAGCCCGTCAAGACTCTGCTCAGCTGTATTTATAAGGTGTGTGAGTGTGTGAAGGTAACATGGCTCTTAACGCTAATATCACTAATAATGTTCATGCATGGTCGTAACAGAAAGTTCAACATCACTTTCACTAAACCATGACACGTTGAAAATAGGTGATTTCAAAAAAACGATATAATGTAAGTGTCTTTGCAGTATTTTTCAATATATATTCTCCCCTCCCCCTTTTTTTCTGTAATTTATGTCTAATTTATTTTTTATACTAAAATCTAACATTCATTGAGGTTTTTGAATGCTTTGCATGTTACTTTTTGTTATATTTGGCAATAAAGTTGACTGAATTTAACTAAATACAGTATAAACTGAAAATTATGCAAAATGCATTCAAGTCAAAGGTTTTTTTCATAATTGAAAGTCCGGACTATGATTCGTGTTACCTTATTTAAATTTGATCCAGATAATTTAAGTTTAATGTTAAATTTCGGGAGCAGACTAAATATCTTAGTATGACAGATGTACACGCTGTTGCCATCACCTATGTGGGCTTCCTAATACTTTACTGATTGGTTTTACGATGGGCGCACATCTGACATCAGCGTGTTGCCAATGTGGCAGGTAGTAGTCTTTCCGTTTTAATCGAGAATATTAATGAAATGTTTAGTTTTGTTAATTTCAGTGCCAACGTGATATCATTATGGTCTTACTAGCAGTGTCATCAACTTCTGGCACAGTGCTTGAACCTAGTTTGAATGTGCGACATCCTTGTCAGTTGAAGATAACAACATTATCCTGAACGCCGCCTCTGTTTCTTTTTGTTCTTCGACTGTTTAATGCTTACTCAGCTTGGTTGGACTGAACGTCTGAACTTTAAAAAACAAAAGTTTTTCACATTGCAAGTGAACTGAACAATGGTTCAGTTTAATCTGGTCCGAGACTAAACTGTGACATCAGGGGGTAAAGACTAAGTACGTTAGGTGTGAAAGCGCCCTACATCAGCAACCAGTAACACCTTTACTTCTAATCTGTGTCTAGGTATTGCACGGTTGTGTGTATGGAGCACAGTCCTTCAACAGTCCTAAGTATTACCCACTGCAGCTAGCAGACCTGTTGAGTGCAGACTATGACCCGTTCCTGCCGCTAGAGAGTCTCAGAGAACCAGAGCCGCTGCACAGCCCGGACTCAGAGCGATCAAGCAAACTACAGCCTGTCACTGAAGGTAATTTATATGTCACACAACTTAAGAACCTTCTGTGACCATCATTTGGTATTCATCATTGATTTACAAGAAGCAAGCATGTAAATATATACATTTGTTATTTATTCATTTGCTGCTTATATACAGTCCATATCAGCATGCACACACACGCAGACACAAAAACTCTGGACAAAATGACCCAGGGTTGTCCACCAGCCACTGCCAATCACTGAAGAAATAAGACGGTAGGGGTATATGTATGCAAACGCAACGGTCTTCATCCGTGTGAGACTGTGTATTGTCCCCTGCTGTGGTCGACCAGGACACGGTGTCTAATGACTGGAGCCCCCTCATAGACCATGCTTCTCTTCTCTTCTCTCATCTTCTCCTCTTGCCTCCTTTCAGCTTGTCTCTTTTCCTTCTTTTTTTCTCCTTTATGTTCACGTCATTCCTTTTTCTTTTCTTTTCTCCTTTTGAGGTCTCCTGAGGTTTAAGAGTCATTGAAAGGGTCTGGTCAATACATATCTGTACTCTACACATTGGCTTGTCAATAAGGAGCTGTTGGGAAGTGTGTGCGTGTCACAGTGTGTGTGTAATGATGTTGATTAGCCAGGATCTGCTGGCAGCACAGTGTGTGATGGCATTGGCTTCTTCTCAGCATGGGGCAAACTATG
The DNA here is from genome assembly GCA_038501795.1 of Pseudopleuronectes americanus. NCBI lineage: Eukaryota > Metazoa > Chordata > Actinopteri > Pleuronectiformes > Pleuronectidae > Pseudopleuronectes > Pseudopleuronectes americanus. The sequence goes on from CM076726.1 coordinate 4,518,647, forward strand.
TACAAGCTGATTGTGTGTTTGTATCTTTACCTGGTGTTTTAGTTTAAATCCTGAAGTTCTGTAACTTAGAGTCAAACTTTCAACTCTTAGAAACAATTACAACTTTGAGCCTCAACCTAAAAAAACTAAAAATCTGAAAACATAGGAATGGACTGTAAACTTGTCATATCTAGAAGCTGGAAAGTATTTTTCACAACTGCATCCTTGTCATACTATATGTCCTCTTTCCTGTTCTCTCTGCAGTTCGTAGCCGTATTCAGCAGGGCCTGGTTTCCATCGCAGCCAGAACAGTTATCACCCACCTGGTTAACCACCTCGGGCATTATCCCATGTCTGGAGGGCCGGCTACACTGTCCAGTCAGGTACTTTTTTTTACAATAAATTTGAGTTTGAACCTAAAAAGTGAAGGTTTTTAAGAGCAATCCCTTATGACATTAGTGGACGGGTCAGGTTGGGAATAGAGGAGGAGGAACACATGAGAGAATTTGTCAGTCTGCCAAAACATACAGAATACAAACACATACAGCTTTAATTCAATTCGATTTTATTTGTATAGCAACCAATCTCAATATACGTAACATAAAAGTAGACACCAGTGACATTCACCATCTTGTCCTATATTCTAAAATAATACCTCCAATTATCTTAAGGCACTGTACATAGTAAGTGTGAGACCTTACACAATTACAGTTAATGTGATCCACCCTTTGGCCACTACTGGTTACTTATGCTGTGCATTGTGCAATGCCTCATTTGGTGGTAAAGGGCTTTGTATATTGAGATATTTACTTGACTTAGGTTTATAAAAACCCCAAAACTTTTCAGTACATCAAATCTTGGCGTTTTACTGGACCTACATTATGGGCTATTTTTTCTTAGGTGTGTGAAAACCAAGACAACCCATTCTGTGAGAGTGCTGATCTGGGACCAGAGCTTTTCCATTCACCAAACCTGCAGTTCCTGGTTCTGAATGGGTCCACACTGCTCTCTGTGCTTCAGGTAAACTCAAACGAAAGAAAGTTGCCCTGAGAAAATGTCAAGCTTTGTGTTTTCAAGTTTATATAACTTTTTGTCTGCAAGAAATACCTCAGCTCAAACCTAAAAGGCACCCGATGATATTGAAGATTACTCCTTTATTAAATGTTGGCATGGATTCACTTTACTTGATTCTTAATGCTTACATAGCAATTCATTATAAAAATCTTTTCTGTTTCAATAACCCAGTAATTACTATTATTAATATTATTATTAATACAGAATGTAGCTGTAACTTTTCTAAAAGACAACACTAAAATGCCCAGGACCCTCTGGGTGCCTCAGTGGTGTATATGTGTCGCGTAGCGTATTGCTTTCCTCTCTGCAACCATGTTATCAACTAATATCAGCCACACTGCCTGTGTGAGCAGTGTGTGTCAGTCGCTCTCTTGCACATGAGCTGTGCTGCTCTTCAGAGTTCTTGCCTATTTTCTCTGTGTACCGTGCATGGTTGACATCTTTCACCACAATTCTAATGTCTATCCGTTGAATTCGTCCCAAACATAAATATCTGTCTGAGTTTGATTTTAAGTCCCCTTTTTTCTGGCTCCATTATTTCTTTTATTTTTACTTTTCATCCTGCACTAAGCCACAAAAGACAAACTTTATTAAGGATTCAAGTCTTTGATATCCTATGATTGGGCATAGGAGTACTAGGTACAATGAAAGATACATTTACTTTCTAACTAACCATGAATATAACCTGTTAGATCTGCAATATTTTTTATGAGAGGCATTTTGTTATCAGGTTATCCCTCCATCCATCTTATACTTGTGAAAGCAATAGCTTCAGAATACATTGAGGGAGTTTCTTCAAATTTGGTTCAAATATTAACTTGGACTCAAGGATGAACTGATTCAATTTTGTTGCTTGAAGGTCAAGGTCACTATGTCCTCACAAAGCACATGTTCTGCTTTGTGAATGTAATATCCCAGGAATATCTTAAGGACATTCTTTCAAGTTTGGCACACAAGTTCACTTTGACTCCAAGATTAGGTGATCATATTACTGTGGTCCACGGTCAAAGTGACCATATATGAATCTTCAAAAAGAATTTGTAGACATATGTACATGGAAACTACTGGTTGGCAGAGGCATACAACCAAACTGCAGTAATTCTAGTTATTAAGTATATTTTAGATTGACAATCTACCAGTTTCAAAAGGAAAACCAAAGAGTGAAACAGTGTTTAATAAGGTTTTAGGCAAATAATCTGTAATGTGTTGGGGTGACTTCTTAAATAACTGGAGAATCTCCTGTTGACTTCCTCTGGTTCTTAGATCCGGTCGGAGTCTGGTGTACCAGGGGGAGGAATGACAGCTGGTCTGTCCTCTGCTCCTGCTTGTGTTCGTGTGATCATCCGCGATGTAGCCGGAAAACATTCCTGGGACTCTGCTGTTCTCTACGGCCCTCCGTTGTGTTCCCCAGCCAGCCCAGCGCATACAATTTTAACTCACCCACAGTCATCGGGAGGTCTGCCAAAAAAGATGGAGGTTAAGAGAGAAGACAGCGTAGAGGAGGGGCAAGAGGAAAGAGAGGCAGAGGAGGGAGAAAGTGCGATGGAAGGTGAACGGCAAGAGTTTGAGGCAGAGGGGGAGGAGGAAGGAGAGGAGAGGAAAGTAAGTGAGGAGGAAAAGGAAGAAGGGAGAGATTGTGAGGACGGGGAGAAGGAGGAGGAGGAGAATGAGCACAGAATGGAGGGGGAGGAGGATCCTGGGGACTCTGCCTTGGAACAATTTCTAGCGCCGCCATTGGCTAAACGTGTGTGTCGGGAGGCGGTGCCAGCATGGGATTCACTGAGAGACGGTGATGATGCTCTGGATGAAATGCTGCAGTATCTGGGATACTCAAGTCCAGAGTGTCTACAGAGAGCAGGTACACACACACACACACACACACAGATTAAAAAAATGTATAATCTGAGTTGTCCCTTATTCAGGTTTATCCAAACAGAGGAACATCAATCCATAATGAAATTACACAGCAACCTGAAGCTCCTGAGAAAACAAAACACCAAATCTGATAAACTGCTCATTTTGTCTTCTGATTGGTCCCCACAGGCATGCCGCTCAACATCCCCGCCCCTCCTCCAGCTTGTGTTTCGGAAAAGCAGGAGAACGATGTGATCAATGCCATCCTAAAGCAGAGTGCTGCTGAGAGAGAGTTCGTCTTTCATGTGGGTAGTGTTCATATTCATATGAGTAGAATGTGTTAAACCAGTTAATTCCTGTATTTTCTATGCAGAACCAGCAAGTGTATTATCAGTGCATAGTGTCTTGGCTCGTACTACTCTGCAATAACATGAAGTTTCAAGACCACTTGATGTGAACAATATTAAGGATTTCTCCGTTTTCCAGCAGGGAAAGTCTACTAGAATCCTGGTTATGAGGCTTATCCTGGGTTTAATCATATCTGGGATATGGTGTTTACATAGAACACTGAGAAATCTCATTATTCATATCCCTGTGTACATGATATACACAAGTATTCCAGTTCCGCACAACTGTGTGTTATTTGATGTTTAATATTACCATGGTTACAAGTTACAGTTTTGATTCCTGTATGGTGGCTATATAGAAAATGAGGCTTCCCATTTTAAAGTGCCAACGCCATGTTACAGATTTGATTTATCCACCTCATTGTCAGCAATGGGAGATGAGAACAAAAGCAAATCATAAACATGTCCCCCACTTGGGACTGCAAGGTAGTCGGCAGTGGTCAGAAACTGGGATAAGATATATAAATGAAGCAGATTCCTGGTAACAGAGTCTTTTAGCTTGTAAAATTGTATTCCTAAAAACCAGGACAACCAGGACAGTGAAATCGGGATATGATGTTTACGTGCTTAAACACAAAAATGGTATACTTCAAAAACCCATTAATAACCAGGTTACTAATGCACATGTAACAAAGGTCAATGATGATGGATTCCATTTAGCTACTTCAGTATCAGGATGCTGGTACTGCTCATGCTTGCTCACTGTCACAGAAAAAGTTATCGTACATAGCACTAACAAGCAGGTCATTTTCCTACAATGACGAGACAAATATCTGGTGTGATCAGCGTAGAGCTGCACTGTATGAAGTTGTAATACATCAAATAAGGCGCCCTTATATCAGCTAGCTGCTGTGTTTACCTGTTGGTAAGAGTAGTTGTCAGAAAAATATTGTATAGACAAATGTCACAATGTTTCGATATTTCTGCTTTCATGTTAAATTCCTTAATCTGATTGTACTTTATTATGTGTTGCTATTTTAACTAACAACATTTAATGTGAAACAATCACCCAGGTCTTTATTCTTTACCTTTACACTTTTATAAAATGTTCTGTTCAGTTAGCATTATTTTTTTCTGTCCAATTTTTTTATCGTATTAAAGTGATACGTTGGATTTTTCAGAGAGGTGAGGAGTTGAACATGAGAGCATTGCAGCAGTCTGAACCAGAGACCCAGACACCACAGTCGGCCTTCTACTACTGCAGACTACTCATCAACATACTGGGACTCAACTCCTGGGAGAAGAGGTGAGACCAGACACAGACACACAAGAGCCCAAATTTAAATCAATAACAATATACATTGGGGTTTAAATGTCTGAGACAACTAGTTGTAACCTTTTAATTTTGCTTTCATTTGTTTTGTAAGAAATACTTAATAAACAACTCAACATTTTCAGTGAAAAGTTGATTCTTAAAGGGATTTACATAGATTTGGCATCTTGACATTTAAGGATGTGTTTTGCGCTTGTCTACCGTTGTCTTTGTGAGGACCAGTTTGAGTCTACAGTCTATGGAGTGAGGACATTTTGGGAAAGTGAGGACCTTTTAGCCGGTCTTCACTTTGTGACCCCCCCTTTAATGGACTGTTTGGGCGTTAAGACTTGGCTTTAGGGTTAGAATTAGGGTTAGGCATTTATTTTCGATGGTAAGGGGCTAGGGAATGCATTATGCCCATCAGTGTCCTCACTAAGATAGCTCTACAAACATGTGTATTTGTGGTTGAGTGAAAGAGATGGTCATACAAAGAGCGCTTGAGACACAGCTGGTGCGGATATGCATCGATCTTCTGATGTGTTTCATTATTCAGTTTGCTTCAACCTTCAAGCTTCAACCTATCAGAATTAAAAACATTAAATTAACAAAACTTGGACTTAATTAATATGGTTTTCTACAAAGTCGTTGCTGTAATCCATAGCCTAATGGTTGCTATCGGATTCATGTGGGGAGTCCTTTATTCATTTTTTTGTCTCCTCTCGAACAAATCAAATGCTTGCTGAATGGAAATGAGACAACACCTCACAGCATTTTTTACTAATTAGACACTATTCACATGGCACATTTCATCTTCTCAATGACTCTAGGTTAAAATACACCATGTCAAGGCATCACATTAAATGTGTCTGGCCAGCTAATGGACACTCATCTCTCCTTATGCTTTATCCAGGGAATTACACCGCCTGCATTCAGCCTGCACAATAGACTTTTTAACACTGTGTGCTTGAGTGTGTGCGCGTGCCTGTGTGTCTGTGTGTGTGTGTGATAATGAGTAATAGTACCCTATTGATCAAACTCAACCCATTTGTAGTTAGAATAAAAGGCAGTAGTTGAAGGAGAAAAGATGGATGGCAAGACAGAGAATGGGATGACTAAGGCGCATGTAGATGTAGAAATAGAATATAAAGCAAAAAAAGAAATGGAACCCTAATAAATGAGTGAATATGGGGGGAAACGAGCCTAAAGAAACAAAAAAACAAGGATGGAGATTGGCTAATCATCTGTTATTGTCCCCTTATGTCTCTCCAGGTATTCATATGGGACATAACAGACACTGAGATACTGACAGTCACCAGTGTGTGTGTGTGTGTCCTTGTCCTTTTATGCTTTTTCCCCTATAATCCAGGATGTAAATGGGAGTCTTTGAGAGCAGTGAATGAGGCCATTACCAAGTATCAGTTTAATAAAGAGCAAATAGCTGTCTCGCTCTCCATCTCTTTATCTCGGGCTCCTTCTCTCTTTTTCCTCCATCTAAGTGTGAAAAAAATGATATGTCATTATCAGTCCACTCCGAGCTTCGCTGCTCGAGTTGTGGTTTTTATATCAGCCGTGCCAAGGTTTGGTGGCTGGTCCCTGGGACATTTTGAACTTCCCTGGACAAGTTGATCTGTAATGAACAGGTTGATGACACGAGCGTAACAGCGTGACATGTTTGCTGATTTAAATACAATAATGATTCACAGTGATGTGAATTTGAAAGGGGGCAGTCTCTGCATTTTTTATAAAAGAGTTACATCATTGAGCTTGTTCCTTATTGAACAACTCTCTGATTTATGTCTTATCTCTTTTGATTTCTATACCCTCCATATTGAACCTTTTAAAATCTTTTTCAATTGTTTTCAAATCTGAAAATTATATTTGGCATAACTTGGACTTTGTAAATAACAAATTTTAGGTTTCAAAATATCTTGTTGTCCTTACTTTAAAGAGGTTTAGCAGACATCTTTTTTAATTATTCAAATAAAAATGTGTTTTACAAATGTCATGCAACAAGCTTATAGTGCAGGATAAAATTTTCCTCATAAAAGATATATTTACATTTTTATGAAAAATTAGGGCTAAGGATACTTTATTGTTAATCCTTCTTGTGCTGATGGAGAGAATGCTCTGCAGCCTGACCCTGGTGAAGGTGCATTAAACCACTTCACAGCATCTTTTTTACTTTCCCAAAGGTTTTGGGAACTAATCAAAATTTGTCAAATGTTAAATGATTATTTAACAAATAGAAAATCAAAAACAGGCAACAAGCTACTAAGAAAAGAGAAGTAGCTAGACAATGTTGGAGTGGAAGTATAACTTTGGTTAATGATTCCTAACCCGTAAATGTATCTGTGTCTTGCAGGAGTAACTTTCATTTGTTGAGGAAGAATGAGAAGTTACTGAGAGAACTGAAGAACCTGGACTCACGGCAATGGTAAAAGAAACTAGAAAGTCAAGCACTTTTTGTTTGTTACTGCAGTCCTTCCTCTGTCTCTGCTTTTAGATATTATCATTTATTGTTTGACACTTTTTTTCATTTATTCTCCCTCTTTCTGATCGAAGTGGGACCCACAGAATGCCCTCCCTCTTTACCTGTGCCTAATCCCAGTCTGATTAGTGGAAATGAAATATATTATCCTAATAATAAACATGGATCTGTGTAGTCGGTCTCCCCCAATTGTGTCAATTAGAGCAACCTATAACTCCCTCAAATAGTTAAAGAATATGATACTACACGGTCTTAAATCAGATGTAATCTGCTATTAAAAATGGATAGAGCAGAAGTATTCTTTATACATTTATTTCCAAGTTATAGGGACATTTACGTCATGATTTCTAATCTACTGTCTGATTGGGATAACGTGCACAAGACTTAACTGGCATCCCATTCTACTGGGGTTAAAGGGGAAGTACTTGGGTAAAACTTTAGTTCAAACAAATAGTACTTAATGAAATATCTGTTTCAATCTTTACAATTTCTTTTCTGGCGATGGTTAATATCTTTTTTCCTTTTCCTTCCTTGTCTTTCAGCCGTGAGACCCATAAAATCGCAGTATTTTACGTGGCTGAAGGCCAAGAAGACAAACACTCAATCCTCACCAACACAACAGGCAGCCAGGACTATGAAGACTTTGTCTCTGGACTGGGCTGGGAGGTATGAATCCATTTATTAAAATAATCGTAATAATATCTATAATAATAATCGTCTATATTGAATGTATTACTGCATCCAATTATCTGCTCTGCAAATAATATTTTTATCATCGTGTCAAAGGTGGTTTAAAGATTTTGCACTTAAAAGAAAAATTCTTTTGACACCCAGGTGGACCTCACCACTCATTGTGGCTTCATGGGAGGTCTCCAAAAGAATCGCAGTACAGGCCAGACCACTCCTTACTATGCCACTTCTACCACAGAGGTTATCTTCCATGTCTCCACCCGGATGCCCCATGACCAAGACCACAACCTCACCAAGAAGGTAATAAATGCACACACACATACACGCACACACACACATCTAACTGGTGCTTTGACATTCAGGGGTGTTAATGGCAGTATATTGCTTCCCAGTCTTCACTTTCGCTTGTCCCGTTATTGAAGGGCCACTGATCGCCTGTGTGTTGCAGGGTGATTTATTTCTAGAACAGACAAACACAGTGACCTTTTACAATTTTCAAATGGTAATGTGTGCGTCTCTGTGTGATGTGACTAGACATATTGAATAGACCCTTTTCTTGCTCGCATATCCAAATATCCAAATAAATATGTGAAATGAAAAAAGCATCTCTACTCCTCTTCTCTCTGTCCATTCCTTTTTTCTGCTTCCCACTGATATTGTGAATGAGCACTGGGTGGTATACGCAAACACAAACAAAAAAACACACACCCACAAGTCTGTTGATGTCAATGTTTCTGCAGCACACCAATGTTTTCAATAATTCTTAGTAGCAATCACATCTGTGTTTGTGCATGGTGCGGGCTTGTATCAGTGTCTAGGCAGGCAGGTTTATTGTGTGTTTGTCTGTGTCCTTGTATGAGTCTGTGTGTGCGTATACACACACCTGTCAACCCCCAGGCACTGGGCACTCTGCACATGGCCATAATGTCCCTTTAATCAGATCATACTTCCTGCTTCTCGGCCTATCACGTTGCTGCAGGCTCATGATTGGATTATCAGCGCCTGGTCTGACACCATCCGTCTCCGTGATCAGCTGATGGCCCCATCAAACACGCATAGTCGCATACACACAAACGCACACACTTTAAACCTGTTTAACTTTACACAAACGCACATCCACTAGGGGCATTATTCACATCAGTCTGCACAACTGGAAATTTGTGCTGTTGTTGGACACAGAAACACGCACACAGGCTTCCAAACACACACACTCACTGTTTGACGAATGTGTCCCAAAAGAGGTTAAACTGACAAATGTACACATGTTCATACTGGCAAGCGTTTATCATCCATTGTCCTGCCACACACACATGCACATACACACTGCAGTGTGAATTTAGTCCATTGCAGGGCATTTGTCCAGTTCTCACTCGTTGCAGTGTGTTCTGGTTTTTCTCTTATCACATCTGCATGAAACATGATTAACAGCATTAAAGCTACATTAGAAAAGGTAATCTCACAGAGAAGCACATCAGACATTAATACTCTGACTGTGTCATGTAGTTTCTGTGACGCCCAAAATTACAGCTTGAAAACCAATAATTCTCATTTAGTAAATGCAACCATGTCAGAGCCCCTCACTTCTCAGTATCGCTGTGAGTTCGACATCTTGCTGACACTTTGAGTTGCAAGCACTGTCAGGGGAAAGTGCTTCTAAAAGATTTATTTCAAGTAGAACTTGATAATAACACATCCATTCCTCACACATTTTCCAAATTCTGCTCAATATATCAAGATTAATTTGGCCTGTTACTCAGTGCAGTAAAGTAAATTCATGTCGTCAGTGGGTGAGAGACTTTCCAAATATGATGAATAAGGTAACAAGTTCTCCAGACATCCATAATTCTCAATTTATTTTATATAGCCACTTTCAGACATGCACTCAACTCCAGATATTCTCCTGAAATTCTCTGGAGGAGATGATTTGTGCAAATGAGAGGCTTCAGACTTTCTTCAGACTTTCTCCGACCAGACCCCTAAAATTAACTTTGGATAATATCAGAATGAGTCCGTGGTAGAAAACAACAGGAGATTATCCGTAGGATTCATCACGTGCAAGTGGGCATGTTGATTACATCTCTAACAAAGGACAGATGCAAAAATATAAAGTAGAAGAATGCAAATATATAAGGAAATGCAAATGAGGTGCCACACATGTAGAAGACACAGATACAGATGTGAAGAGAGCTTTTGGTGATAATGGCTGATACCAGTGTTGATGGGCTGTACACAAAAGCACAGAGGAATGCAGCGAAAATGAATATGTTGCATCCTGTCTCTGCATGCTGCACCACCCCTCACCTGAGCGCTCCTGAGATCTGTGTTGTTTTCAATGCTTCTGAGTGAAGAATCTCCAGCTGCATTGTTCATGTGTGAAAGGCAACCTTAAGAGAATGCCCAGACCCAATTGTGCGAACATTCCCTGGAGTTCATGTCTGATAACAGCTAATGAAAGTCGATCGAGTGTGTACAAACTAGATTACATTTTATGAATTAGTGTCCTGTTGTGCAATGTGGTTCTGTTTTTTGGGTTAATGGAGTCGTTCATATTATGCAGATAAATGTTACATCTTTAAAAACCTTGACAGAGGACAACTGATTCCAGTTAAAGACTCATTTAAAAGGAAATCTCTTGTGTTTGTCTCAGGACCAAGGCCAAGGGCGTCTGACCGTGTGACACACCAGACGTGTGTGTGTGTGTGTGTGTGTGTGTGTGTGTTTTTCACCAGACATCAAGGTTAATGACAGAGCTGTCACCAGCCTTGACTGTCATCCACTGAGTGAATGTGAATCCCACACACACACACCCATTACACAGCGTCAGAGTTGATCCCATCTGTCTTTCAGCCCGCACTCCATCTTTCCTGAGCTTCACTCTGTCTTCGTGTCCACTCTCCATCTTCACACACTCACTCAATCACCCTCAGGGCCACCTACATCATGTTCCTGCACAAAATCAAAAGCTTTAAGTTTATGATAGATACAGCCTATTTTTGGTATTGACTTAGTCTGCGTTGTTTATGCTGTTCAAAGAAAAATGTGAGGTGTTTATCCGGATTGGATTTTAGTGTAAACATTTATTTTCTGCTCTTTCCATTTGCCTCTCAACTCCAGCTGAGACACCTGGGTAATGACGAAGTCCACATCGTCTGGTCCGAACATTCCAGAGACTACCGGCGAGGAATCATCCCCACTGAGTTTGGAGACGTACTAATCATCATCTACCCCATGAAGAACCACATGTACTCCATCCATATTCTCAAAAAACCTGAGGTAAGAAGAATGCGCAACATTTTGATACAGGACTCAAACTGCCAGTTGTCAATATTTTGTGCAATTACTCAGCAGCTATGAACACATTTCAGTGTATCCTCAGAATCCTTATTATTGAGCGAAAAGGCCTCTGAAACAGCAGGACACTCATTAAATCCCAGGATGATAATTCAGACCCCCTCTGGCCTAATCGCTCATAACTATACATGTAACATATTGTGGAAAAGTAATTGTAGTATGAATCGTTGGCCAATCAGTGTATTTTTGGCCACGCTAGTGACTCGGCTGTATGGATGTTGGGTGGTTGCTTGGCCCGTCCTCTCATGTCAACCAGACTTGTATGATAAACATTCAATAGGTTTGGTTTGGTAACTATTATATGTCAATGTTGCTTAATGCTTTGAAAACTCAAATAGGTCATTATAGTTAAGAGATCAGAACACACATGTTTTAATTTGTCAATTGCTTCAGCCTTTCCCAAAGAATGAATTCAATCTATGGTGATAACAGTGGTATACATGACACAACTCAAGCTGAAGATGTGAGGTCTGGCTGTCTGTGTGGATGCAGCTGCAGTAGCACTGCATAAACCAAGCTGGATATTATGCAAATTATTATGAAAAGGGTACTAAAGTTTGTGTTTCATTATGAAACTGTGGAGAGACAAATTAGAATATGGTGCACCGCTTGATAATTAATGTTAAGCCTTGTGCTTATTCTGAGCTTGACTGTATTTAGGTTAAGCTAATCAGAAAACAAATGCTGTGTACATGGCAGTATCTTATTCAGACTATTCCATCCATCTGTATCATCAGAATATTTGTGTCCCAAGTAAACGTATAAAACTTACTATGAATCTGGAAAGAAATCAGTTACAACGTGTAATGTGCAGAGGCAAAAATGCACACAGTAATGTTTTCCAAATATAAGGTTAACAATTCCACAGGAGATGGTATCATGTCACACGTTCATACTTGATGATTTTAGTTTTAGGACATGATTATTTTTACTTTAATTTATTCTAGAAATCATTTAATATCTTTCCATCAATGTATTGATTAGTTGGTAAAATATAGGAAAAAAGTAAATCCTTTCCTCAAGTTGGGAAGTCTATGTCATGTGATTGAAAGATCCAGTTAAAGCTTTCCCAAAAAAATGTTGACAATAGGGGCCAAACAGTCTTAACCCAAATATTTATAATTAATGAATTAATTTATGGAAATCCTTAATCTGGAAAAGTGGAATCACAGATTGATGTTAATGACTGTATCAATTGTTCTCACTAAATTGGTTTGTTCAACTCTAGATAATATGTCGGTTTTATTCATGCATGTATTTGGAGAGTCTGAGTCGAATAGCAATATAACTTGCATCATCCAGACAGTGTTTTGGTTCATAATGTAATGTTTCCTACCAGACTACCCAGAAGCACAAAGATATGCATCCAGATTGACTAACAATCCTAGAGAGAGTCTTGCCCAGAGTCTTGCTGCTCTGTTTAATGCATCTGTCTAAAACACACAGACATTAATACTACAGCAGTGATATCATAACTCTATTTCAAACAAGAGCTAACACAATAAAATGCTACTTTTTTCTCTATGACATAGATACCACAGCACTAATAACATAACCTTATTCAGTTTCATTCATTCTACAAGCAAAAATATTGAATTATCATGAATCCCAAAACAAGTTAGATAAGATATTCGCTGTGTTGTCGTCCTGAAAGCGCTGTATTCAGTCACAGAGTGCATGGCTCGGAGACCTGGTCTGCAAATAAATTCAATAAAAAGTCTGACATTATTCTCTTTGGTGGATTCCACAAGCAAAGCGGTGAATTGAATCAGAAAACCATTGCTTTAAACAGTATGTCATTAACAGAAAACTGCCATGTCAGTCATTACTCGTCAGGCCAGAGATTGTTGTACTACATAAAAACATCTCGAATTGTGTGTCTTTGAAAGGTTTTATGATTTTGCAGGAGGTTCATTATTAACTCTAAATCAACCACTGACTGATTAGTTTGACTCTTAATTTTTGTCTGTAGGTGCCGTTCTTTGGTCCACTGTTTGACGGGGCCCTTGTGGACATGAAGATTTTGCCCACCATGGTCAGAGCCACAGCAATCAATGCCAGTCGAGCTCTCAAGTCCCTCATTCCTCTCTACCAGAACTTGTATCCTTTGAAAATACTAAACTGAGAATATACAAAATCAGGATCAGAAGTTAAAGGTATGTAATATGAGCCTTTATTCACCATTTTTTGTTTCATTTTCTTCGTTTCTGTCTCCCTGTTAACATCATAAAAAGTTCACTCATTCATTTATTTATTTCAAAGTGTGAAAACAATACACAATAAGAAAGTAGTGTTTGCTACATTTGAACAATCCAAGAACACATCAAACCTCCAGGTCATCCCATACTCATTCAATATTTTTTTTTAAAGTCTTTTAAATTGAATAAGTGAGTCAAATATTTAGATCACTTCAGTGCAGTTGTTTGCATTAGTTCTTACTTATTGTTTTTTTAACATGCATACAAGTTTTTCCTTTTTTTCGATATTTGCTTCCCAACTTTATGTCGTTACAATATATCTGTGCTGCTGTGGAAGCTAATGTATGTGTGAGCGAGAATGTTGGTTATCATTGAGCTCAAGTGTGAAGAATAGCACACTATATAGCATTTCGGCTTTCATTATATAAGTGCTAGTGTGATAGTGTGACTCTGTTTACTGTAGTTGGCTGTGGAGTGCTATATATCTCCACAGCCAAGAGTGTGTGTGTGCACTGAAGAGAAACAGACAGACAGGTGTGTATACAGTCTTTCTGCCTGATCCTAGGCAATCGTAGTTTGGTTGGAACAAGCCCAGCAGTCAATATTTATCGATGACTACTTTCTATCGCTGTTTCTACATGAGGGGTTTTGCTCTCTGCTCTTACACACAGATACTCATGCACACACAAATACGCACTGTCTTTATCCACATGGATGTTTACACTCAAATGGACACCGCTGACGTATAATAACACATGTACATTCACGTTATTTCTTTATCATTAGGCATGTCAACCGGGTATTTTTTTTTAGGTATTTGAATCCTACATTGATATAATTTGGCTCTTTTTTCACTGCCTTTATTGGCACATTGCCACGTTTCTTGATGCACCATCACCACCACCTGTTATTAAGTTGAAACTGACAGCAGGATTTAAACCATACAACTTACACCTTTTAATACAATAGAAGGTCAATCAATGGCGAGCATACCTTGTGATGCAATTTTAGGAAAGTGATGTGCCCCACTAGCCACCGCTCTTCCCTGGTCCATGTCTCCATCCAAGCTTGGTGCTAGTCAACTATCAAATCCTCTTACAAACAGACAGACTTGTGAAAAGAAACGGGCTCAGTCAAATGTGCGTGGCTAAATGCTGCAACTTGATTGAGAAATAATAGTCTGTGGAGGATCATCTGAGTGTGGTATCAGCAAGAGAAAGGCCTGGTTCAGTCTGTCCCGTCAAGGATCAAGACGGCAGCAACAAGTGGTCAAACACTGACAACTAAAATATCGTATACTAGCTCTAGAAACCTCACGGTTGTCACTTGCTATTCTGCAATAATAATTAAGTCACACTGCCCTAATCTCCCTAAAATTACAGTCACTCTATTCAGGTAGTGGTTGCTGACTCAAAGATGTAAATGTCTAAACCACTGGTTATTACGACCCACAGTTTTTAGAGGTTACCTCTCCTATACACACAACTAGATTAACAATTTTACATTTTAGTTTTTCTTACCTAATATCCTCTCTTCTTGACTCCATTATTTTTCTGTCATTTCGTCTCCTATATCTCATTTTAATTCTCCTCTAGATGTCCTTCCTTCTTCCTCTGTTCTCTTTGACCTCCTTTACCACATCCCTCATCTCTCCTTCACCACCGTTTGTCTCATCTCCTTCATGTTGCCTCTTGGCCCTCATCTCTTATTCCTCTGTCTGCCCTCGTGCCCAACTTTTGTCTTGCCCCCGTCTCTTTCTCCTCCCTCTCCTCCTTCTCTTCTCTTCTCCTCCCCTACTGTCCCTCTGTTCAGAAAGACAATATGAGTGTTGGCGCTGATGCTCTCCAAGAAGGTGGATAAAGTTGGGGGAAGGGGGAGGTTGAAGAAGCCATTTTGCTCTGCCTTGTCCACCCAGCGAGACGGAGAGATTGTTAGAGCTATTGCTCAGTGTGGGGCTCGAGCTCGTATCTAATACCTCCCCGACCCCATTGTGTTAGAATGTGCGTGTGCACTTTCTTGCACACATACATGTCTCACCTTGTGTGCGTGTGTGCGTGCGTGCATGTGTGCATTTTGTGATTCCAGCCATCATGAGTGAGTGTGCAGACATGTAGACAGCTCTACAGTTGTGTTTGTGCGTCTTGCTACATCTTTTGTGCACAACTGTGTGTGGCCGTGTACACAAGCCTGATGACACACAAGCACCACGCATCCTCGTTCGGAGGTGTTTGAGTGTGTCTGCGAGTGTCCTGGTGTGTATTGATTGGTGGTAGCAGCAATTCGATGTCTCTGACAGGCTGAATTACAGTAATCAGTCATTATTGACTCCCCATCTCTCTGCTACACACACCTCTCTCCTCCCATTCTCTGCCTCCCCTCCTCTTCTTTCCTACTCTGCCCACTACTTCTGTGACACCTTTTTTCTTTCCTTTTCTCTCTCCATCTCTCTGCCTCTGAATCTCCATCATAGCGTCCCTCTGTGTCTTGTTGTGCACTAATCTTTTCTTCTGCTGTCTTGTCTTACTCTCTGCTGCTTATCATCATTTATCTGGGTCTCTAATTCTGTCCCTGTATTTGCTCTTCTGTCTCTCTAACTCCTTTATCTCAGACCATCTCTGTTTTTCCTTCTGTCTCGGTCTCATTGTCTGCTTTTCTTCTTTCTCAGATTTCTTTACTTTTCTTTTTTCATTTAGTTGTTCAGACTTTTCTTTACTCATCCTCTTCATCCTGAACTCGAATATCATGATGTTATAAAAGCTGTATCCATATCTGGTGAACTTTAGGCTCGTACATTTTTAAGACAACTAAACATTTTGTTTTAAACTATGTAGGTGCAGGTTGTGTGTCAACTCAAGTCGTTTTTATTGGGTTATTTGCTTTTTTTTATACCACAAGTACCTGTAATCAGGGAAAACATCAGTTGAGACACACAAAACCTGAATAATTGTCAAGTTCAATTAGTGCTCTGCTAATTTACTCGTGGGCCTGATCAGGTACAGGTAGAAATCCCAAACTACTGGGTTTAATTGACTGTAAAATACTCCAGATGTGAAGTACAGGATGACCACTCACAGATTAAATAAATAATTATCTCATGGCAATTGCGCATGTCAAAGTCTTGGCTGTATTAGATGGTCAGTTCTCATGGTTAACATGTTGGACTCCACCTTACAACAGGATCTGCTGCTACTGTCTTAGTGCCAGAGACCACAGGGAACCTTTGTGGGTCTTTCAGAGGTTTCTTGATTCTGACAGTCCGGAACTGTTTTGGTGGTATGCAAGGGACCAACATCCTCAGGAGAGGTCGCAGTGTTTTGGTTCATAATATGCAAAGCTTTTTATCTTGTTCTGAAATAAGAGCAGACATTCCTAGAGATCAGGGCCCAAACAGCTCATGAGGATTAGATGTCCTTGGGAGTGAGGCCCCTCAAGAGCAGCATCGGGTTGTGTCACTGGTTGTTTGTGTTTCTGAGTGCTGCATTGTGACATCAAGTGTCCTCACAGAAAGCCGGACACACATACATAGAAGGAAAAAGAGGGATGGAAGATGGTTGGCAGGACTATGTGTGGCAGTGTATCTCTCTCTCTCTCTATCTCTCTCTCTCTCTCTCTCTCTCTCTCTCTCTCTCTGTCTCTGTCTCTGTCTCTGTCTCTGTCTCTCTCTCTGTCTCCTGGCCCTCAGGGCGGTCCATCTGCCTTCTCTCTTTCTCTGATCTTTCATTCACCATGACTAGAACCATCCAAAAGTGTGCATGTGCACGCACACATGCACACACAGACACATACACACACAGTGCCAGGTTGCTGGGGCAGCTGTGTGTAAGCACAGCTCTATCTCACATATCAGCTCATTGCAGGAAGAAAAGCAATCCAAGACTCTCCAGCAAACATACACACGCACACACACACACACACACAGCCCCCCTGTATGAAGTTTCTATAGCTGCGTAATATGAATGAACAGTTTGTGGATTCTACTTTCAACACAAGCGGTGTAGATTAATTAATGAACAGACTTTAGGACATTGCACTGTCTGTGCTCACAGTGATCAGGAAATTGAATATCTTTTATGAATCTGCTACTAATAGACCATGTGTAGCTCTATGTGACTTTAAAGTATGTTTAATGATGAAGCACTTGAAACCAATGCAGTTATTTGTATCATTCTTGCTTTACTGATTTAAACATGTAGACCTAAAGCATATAGATCTTTTGCTGTTTTTCATTTGCCAAATAAAAATAAATCCTTAAGGAGCAGTGTTAAAACTGGTCATATAATGTGCAAAATTTTGTAGATTGGAGATAATTTCAGGACTTTGTGAATCAAATGGGGAGATCAGTACCAATATCCTGTCCTGTGTGTGTGTGTGTGTGTGTGTGTGTGTGTGTGTGTGTGTGTGTGTGTGTGTGTGTGTGTGTGTGTGTGTGTGTGTGTGTGTGTGTGTGTGTGTGTGTGTGTGTGTGTGTGTGTGTGTGTGTGTGTGTGTGTGTGTGTGTGTGTGTGTGTGTGTGTGTGTGTGTGTGTGTGTGTGTGTGTGTGTGGTGTGTGTGTGTGTGTGTGTGTGTGTGTGTGTGTGTGTGTGTGTGTGTGTGTGTGTGTGTGTGTGTGTGTGTGTGTGTGTGTGTGTGTGTGTGTGTGTGTGTGTGCATTACTTTGGGTGTTGTGTATGAGTGTGTGCTGCTGTCCTCCATCTGCTCCTGGGTGATTGTGGTTCTGGGGAACAATGTTGGAGAGTTACTAAGCTGCTACACACACACATACTGCCAGCAAGTGTTTGTGTGTGGATGAATTTTCTAATGTATATCATCTATCCATTTACACGTACACACATTTCATGGTGTTTATGTTTCATGTGTACGTTTGTATGCATTTCACTTTAAGGATTAGAGGTGTGTGTGTGTGGGGGGGGGGACATCCCCTCTAGTAGTTGATTGGCAGAGATAGCTGCACTGAGGCTGGGGTCAGCATATGGCTGAGTGTGATAGCGATGCTGTGTTTGTGTGTGTGTGTGTCACTGCCTTTCCCTCTCTTTCAGACTGTGTTCCCACTAAAAT
Source organism: Pseudopleuronectes americanus (assembly GCA_038501795.1). Taxonomy (NCBI): domain Eukaryota; kingdom Metazoa; phylum Chordata; class Actinopteri; order Pleuronectiformes; family Pleuronectidae; genus Pseudopleuronectes; species Pseudopleuronectes americanus. The sequence continues at coordinate 4,536,999 of CM076726.1, forward strand.
GATGGCAGCTCTGGGCATGTAGCGCTATTATCCACCATACACACAAACACACACACACACTGAGAACAGCCAAACGCCAGCGGCCTGCCTGGCTTCTTTTTGCCAGCTCCCACAATAGAGTCTATTGTCCCAGTAAGGCTACAGTGGGTGTGCGGTTGCACGGTAGTGTGTATGGCTTCGTGCATGGCTGTGTGCGTGTGCATGTGTGGGTTCTTCACCGAGGTATAAAGGTGAGGGCAAAACCTTACAAATTGAAGACATTTTGTAATTGCTGATGCTGAAATGGGGTCATGTTATCCTTCACCTCCCCAGAGTGCCAGCACTTCTGTCAGACATGGAAGGAGCCCTTCCTCTAAGACTAGAGCTGCAGTGAGAAATGAAGCTTCTGCATATTATCAGACGTGGATGAATATAAATATGTTTCAACCATCCGTTCCTCAATGAAAATGCAGCATGCTGTGAGAAGCTATTCTGGAAAATCAGTACCACACATTGAGCGGCATTTGACGCTTAAAGGTACAATTAGGATTAGGGTTAAAGGTCTTTGTATTAGAGAGAGTTAAGGGTAAAGATTGAATATAAGGGTGTGTGTGTGTGTGTGTGTGTGTGTGTGTGTGTGTGTGAACACAGGCAGGGGGGGAGGTGATTGTGGTTAATTGTTTCCCGTCGGGTAGATGGAGGAAATGAAAAGAAAAGGGGTGAGGAGGAGGGGTCATGGCTAATCTCCTCCAATTTTCCTTAGGGAAAAGTGTGTGGGTGTGGGTGTGTGTGTGTATCTTTGTGAGAACTGTGTGTGTGTGCGACATGCTCTCAGGATGTCCCTCTGTTTGACCAGCACACACATTATTAGCACTTTGATCATTGACACTTTGGTTTATAATGATATTACACAGTTAGCCTACTTTTTCATGTGTGAATTATAGATCACTCGTCATTACTTTTTTAAGTAAATAAGAATGGCTGTTAACAAAATCGTTTTTCATTTTTTTATTTTCCTGCATAAATTGTGCTCAACATCTTCATCTTACCTCATGAAAGTGAATTTAAGCCCCGGTTACAGTAAAGCAGTTTTGAAAGGCTTCTTTTATCTACAGTGCCGTGCAAAAGTATTTGCCCCCTTCAGAGTTTCTTAGTTTTTTGCATATTTGTCACACTAAAAGGTTTCAGATCATTAAACAAAATTTAATATTAAACAAAGATAACCCGAGTAAATACAAAATGCAGTTTTTAAATTATAATTTCATTTATTAAGGGATAAAAGTTATCCAAACCTATCTGGCCCTATGTGAAAAAGTATTTGCCCCCTCTTGATAAATCCTGAATAAACTGTGATAAACCACATTTTTTGGAAAGCTGAGTTCAATGTCACTATCCACACCCATGCCTGATTACTGCCAGAACTGTTTAATCTAGAAATCTGTTAAATAGAAGCTGTCTGACAAAGTTAAGTAGACTAAAATATCTCAAAAAACAACTCATCATGCAGGATGTCTAAAGAAATTCAAAAACAGATGAGACACAAAGTTATTGACATGTATCAGCCTGGAAAGGGTTACAAAGCCATTTCTAAGGCTTTGGGACTTCAGTGAGAGCCATTATCCACATATGGAGAAGACTTGGAACAGTGGTGAACCTTCCCAGGAGTGGCCGGCCTACCAAAATTACTCCAATAGCACATCAACGACTCATCCAGGAGGTCATAAAAGACCCCAGAACAACATCTAAGGAACTGCAGGCCTCACTTGCTTCAGCTAAGGTCAGTGTTCATGATTCAACATTAAGATAGAGACGGAGCAAAAATGGCATCCATGGGAGAGTTCCAAGGCGAAAGCCACTGCTGATCAAAAAGTCCACAAAGGCTTGTCTCACATTTGCCAAAAAACATCTTGATGATCCCCGAGACTTTTAGACAAATATTCTGTGGACTGATCAAAAAAAAATTGAACTTTTTGGAAGGTGTGGGTCCTGTTACGTCTGGCGTAAAATGAGCACAGCATTTCATAAAAACAACATCATACCAAGAGTCAAACATGGCGGTGGCAGTGTGATGTTCTGGGGCTGCTTTGCAGCTTCAGGACCTGGATGACTTGCCATAATCGATGGAACCATGAATTCTGCTCTCTAACAGACAATCCTGAAGGAGAATGTCCGGCCATCAGTTTGTGACCTCAAGCTCAAGCGCACTTGGGTTATGAAACAGGACAATGAGCCGAAATACACAAGCAGGGCAAAATCTGAATGGCTCAAAATAAACAAAATGAAGGTTTTGGAGTGGCCTAGTCAAAGTCCAGACTTAAATCGGATTGAGATGCTGTGGCATGAACTTAAACAAGCCATTTATGCTCGAAAACCATCCAATGTTGCTGAATTAAAAGAATTCTGCAAAGAAGAGTGGGCCAAAATTCCTCCACAGCGATGTGAGAGACTCATTGGCAGTTATCGCAAACATCTGATTGCAGTTGTTGCCGCCAAGGGTAGCACAAACAGTTATTAGGCTTAGGGGGCAAATACTTTTTCACAGAGGGCCAAGTAGGTTTGGATAGACTTTTTCACTTAATAAATGAAATCATCATTTAAAAACTGCATTTTGTATTTACTCAGGCTACCTTTGTCTAATATACAAATTTGTGTGATGATCCGAATCATTTAAGTGTGACAAAAATGCAAAACAATTAAAAATCAGGAAGGGGGCAAATACTTTAGCACGGCACTGTATATGTTATCCAGCCCGTTTATTGCATTAACTAAAGAGTATCTACTACCAAAACCCTTCCCTGCTTTGTTTACAGATGTATTGTGAGGTTTGCATTTCCCTCACACATGTCAAATATACATTTTATTTTTACAAAAAATCTCTCGACAAAGACGTTGACTCATAAAACAGTCTGAGGCAGAAGGGGGGAGGGGGGACAGAATGCTTCAAATGCATCCTTTCAGTATTGGAGTAGGGGCGGCTGACGGCTGTGGCTTAGGGGTAGAGTGGTCGTACTCCAACCAGAGGGGTCGGCGGTGTTCGATCTTCAGTCTTCCCCATCTGCATGCCGAGGTGTCCTTGGGCAAGATACTGAACCCCTCATAGATGTTGAATGAACTAATTGTAAGGGGCCGCCGAATGACCTGTAATGCAGTAAACTCCTGATACATGTCACCCACAGGTAGCCATCTGATGCACATGGCACATGGACAGATGTCTGAGACCTGAAATATCGAAAAGAAGCGGGCAAATTACTGATTCAGTACATTAGATATTACTCATGTTCTATCATGGGTTTTTACTCTTATTTTTAAAATACATGATTCATGTAATGACCAAGTTGGTGTGTGTCTAAAAAGTCTGAAATGTGTGTTTTTGTGTGCACACTTACACACCTTTTCACAGAGAACTGTGCAGGCACATGAGTTGTAGCCATCAGCGGCTTGTTCACACCATGTTGGAGCAGACCCCCCTCCGACTGGTAAACAAGCTAATCTGCAGTGTGTGTGTGAGTGTGTGACTGCACTTTGTGCCAGGGCGTGCAAATGTAAGTATTTTTTTATGTGACAAGGTGTTTAAGATTCAGACTGGGATGTCACAGATGAACAAGAAGACGGCTTAAGTTCAGCACAGAGTAAACGTTGGATCATGAGCTCTGAGAGCTGCCTTCAACAGAGAGAACCAAGGCAGACAGTGGGGGTAAAAGGGAATAATTGATTAATGATTAATCACTGATGGAAAAAAACATTTAAACAATACATGCCATGAAAATGATTCATACTGCCAAGTGCCAAGTAAGACAGTAATTAATCTACTGGCCAGTAGCTGGCAATTTGAGGTAATTGGCCCAAAATATAAGAAATGGCTACGATCAATCATGGATTTATTTTCATATCTAAAATACAGTAAGAAGTACAGGTGTACCAGGCTGTGATACATTTCTTATTTAGTTTATTTAAGTTTTTTTGTCACATTTTTATTATAATTTAAATGTTGTTTTTAAAAGATACATTAAATAAAAACAAAGATCTCTGCTCAGTGGTTGTGAAAAACAAACACATCAGTGAACCACAACTCATGGACAATGGTTGGATCCCAGCATCCCAAATGTTTTCAGTGTGACTAAAAAAGTCTTCAAACATTTTATTCACATTATTACTTTGACGGAGAGTACATTAGGGCTGCAAATGATAATTGTATTCAATTAATCTGCTGATGATTTAACAAAATGTTCTTCATCGTGATAGTTTTGTCTACCTACTAATGTATACCCCGAAAATAATCAGTCTACAAAAACACAAGACATGAAATCATGAGATATTTTTTATTGGTCATTTTATCTTTATATTTCCTAACTTGTCCTATGAAACTGTCTAATCGCAACTTATTGTGAAAAGTGTCCATATCTTTGAATTTAACATATGGACACATGTGTGCATGTGGTGAATATTGTGTAACTGTTGTTAGAGCCTGAAGATAAGAGCAGGATCCATCTCCCTAATCAGAGAATTATTATTATGGCTTCAGTGATAATCACCGACACCCATGCTGTGTGTGTGTGTGTATGTGTCCGCTGAATAACGCTTGTAATTGCGCTGGCAGCTTTAGGGCTCCCCAGTGGTGACAGGGAGGAGGGTGTGAGTGGGTTTGTGTATACACGCACACACACACACACACACACACACGTGTCAAAGGGTGAAGTAGTTGGGTGACAAGGGGCCAATTAATGTATCACGTCTGTTTTTCTCCGCCGTCTTTGTATTTGAATTGGGTTAAAGAGCAGATGAATAGGGGCAAATACGATTTTGTGCGAGTGTGTGTACGTGTGCGTTTGTGATGTCCGTGCACATCGAGCCCCCACAATAAGTAGTGCATTAGACCAACCTATCTCTGCCCTCATCTTTGGCCTACGTGGACACACACACATTCATAATGAAATCACAAAGCCTCCATATCATTGCTATCACAGAAAGATATAAACCCATTAGCGTGTTCCTTTGGGCATGGACACACACGCATACATGCTCAGGTTTATCATTACACGCTGCAAAGCTTTTCCAATTGTATTATCCCTCTGATGTCCTTCTCTCTGTTGTCTGTTCCAATGCCTAGGGTGGAGAGGACAGATAGGTTTGGAGTGTTAGTGCGTGCGCTTGCCTGTGTGTGTGTGTCTGTGCACTTGTGTTTCTGAGACAAGTCCTAGGAATTAGGCAGAAGTGTTGTTGCAGTTTTAATGTAATTGTTCACCTTTTAAAAGTAGGCGCTGGCCATAAAACATGTATATATAACATCTCTGCTTTGTTGACGTAGAAAAGACGGTTAGACTCTGCTGCCCCACAGTCAGAGATATTGAATGATGCTGTGGTTAGTTCACTTTTCTATCGAAAGGAAAGCAACTCATAAAAAAAGAAAAAATTAGAATTGCCTCGAGTGAACACTGTCCAGAGAAAGCTGGACCCATCAGTGGTGGCTCCTTTAACCCACTTATCATTTTAGTTTTTTGTCAATATAAAAGCAGCATAGACCAGTCACGCTTGTAAAAATGACATTACTGATTTTCACTGCATTTATATATTTAAGTGGACAATTCAGTCAAGCTGTCAGAGATGCATGGAAAATATCTGTGCGCATAGTGATGGACTTTATAGAAAATAAATCTTGATATCTCTAACCCTAACCCTAACCCTTTTTTTCTCCTAAAAGGTTAAAGAAATCACATCCTTCCCACTCTAACTTTACTCAACAGTTAAATGTATGTTACCTGCGCTACACGTTAGTAAGAGTTATTCCAAGCTTCACTTATGTTATTTTAATGATTGTTGACTGCAGGGCTGATGATACTGAGACTAACGTTAGACATTATCTGCTCTGCTGCTTCACCAGCGGCTCCACTTGAACAGTAGAGAGGACTCTAACTCAAAGACTATTGATCTGCTCTCTCACCACCACCACTGTAGCTGCCACTGTCAATGAAGCCTTTTCTTCATTGTCTGTACAATAACCATATATGTCACTGACAATGACATATATAGGTGACTGTATGCTCCGTATGTTGTTTGGCGATAAGGAGATCCAAACCTGCCTGTTTGAAATAAGCGATTTTGCTTGGCCTGTGGGGATGCTGGTTGGAGCTTTTCTTTCTGAAACTGTAAAGTGACCTTCAGTAATTGAACCGCACCAAGTAAGGACCAGCTGCAGGACTCAGGCCACAGAACCCTGAGGCTGCACCAATGCTGCTGGTCACTTATTTATTCAAAGTTTATCAATAATGAACTTATGTTATGTCCAAAAACAATAACGTTACGCACGTGAAGTGTGAAACTGTACTCAAGATATGTGTTCCACATACACACAGAGATTTCTGAAATTATTAGATAGATTTATTCCAGGCATAGAGAATATGGATCTTGAATATAAAAATCAGCCCTTAAGGAATCATCTGCGTATTTCTAAATAGCTACATCATTAATTGCATTAGCTTGTGGTTTTCCTGTTTTCCTTACTTATCTTTACAGGATGTTTTACCTTTCATAATAATTATATTTTCAGGCAGCACTTCCCTCTGTCTGATTCATTATCCCTGTAAATCAGTACTGGATGATCTTCGCAAAAAAATAATATGTCTATCTTTTTTTCATGAAGAATCACAATCCACGATCCGAGTGTAACACTCTCGAAACGTCACCTTTTAGTTTGAATAGATTTGCTGTATTACATCCAGAAGTGCAGGGCATTGGCCAACCAAGTTCATACTTAACTTTTCTTTGAGACTGTTCAGAGCCACACTACTTACATAACCTTGTTTTTTAATCTAAATTTTTACTGTTGAATTAATTTAAATTCCTCAGTTATTTGTTAAACTGTAAATCTAAACCATACATATCTATCTCTTAGATCATTGTGTAAATGATAATTAAATTAACCCACTTCTAACTAAGATCATTGGAGCTGATCGCTCTTAGTTGGCACAGTATTTCACATGTACATATACAATGTATATTCAGACCAAAATCTACGAATAGACTCACACACTTGTACATACAAACATTTCTCACACACACATACACAGTCACACAACCACAGTCACCCACACATCCCAGCAGTGGGCCCGGCTCCTAAGGCGCTAACAAGCTCCCTTTCCCCCCTTTCGCCTCCTCCCCTCTGGCCTCCCTCAGTCACACTGCACTGCGGGAGAGAGAGGGAGAGAAAAGGTCTGAAATGGAGAGAGGGAGAGAAAGCGAGGGAGAGAGCTGGAGAAAGTACTCTTTTCAGCCACGCACAAGAAAATGAGTTTCTGACTCCACACAAAGGAGCCTTTTTTATCCTCCCCCTCTGTCTTCTGTCTCTTTCCCGTATGCCTTTCTCCCTATTCTCCCTCACCAGCTCTCTCCCCTCTTTCTCTCCTCATAATTTTCACCCTCTCTTTGCCTTTCTCTCCAAAAGAGAGATGTTTTGCTGCTAATGACTTAATAAGAGGAGCCATCTGAAGTTCAATTACAGTAGATTTCATAGTGACATTTGGATGAAGGCAAAGATGTGTGAGCACGATGCACGTCTATTTTCTTTGACCTCGCACTAGCTTCTGCTTTTTTAATACCAATAATAATAGCTTAATTTGTTTACCTTGATTTATGGAAACATGCCATACTAAATACTACAAAAGCAGACCCTAACCATAACACAGGTAAATAATAACAATTGAGAAAATGCAACTTGATTGAAAGCACTAAATGAAATGCAGTTTTCCAATGTCAAAAATGATTGAATGAAGTTTTCACACCATTTTGCGACAACGACATATGGAAGTTATAATAACTGCTGGACGACACTCGCACTGGGTGTAAAGAAGATGGAAAAATAAAGGATTGTAGAATTTTCAAAATTAGAAATAAAACATATAAAATGGTATATATGGTAGCATCGTACATAAATATTTCAGGTTTGGTTTTTATAACAAGCTGAATAAAAGTCTGTCATAATGCTGTAGTGGTCATAATCAGGCTATGTTCTCTCACATGTTTACTGGAACATGATCGAAGTATAATGTCAACTACCCATATAACCACGATTATTGAAATAAAGTCTTATTCTGAATAAGGTCAATAGTCAGAATATCACTGTCCATGAAAATGTAGGCAGTGATATCTACTGGCACCGGCACACTCCCTATATCGCAGATTAAATTAACATAACGTCCAAATAGGAAGTAGTGAAGTTCACATATCATATGTCCTGTTTGGTCATTAATGACTGGTGTAGTATGAAGTCAGATGATCTCTTGAGTTGTATTTTTAAGAACTATATCAGCTCATGTTGCTGTTAAAGCCTCAACACACATTTTAGTCTCTTCTCAAGACTGTGGCTGTGTCCAAAATCACAACCTGATTTCAGCAAAGTGCACTTCATCCACCATGCTACCTCACTTATGTGTGTGAAATGTATGCTCTATATAATACACTATGAATGATTCATAGACACAATACGTCTACTTTCCACTAAAAATCCCACATTCCACACAATGCTTCACATTTGATAGGTTACATTATCATCACTGTATCAGTGATGATACAAAATGATGATGATTCATAAATCTTGAAAGTCTCACTTAGCTATAGAGTAAAGTACAGGGCATTTATCTATAACACAAGTCATTTCTGTGTAACTAGCCTGTGCTTTATTGACAGCTACCTCTATCTCCTTTACACCCTAGTTTTGTTGCATCTGTATGTGTGGAGAAGTTTACACTGTTATTCAAAACCCATTTCAGACATTACCCTCAAATTTGACATCCTCGTCTGAGTCTTGTGTGTGTGCTGCACCTCTTTTCCTCCTGACATATTTGGTTTTGTTCAATACATTTTTTTCAGATTTGCATGCATCATAAAAACACACACTCGCTTGTGATCCGTCCTCGGGATGAACACATTTGGTCACATTTGGATATTACAGGAGATTATCTGGAGTTCAGTCTAAGTAGCATACGAAGCAGTTTAAGTAATTCCATTGATTCTATTTTTAGCATGTTTTATTTCAGTTGTACTGGAAATCTAAACAGGATTAATTATGCAAAACTCTTAATTATGCTTGGCCAGGATGTAAAACGTCTATCAATTATAAAACACAATGGAAACAGACCTCCACCTGTGAGAGCTTTGCATTATAGACCTGCTGGCGCTGGGCTGATGTTGCCGCTAGTCAGTGGGAGCTGGTGTTTGTGACACAGTGACATAAGGCCACAGGGAGAAACCCTTGCTGAGAGGAAGAAAGAATGGGAACAGAGAGATAACGGTGGCAGATAGAAAGAGTGGAGAACAGTCAAGTGATGCTCCTGTCATTTATCTCAGCAGAGGTACCATGTCTATTTATTTCACCTCATTCTCTCTCTCTCTCTCTCTGTGTCCCTGTCTCTATGGACGTCTATCTTACCTGCAGGTGTCCTTTAAAGCCTTTCACCTCCTTGAAATGACAAATCAGTGGTCTCTTATATGTCTGCCGACACTGTTATTTCCATCACATTGTTTTTCTTGCTGCTATTTCACATGGGAAACATTATTAATATAAAATATAAAGAAAAGTATCTGTTGTTTGGAGGAGAATCATACTTTGTGTTTCCAATTGCGTCACCTCAACACATCTGCCCCCCTCACACGCTCATTCATCAAAGGGGGAAGTGCGACGCAGGGGAGCGGGAAGCAGGAAAAGGCAAACGGCGAGAATCACATCGAGACTCGGTGTGAGAGACACTGACTCTGACGCTCTGGGTGTGTGCTGCTGCTGCGCAGCTCTCACCAAGAGAAAGCTGCACACACACACACCGTTACTTAAATATCCTCCTCCCTGTCTCACCCGCTGTCCTCCCCTCTCACCTCCTTCGTGACTCTCTGCGGTATACTCACCCCTTCTTCCTCTTCACCCTCATTCCCCACGCAATTACAAGTTCTCTTCCTCCCTCAGCATCTCGCTTTCTTTGCACCTCCAGCCTCCATCCCTGCCTCTTTCCCACCTTCGTCCCCCCTCCTTTCCTCACCTTCGTCAGTACCAGAGGTTCCATGAGGGTTTTAAAAACAATAGCTATGTGTGTGCGAAATCAAGTTTTGTTAATTTCGCTTTAACCACCTCATCTGTCCCAAGTTTATTGAAGTTTCATCCTCTCTGCTTTGGCAGCTCTTTCCACTCATCCTCCACCTCCTCTCTCTCTCTCTCTCTTTTCTGCCAGCGCAGTCTGTCCCTCCACTTTAAAGGAGCCATATTGTTGTTATTATCATTGTCTCTAACTGGATCAGTTACCATTAGACCTGAATCTTTCTCCTTCTGAGGCCCATAGACCAGCTCTCTAACCCAATAGAAATCCCATGGGCACTCTTACAGATGGCTCACCCATTCTCAACATGTACACACACACACACAAACACACACAAACACAGGAGTACAGAAACACAGATTTCATTCTGAAGATTCATCGACCTAATCCCATCACACTCAAACAGGGACACATGCACTTATATACACATGTGCCTGTTCATAACCAACCTTATCAAATATAGACACACACACATAAACACTCATTGAAAATCCCCTGTTATTGGAGCTAACTGAGCAAATGTTAGTGCTATTGGGAGCTTATGGGACGGTGTGTGTGCGTGTGTGTGTGCGTGCGTGTGTGTGTGTGTGCGTGCTTGTGTGTCTAAGACTGAAACAGCCACATATGTCATTACGGTTGGATGTATGAGTGGGGGGCTCAGGACGAGAGGGTAAATGTCATTTCATCAATGAGGTTATCTCTAATAGATGGACAGTTGAAGTCCTGGTTTCCATTTACTCTTCTCTCTGCTGAATCCCTGTACCTCTCTTCAAATCCATCGCTTAAGGCCATAATGACAAGTAATAAAAGGCCTTTGCTTTACATTTCAGTTTTCCCGTCTCCAGTATTCTCAGTAGATTCGAGTGGAAATGAGGCCATGAAGAGTTCACTGGCCTCTGTTGCCAACCGTGTTTTTATCTAAACAAAATCTTGTGTTTTATGACTCATTCTTGTATAGTTTTTTCTTTTCCTCTTGTAGCTTTACTTTACCTTGTAGAATACCGTTTCCTCATTGTTTTGATTTCTTTATTTTTGGCTCTTTTCAATGTTACCGTGTTATTTATGTGATATTCTAGTCTAAGGGAATGACCAACAGCACCCAAACCCATATTTTAGTGGCAAACCTTCATTTTCCATTCACTTTTAAGCTGTGTGAGTGAGAAGGTGAATAAAACATTTGCTTCCTGTGGCAAATTGCAGCGCGTAGAACTTTGACCCACATTATTTGCTTATCCTTTACGTATATATGTAACCGTGCCCTAACAATATAAAAATGTACTCCAGTTATTTAATTTGTGCAACATTTTATTCAAAATATTCTGGAGTGTTTCCCTACAGCCCCGTTATTGCATAGCAGCTTTGTCCCTTTTTGACAGTTAAACTCTAATAACTTTAATAATAAGTCCTGCTTTAAGTACCAATTATATTGGTAATGTATATAGCAGCTTTCATGGCATAAAATGCAGTTTTTAAGACAGGAAAATATATTTGAACAGTAAAATATATGAAAAAGGTGTTAGGTTTCAGTTAAAGAAAATTCATGCTTGGATCAATTAACAGCAAGATCATGAATAGAAACATTGAAACCTGCTAATTCTAACCAGTATTTAATGAAAAATGTATGTAGAAAATATTAAAACAGCGCAAAATATAAGATGTTAGAGGATCTTCTTAAACTTTAAAAAAAGTAATTTTGCACTTCAGTGATTTAGTCACCATAAAGCCAGAAAACTTGACTACAGATCAAGTTCCAAAAACACTTGATCCTACAATTACCATGATGCAGCTGATGGTGTTTCATCAGAACAAACTCCAAACTGTAATTTAAACACTACTCTTCGCTTCTTATAACCTGCTGGTATTTGTGTCTTTATTACTGTTTGACCTTGACCTTTGACCCCAGCTATGAGGAGCGCTCTCGGTACCTAGAAACCATCGTGCAGCACCACCAGGAGCCGACCACGTTTGAGGATTACGCCGCTCGAGTGTACAGTCCTGCTCCCTGCAATCACCTGCCATCTGACACAGGTAACACCTGATCCTTCACAACAAGACACATTTACTACACCAACGCATACACTTGTCAGTCAAAGCCTCTGTGGCAGGCGTTCAAAGAGTGGGTGGATAAAGCAACTCTGAAGCTGCTTACGACAGGGGGGTTGTCTGTTTACTTGCATGCGTTATAATAAAAAAAACAACACATAAGTAAGTCAAGTGACACTTAACTATGCTGACCTTCTTTCGCTTTAACTTGTATTGTGAGAAATCTGCCTTCTCAATATTCAAATGTCCTCTAGCATATTTTAATAACAGAGACACCCCACACACAGACACACACTCCCCCAGGGACACACACTGGCCACTCACAGTCTGATGCGGAGCTCTGTCTCCAGAGCATCTCTGAGGAATTGTCTGACATCTGATCAGCTGTAGAGACGCAGGCAGACACAGTTAAATTCTGACGAATGACTCTCTCATGTAAAATGTCAGGTTTCATGGATGCATACTGATCGGTATTGTTTCTTGTTAGGTGTGATTTACGATGGTTTAATGGACTCGCTTCTAATCCAGTTAATTAATATGGCAGTCATTTACAGTAATTACATTTCCAGATACAAGCCACACATTTTCTTAGTAGGTCATACTCATACAGCAAAAAGGAATAAAACATGGAAAGGTTGAAGGTTAAGGTGCTGTCTGGATTCCAGGGTTTGTTAATTTGAAATTGATAATTAACTAAAAATGAAACTGAAGTGCTAAAAGTTTTTTTCACATTGATTTCAGTCATTAACTTTAATTTATTTGAAAGAAAAAAAAATTGTAACACGTGATCAGCTTTCAGGCATGCATTGAACTGTGCATGTGTGAACGCAAAAAACTGAGTTAGACGCTCTCTGCACTTTCTGCAGACTTTCTCTGCCGGCCTCAGAGTATAATGACCGTAGAAATCCAGGCGAAGTCGATGTGTGAGCACAGCAGGGATTCACCTCAAGCAGGTGGAGGGTTGACAAGCGCAGACGCAAAAATGCAAACACGTCTGTGCAGAGACTCTCATGCTGTGTTGTGCATGTGTGAAAGACAAACTGCGGGTAAACTCTGGCCAATTCTCGGCTTTTATTTTACTTACAGTAGGGCTGGGCAATTAACCAACAGCCACGAGTAATCGAGGTGATGGTTTACTTTTGTGTGGACATACACACATCCTACTCTCACTGCTGTAAGAAGTTAGCCTACTGTATACAAATAAACTTCGTATTAAAATGAACATGGCTTTAGTACTCAATATGCTAGGTAATGACAAAGACGTTGGTTAACTTAAGTCCGTTAACTCTTAGTTAGTTAAGTTATGGTGACAAAGGAAGCTCATCAGAAACAGATGTAACGAGTGAAACATTTTGTACAGCTCCAAGCCATGTTCAGAACTACCATTAGTTCAGTAGTTGGTTGTAGAATAGGCTACATTAGTCATATATTCTTAACATGTACAAGAATTACCCTGGTCAAAATATATGTGTTTTATACATGTATTAAGCTCAACTGGCACATGGTGCAGTGACGTATCCAATCAGCAGCCTAAGCTGCGTGATAAGCTTGGCGATAACAAATGTTAATCCAAACTCTGACTGTTGATTGCCAGGTCCTTCCTGTTGCCAGTTTACCTCGCTGTATTTTACTATGTTTCTACACAGCACCTCAGTCTTTCTCTGGTAGAGAAGACCCTGGGTGATAACATAGCTAATGTTCAGATTTTGTGTTTATTTCTCTTTATCTATTATTGATCACTGTTGTTTTTCTTTGCCAACTCATACCTGCTCATACACCAGGTGTTGTGTTACAAAATAATATTAATAATTTTGCGGGAATAATCATCCGTCTTTGAGGCTGAATAACATTCATCACAACCTGATACAGTTTTGTGTGTTGTTCAGCCACAAACACCTTTTCAGAGCACAGGACCAACCAGTTATTTTCTTAGTCATTTGATATTTCGATACATAAACATGTTCAGAATTCAGAGTTTTTTAAATAATACAGTAAAAATTTAAATGACAATAATCCTGTGCTCTGAAATAAAGCCCGCTCAAATTACTGCAACCTCTCTCTCTCTCTCTCTCTCTCTCTCTCTCTCTCTCTCTCTCTCTCTCTCTCTCTCTCTCTCTCTCTCTCTCTCTCTCTCTCTCTCTCTCTCTCTCTCTCTCTCTCTCTCTATCTCTCTCTATTAACTGACAGGTTCCCCTCCCTTAACAGCACAATGATCAAACATTCTTCTCTCTTTCTGTTTTCTTTTTTTCATTTTTTTTTCATTTGTTTCCTTTTTTGTGTTTTTCATTTTACTTTTTTTTTGGTTTCTTTTTTTTCTTCTTTTTTTTCCTTTTGTTCCCCCCCTCCTTTAGATCGTATTGTCTCACTTGCCAATAGTTAAAAGGTAAGCCGTGTCATATGATTGACGTGCCCTGTTTTGATTGGCTCTGCCTACTGACATTTCAGCCTAACCTACGCTGTCCTCTGATTCTTCCACCACGTTGTGTTTATCTCTGTTCGTTTCTTCCTCTGTGTCCTCTACACTTTAAGCAGGTCTGCATGTTTATAGTCCCTCTTCGCTTACTATTTAAAAGGACTTGTCATTTCCAGCTCCTCTGTGAGGGTAGTTTGGTAAGATGAAATCTTTGCTTAAACTTTGGCTCGATATCTTGATGGAACTTCAAAAAGAATATATATGTTTTTGCTGTGCTTCTCCTGCTCAGTTAATTAAGGTAATGCCCACAAGGGATGTTAAAGAGCTGACAGTGAACGTCCTCTTTAGTCCTCTTTTATTTGGACTCTTGTTTGTGTTCACCTGAGTAATCCAACTCTTCCTTTAGCTCTGTTTCGGACTCTTATTAACTCACAAGTATCTGACGCTTTAGCTTCTTTAGTGCTCCAGTATATTCACCTGGTCGTCTCTCACTTTATATGTCTGCTGTTTGACGACAGGTTGGTCATATACAGTGTGTCGTTAGGGCTTTTACTCTGAAAACAGCTGCCTGCTTAGGTTTGGGTATTGTCCGGATTTTTCCCAATGATGGGGGTCAATCAATACTTTTGAAATGGTGCCGGGGCTTTCAAGAAAAAATCACTAAACGAGTTTCGATAATAAGATGCAGTTTTTATTGCTAAGGTAAATTGGGACTTGAGTTTAAATTATACGCAAGATAACTATACAATTATTAGTTAATAATATGTGCTAAACTCTAAATAATTTACCTAAAAAATCATATAATAAATAAGACCTAATTCAATCATTTGCAGTTTCAGTGCTTAATACAGCAAAGTACTCCCATGCGTCACCAGGTGACATCCTCACTCTGTTTATCAGATTGCAAACCACAAGGTGCATTTTTTCACCAACTCTATTTCTACGTTTATTCCCGCATTCAACCAACTGCAGTTTCTGGCTATAAAACCAACACAATTAGCTAAAAGACATTAAAACGCTTTACAAAGCTGAGGGGAACTAATGAGAATAATCACAATGAGGTACTCTGTTCACATTAAGCTCAGTGGCCACAAACAGATACATGATGCAAACAGCTGAAGAGTATATACAGGGGCCAAAAACATTAGGACGCAAAGAAACGTATTTAGGCATCAACAAGCAGGCCCATCGACACAGTCTTACTATAAATTATTAAAAAAGACTGATAGAAATTACAGCTTAAAAAGCTTCAGTTTTAGAAAGAAATAGACATATTGTGACAAGCAGATACCAAACTACGCTCAGAGGCCTGGTGAGAGTGAGAAATCCTTTTTCATAACAACATGACTCACACAATAATTCTTCTGTTTGTTCTGTTTACCTGCAACGTCACATTGACCTCTAACCTTCTGTGTGCTCCTCTCTTCCTGGTTTTGGTGATATAGCATTGTAACACTTGCTCACACACAGGCATACACACGCACACACACACACACAAAATAAAAGATTGGTAAGCAATGTAAGTCCTCAGATACACACAAACAGACACATAATTGTATTGTATCATTGCTCTTGAACTCAGTCCTGTAATGGTTAGAATAAACTAAATGAAACATATATAAATAAGGTATTTAAAATGTTCTCTGTTTCATCATATATTTGTGTTGTGAAGCATGCTGTGTCTTTGTCGGTCAGCGTGTCCTTTTCTATATTTCCACTCTGTCAATTGTTTTCATTGTTTGTGGCAACGTATCATTTTTTCTGATTCATTTTTTTCCATTTTCTTTTTTCTCTCTGACCGGTCCCTCCTTCGCTCTCCTGAACTGCTCCTTCATCCTGTCGCTCTTTTACACCCTCTGTCTTCTCCATTATCTCTCTCCTTCTTGTTTATTTCCTGCTCATGTTCTCCCTTTCTCTATTTTTACCTATCTCCTCCTTTCTGGCATTTCATTCTTTTTGTTCCTGTCTGTCTTCTCCTTTCTTTTCCTATTGTTTCATCTTCTCTTCTTGTGCCTTGCTTTCCTTTCCTCTATATTCCCCTCCCTTTCCTCTTCTCTCCAGAGGAGCATAGTGGTATGTGTCTAATGGTCCCTAAACCACTAGACAGCTTTAACCTGCTCAAGGTGAAGGGGAAAGGGCTCACACAGAAGGTCCTTCATGCTAGCTGTGAATGGTATGCTTCATAGATAGAAAACTACTTGGCCCTAGTCTAGTTTTCTGGTCTAGTTCTAGTGGACAGTTCATCTTTAAAGTACTACATTATTTCAATATGAAACATGCTTACTAGCTACATTTCTATTAGTTAAAAAAACTTGATCGGATGTAGGATAAGTATGTGACTATAAACCATTTAACCTGATGGTGTACCTACATTAAGTATGAGTGCCATACTAAAGAAAAATAAATAATGAGATTTTGAGAATGATGTTGTAATATTACATGAATAAAGTAGTAAGATTACGAGAATAAAGTCATAAATGAGATGAAAAGCATAATATTATGAGCATTAAGTCATAATATTACAAGAACCAAGTCAAATGAAAGTAAAGTCAGAATAGTATGAGGGGAACAAAACATGTCAGGAAATAAGTAGCAAGGAAAACCCGTCCACTCCGTCTCCCCTCTGGTCTCAAAATCTTGATTGAGATTGAGAATCGTCAATCGCATTTGACCAAACATTTCCTCCTCCGTATGAGAGGCAACGTCTTCCAAATAGACGTTTAGAAGACACAAAGATTGTGTAAGAACACAATCTTTTCAGAGTCCTGATTCTTAAGGTAATGTGGTGCTGAAGTTCCTAAAGATGAAGTATTTCTTTATTTATGAAACCTGTTTTAAAGTAAAACTCATTAGCAATAACAACATATAAGCTTAAATTATTTACTATATTCTCATCAATTTACAGATTTTTTTCGTAATGTTATTTTTAGTTTTATGACTATTCTCAAGATCTCAGTCATTAAGTCATCGGTAACACTGTTGTATCAACAGTGAGTTATCTGAATCTTCTAAGCTTTCATGTGTTGCCTCCACTGCAGATATATTTAGGAAAGTAAGGTGTTCTATAATATATTAATTGTTGGCAGGTTTATTCATGTAGTTTTTAATTTTAAATTCAGTCTCAGGGTTCTTGGAATGAAAATAAAATTCTGCATCATTATCATTTTAAATTAAAATATTTTTTACAATAGATGATATTTAGGTCTCAAATAACAAAGTTTGATTTGCATAGTATTTTAATTTTTAAAAACATTGTAGAAGAAAAAACCCAAAATAGAATTTAGAAAACTTAGTTCTGTCTGTCTTGCTCTCTCTGTCTGTCTGTCTGTCTGTCTGTCTGTCTGTCTGTCTGTCTGTCTGTCTGTCTGTCTGTCTGTCTGTCTGTCTGTCTGTCTGTCTGTCTGTCTGCACTGTGTTTGTCACTGTAGGAGTCTTTGAGTCTTTGCTGCCTGGCACAGTAGAACATCATGGGGCATAATGTGATTTTCAGTTTGTCCCATTATCCTTTTCTCCTGTTATTTACCTCCTCCCTCCTCTCCTTTCTCCCTCCTTTCCCCCGTCAATCCATCCTCTTCACCTCTCCTCACCCTTCCACCTCCTCCTCACCAGGCTCCTGCCTCGAGATTCTTCGGGGAGAAAGTCCGGCTCTTGGGGAGGCCGGGAGCGACTCAGCGTCCCCCATGTCTCCTCGGACTAGCAAGAGCCGCATGTCCATGAAGCTGCGACGCTCCTCTGGATCAGCCAATAAGACTTGATGTATCCAGGTTACTTTGTATAATGCTGGACAACAAATACTGGGTTGTTTTTTTTTCCTGCTGCCCTTACAAGGTTTATTCAAGAGGAATTTTTGGCCATTCATTGCACTTAAAGTAGTTAAGACTGTCACACATGTAAAATGTTCTTCTCTTGGCTAAATTCATGTACATATTATTTTCAACAGGAAAAATGTTGGGCAGTGTAGAGGCAGAAAACAACAGAAACATCATGCGTGTCAAAAGATTTGGACTCATCCTCTCACCTCCAGTATGACGCTGTTCTAATCAGCCACTGACAGTGAATGAACAAAACGCTCTGTCGCATAGTTGTACTCTGAAAAAAATGTAGATTTTGATATTTCGTGGACTTCACTATAGTGTAACCTTATTTTGAAATTGCTCACAGCTGCTGTATTTATTCTCAGCTTCGCTCGTGCAAAAACCGCCAACAGTTGAACGAGAGCTGCAGCAAGCTGCCTGTACACTGCAGTATTACTTCCTAATCTGTGCCATGTTAAAGATTGCAAAAGTCTAATTTGTGCCACATTAAGCACTGTCTTTGGAGAGCACATGTACTGACCCCTGAACAAAGAGCAGAGTCTCCTCAGTCTCTGTGTTTTGTAGTTTCTGTGGGGAACTTGTATATTTGTACTATACCGACAGAACTATGAGTTTTGATATATGAAAATAGAAACGAGTGATGAAGGTAAAGAGTCGAATGGAGAAAGCCAGATAAAAGTCTATTTTTGTTCTCTGTGCAGCATCAGGCCTTAAAAGATAAAAGGCAGCGGTAGCTTTATACTCAGTCCTCGCAAAATGTAAATAGAACCTTGTTCATTTGTTAAAAACAACAAAAAAATACATCTTGTGGACGTAGCGCTCTCTGGTCAAAACTGTTTTCTGTTTGCATTCAGCAGCAGAGCTCCTCTGAACTTAGAGACTGAAAGTGGCACAAACCTTTTTCTGACTGGAGAGAGAACAGAGTTACTGTGAGAAGAGTAGTAGGGATGGAGTGATGATTTGACCTTCGTAAAGGAGACAAAAGCATTTTCTAGAGGAAGCTCACCGAACAACAAACACCTGCTACTTATTTCTGGCTCATGCTGTAAAATGTGGAAAAGCACTGACGTTCATTACATTTATTTTATTTTTATTTTTTAATTGACTGTAAACTGTGTTTTGCTCCAAACCAGAATTTTGCTGTATTTTTAGTCACTCGGTTGTCTGATGCAATGGAATCACAGCTTCTCTTTCCTTGTTCAAGTACATGTATATATTTGTGTGCCAGTGTGAGTGTGTTTGTATAATGTGTGTGCATATACATATATATATATATATATATATATATAAACATAGTAGATATATGATTATACAGATTATATAGATAACAGAGTGAGGAGGCTTTTTGTGTATACCTTATACTGTTCTGGGAGAATACCTGTCGAAACCTGGTTTAACCTCAGACCACATATCTGCTTAAAAAATAAGTTGACACTACACTAGATTATATGCGTAAATAGTTAAAAGCCAGTATGCACTCCTTTTGGAAATTAAAAGTTAATCTCGTTGTGGCTCAAATACTTCACAATTGATATGTCTGACCTCGACACCACAGCCAGACTGAAGAACAATTAAATTAATTTGAATGAATGGATGAATTTCTTTCTCCAAAATGAGTTACTTTAACACTTTATCTAGCATGTACTTATTCAAATAAACTGGGGCATTTAAGGCCACGTATCACCTGATAAATACTAGTGAGAGAAGTGTTCATTAGTATTTATGCTTCTTTCACACTTGAGTTACTGAGGCCCAGTGTTTTTCTGTTTGAGGCATTTTAAGGACGGAAAAGGACGAAAATATAAATCTTCACAAAAGCGATACTGTAGATAAACAGCCAAAGAGGGGAAGCAGAGAGAGAGAGAGCGTGTCAGCGTGTCCTCAAAGAATCTTTCTGTCGTCTCTTATATTTAGACTCGTCCCCAGGTCCAGTTCGGGGATCAGCATGTTATCACAATCCAGAAATGTAAACTAACACTACATAGATATTTTCTTGTATTTAACTTTCTTTTTTAAGCACTCAATTCCACTCAACTTAAAAAAACTGACAAGTTAGATTAGCAGAATTGGGTGAAGTGTTGAAGCGTTCCCTGTATAAATGAGGTTTTAGTGGATCTATTAGGACTGAATGTTCCTCCATTAATTTAACATGAGGGCTTGTTTTGCTTTTCCATATCCTGATCCCTGACAAAAGGAACCATGTACATGAAGTTCTGTGTATGAAAATATAGATGTAAGTTTTTGCATTTTATTTCACTGCTTGAATAGAGTGTATCCACAGCTGTATCTTCTGTTACTGTTTTTGTTTTTATTATTATTATTATTATTATTTCAGCCATAGTGTCTCTGTAGAGAATAAAGGGATTGTAAAAAGTTTTTTGACCCCCTCTATGAGGGTTGAAACTGTTAACTTAAAAAAAAAGTTGAGGTCAAATTTATGTTGTGTTACTTTGTGCGTGGAAATTGGAAGTCAGCTGAGATAGGATAGTTTAAAAGTCATCCATTTTTAAATTATTGTATGTGACAGTTCCTATCACTGAGGTTGAAGTCCTGTTGTGTTGTTCTGTTGAGTGATCGAGCAGTGGCACGCCGGGACTGATCCGTACATGTCGTGTACGTGTCCCAGTTTGTTTGGTCACATCCTGTAAACAACCTGAACCTGTTCATGTTATCATATCCCAGGCTCTGCCTCCTCCACCTAAACCACATAGCAGCACAACGCCCTGATTATTTACACTCCTTTATTGTAAAATACAAAGAGTCCTGGTGCTGTTTAAACGTCCTCTGAGAACGACGGGGAAATAACAGACTTCAAATCAGTTTTTCACATTGTAAATACTCTCATGTTTGGCATGAATCTGAAAATATCTGCAACTGTACTAAACTCTGATGTGCATGTTTTTTTTTGTTTCAAAAATAAACCTGATTAGCTGTAACCAAACGAAAAAGAAAACCTAATTTAGCCAAAGCCTGGCAGCATAATCAAAAAGCTCATATCAGCTCTCCTGAGACTCTGTGATGGTAGAAATATTCTCTCTGGCCCAAATCTGATGTCTTCATTGAAAAGGATAAAAATGTTTTCTCCCTGTTTGTTTTGCCATAACATTTCTCTCCATTAATAACAGTTACGAACGTGTGTGCCTGATGTAGATAAAAGGTGAAGGCTGTGATTGATACGGGTTCAACTGTTGTCCGCACGTCAGTTTGGGGACGAGGCTGTTGTATGTGACTACTGACTTATACATACTGCATGACACCAGTTCAGTACCAACTGCCTGTGTTGACCATGTTACAGCTGTACCACAGCACACGTGCACCCTTGCACATACATACTCCTCCATGTGTTACTGTCAAACCTGTAATATGTAAACGGGTGATGTCTCTGTCCAGACACAAGGAGAGCGTGGATGTGCAATGATGGAATTTAACAATAAAAGATTTGCACCACCCAACTGCTGCACAGTCATATTTATTTAAATATTGTTTGTGTGTGTGTGTGTGTGTGTATTCAACTTCAAAACAGTCGGACATTGATCATGTGTTACCATTTATTGACAATAGCTAAGAATAGACTTCACATTCAACTTCCCACGTATCAAAATAGTCCTGTATAGGCTCTTCAGCATTACAATAACATTTTTAGCATCTTGAAGGCATTTAGCAGATATCCGAACAGTAACTTATCATCATTAAACACAGAGGACATTTTAACGAGCAGTACTAACATTACATGTTCCATTTCTGTATGAAAATATGTTATAGCTGAGAAGTAAACTGACACATTTACTATAAAAGGCATATTATGGTCGGGTGGTCGACTATTTTTCTCTTTTTATGTTACTGTTCTTTTACTGTACATGAAATTGTCCTCAAACTAGAGTCAGGACATTGATTGCAGGTGAAGGAAGGTCACTTTTAAAATCTGATTACAGGTATTATGGTCTGGCTCTGTGAGACACATAATACCAGTCAGTAACGTAACCCACTGCGCTGCTGCAAAACATCAGTGTAATCTGATTACTTTGCCACAGAATTATGCTGAACATTAGTGTTTAAACTTCTCATAAGTAGATGCAAGAGATGCTGAAAGGAGAGCTCATACTCATTGTGAGTACAGATCAGAAATCGGTGAACATGAGCTTAAACATCTCGTAAGTGGAGAGAACATATACGTGTAACATTCTTCATAGAGTGCAGGTTTAATATGAAGCTGATAAGAGAGTCCATCATGTAGTGGAAAGTTTAAAAATAAAAACAATATCTTTCCTGATTGTGTGATTGATTTTAACTCCTATAACAACAAATTAAATCCTGAATTCTTTCCTAACAGATTTAATGATAAAGAATACGTTCTTGTCCCTCCACTTTAAAATGCTAAATAGTCCTGCTTTTATTTTATTTTATTTTATTGATTAAGGATTATGCTCAGATGTCTGGTCAATGAAATTGAAAACAAGAACCTTTCATATATGATAATAGTATCAAATACTGCTTGTTGACGTGTGTTTTCTGACATGCTTTCAGCACCACGGACAGAGGTTTTGGGTCAGTTTCAGCACCGTGGACAGTTACATTTAATTATGTGGCGTCACGACCGTGGACCATGTGTGACATCGTCACAGACCGTAGTTAAACAGCTTACACGTCATGTCGTCACCTCAATAATCGGGGATCACGGTCCTCATCCTGTTACACACCTAATACACTTGTTGTCTTACAAACACAACTGAAGCAAACAAGCCTCTACAGAACCAGAGTTAAATACATCACTACTGACCGCGGTTACTCGTTATTTTCCCGAACAGTCTTGTTGACTTCGGTGTGAGTCTCTACGGTCTCACGGTCATCTGCAGCAGCATCACCTGCCGGTTCTCGGTGGGGTGAGACTTGTTGATGTGTCTCGTGAGCCCCGGTGAGCTGAAGAACGTGGACGGACAGTGTTTGCACGTGAAGATCTGCTGCTGCTGCTGCGGATCACACTCCCCGGTGCCGCTCTCCTCCCGGTGCGCGTGGAACACTCCTCCTCCTCCCGCCAGTAACTCGTCCCTCATCGCGTGCCACAGATGATGCTTGTCCCGGATCTCTACCGACGGGAAGCGCGCGCCGCACAGGTGACACAGGAACACCTGGCTGCTGTCGCGAGCCTGAGCGTACGGGGGCGGGGACGCTTGCGCTGTCGCCTCGTGCGCGGCCAGGTGTTTCTTGAGGTAAGCCTGCCGCCGAAACTTCTTCCCGCAGTACCGGCACTCGTACACCTCCTCCTCCGGCAACGACTGGACGAACGGTAGGTGCGGATGGGAGTGAGACGGCGGTTGCTGCTGCTGCTCCTCCGGGTTGCCGCTCAGCAGCAGCATCCCAGGCGGGGGACTGTCCGCCGCTCTCACCTGCTGCTGCAGCTCCAGGCGGCTCTCCCCCGGGAGCCGGTACCGGGGCGGGGAGGAGTCGTGAGGAGGCGGCGGGAGGCCGTCGGTGTCGGGGCTGTCCCGGGAGCGAGCGCGCAGCAGGAGCAGGGACTGTTCTCTCCTGATTCGGGAGCTGTCCGGTGCCCGGTGGTGCTGATTGGCGTGGACGCGCAGCAGCTCGTTCTCTTTCCCCTCCATCTCTACCGGCGGCCGCTCGTGCTGGAGGAGGCCGCGCGCCTCCTTTAACGGCTGGCTCTTGTTGGTGGTGGGGGTCTCTGCTCCCTGGTTGTTCACCGGACGCGGTTTGTGCCACCGGCGGTGAGAGGCCAGGTTGGCGGGGCAGCTGAAGACCTTGTCGCACTCGGGACACCGGTACTCCACGCGCACGATGCGGGAGCACTTGTGCTGCGCGAGGGAGAACGGGTCCGAGTACTCTTCCTTACACAGCTGGCAGATGAACTCCCGGAGCGGATGGTTCCCGGTGGACGCGCACGACTTCTCCCGCTGCCTCCTCATCTCCGGACTCTCCTTCTTGATCCGCAGACCCAGAACCGGAGAGGTCGTGACCTCATCCTCGAAGTTCAGCTTCCGGTTCACTTTGGGTTTCTTTGATTGGTTACCGGCGGACTGTTTGCTGTGTCTCACGCGCTGATCCGGTTCGAGGAACGAGCGTTTCCTCTCCGCGTGCTGCTGCTCCGGGTTCATTAGCGCCATCGGCGGGAACAGGTGCACGTGGGTCATGCTCGGGTCAGAGTTACCCGTAGGGTGGCGCGTGGTGGCGGCTGCTGCCTCCCGCGAGGAGCCGCTCTATAGAAGCCGGTGTGGAGCTCACCAGGAACGGCAGCTCCGGTAACTCCGATCCCGGGCAGGAGGATGACGATGTCAGGCACCTGCCGGGGAGCACCGGCAGCTTCCCGGGGTCCTCGTGCCGCTCCAGCATCCTCGTGCCGACCGGTTTCACGGGGCTGCAGGACACCGGTAACGACAGGTCGCGTGGAGGCGGGAAGAAGCAGGAGAAGTCGGGACCGTCCGGAGTTAAAACGTCCACCTCGCTCACCTGCTCCTCGGTCTCCGGTAACTGCGCGCGCCGGTCCGCCTCAGCCTCCAGCGCGGATTCCACGTGCGGGCTCCACGCCTCTCTGACACCGGCGGGGTCCTCGCGGAACACCGGGAGCAGTCCATCTGTCCGGTCAAACGGGGAGACACTCAACACGTAGTTCTCCTTCACCGGAACCCTGGTCGCTTCTGTGTTGTGGCTGCTGCTCCCGTCGCCTTCATACGGTACAGATGTGTTGTTGTGTCGGGGCCGGTAGGAGGCTGAGCACCGCCGGGTCCTCTTCACCAGAAATCCTCGAGGCATGATGATGGGCACAGTGGAGCTCAGCGCGTGGCACCAAGGACTACAACTGTGGTCTCAGTCCACTGTCAAGTGTCTGCAGCTTTGAAGTGGACAGGGAGAGGCAGGGAGGGAGGGAGAGATGGAGGTGACGGAGAGAGAGATAAATTGGGGGTAGAGGGCGAGATAAAGGGAGAGTAGGAAGAGAGGGAGTGTGTAGAGGGAGGTAGAGAGATAGTAGATGGAGTGTGTGTGTGTGTGTGAGAGAGAGAGAGAGAGAGAGAGACTATATGGAGACATGGAGTGTGTGAGCGTGTGTGTGTGTGTGTGACAGAGAGAGAGCGAGAGTGAACACACACACAAGTTTGTGGACTTATCCGTATTTGGACTTCGCATTGACTTCCATGTATCGTAGAACATAGCCTGTACATGTGTAACCCTTTTTATATAGGGCTCTGTGGTACATAAACACGCGCGCGCATACACACACACAGTAACACAGACACTAGCGCACCCACACAGTAACACCCAGGAAAGTCTACTCACTTTTTGAATGAAATATCAGACCAAATATCAATTCACACAGCCACCAATGACCAAAACAACTAATTTAATCACTGTGATTAAATTCTGTTTTTGGTCCAGTTCAACTCCCAAAAAATGCCATCTCTTTATTTTTCCAAGTCACTGAAATACTTAAGTGACACTCGTGTTAAATAATAAGTCTGGAGTTATGAGGTCTCCTGAGTCTCACGCATGAGAACAAATATATGGTTGTATTAGTTCAAGTGTAATAATATGTAAATTGAGAATAGGGTTCATTTTCAGTTTTACTGTCCTGGGTGAGGACACAATGAATATTTGAAGTATATATCTATATATCTATGAACAACTTCATTTGTGCTTCAGGAAGTTTGGTGGCTGCCGATTTCTTTCGGCTAGGATCAAGACAGGAGGCAGAATGTTTTTGTTCAAGACCAACCAAAAATACTTATAAACACTTATTGTTCTGTCACCTTCACATCATACATTCAACCTTGATCAGATGTGTTTAAAAAGGAGAATGTGAACAGTAGTTTTAATTTCCTAAAGTGATCAATGCATTATGGAATTTATTTATTACTGTATATGATTTAAAATATAATATATTCACTGAATTTCATCCAAGTGGGTTGATCAAATATGAAAGTGTTCCTCCTTGAAGGTGCCCTTACTTTTATTCTATACCAGCACACTGCAGATTTACTATTCAATGAATAGTTGGTACATCACCAGTGCGATGCAGTTTATGACCGTTTGAGACGATAACCTGAGTTTATGCACCAAGCAGCAACAGTTGCCCTTTATTTACAAAGGGAGGTTTTCAAAATGTACCGTTGTGTTTACATGAATATTACATGCATATTCAGAGATTCATAAATTAAAAAATCATGGTGGTGCAGTCATGTTATTTCATTAGTTATTTTTGCAAAGAAACCTGCTGCCGTATGAGTCTCTGTCCATGTAGCACATAGAGGAACATGCACATGTCTCTGACACCTGATCAGATCTGTGTGTTGCCTCAGATAAAGATCATTCTGAAAACCTAATGATCGTCCTGCTCAACATCTGATTATCAGTCTTTTCATGCTGTTGGTGGGAAGACCAGGGGTACTGATTGTGTGTGTGCGTGTGTGTGTATGTGTGCGCGCGCGTGCGTGCGTGTGTGTGCGTGCGTGTAGGGCCTATTCACACCCGTCCTCCCCCACCAGAAGCTGCTCTGGCTGATAAGAGATCGGAGAGAGATTCATCCATCCATCCACCCTCTCCCCCCCGGGGGCTCGGCCGGCCCCTCTGCGGGCCAGGCGCTCTATAGCTCGGCCAGTCGGCTCAGGCCAGGCGGCGTCAGTCCCTGGAAATCAATCAAGGCGTGTGAGCGTGAGAACGAGCTTGAGGGTCGGGCTGCTGGCTGGACGAGGGCCGCCTGGGGAATAGAGAGCGGAACGGGATGAGTGGTGGAGGGTCACAGAATAAAAACTAATTAGGCTCCTGAATCTTTAGTTTGTTTGTTTCTCTCTGCACTGGTCCTGGTTCACCTTTTATTGAGCCCAGTGATTGGAACAGTAAACATGTGAGTGACTGAAGCTTCTGCTCACTTTCATCAGATCATCCAGATCAAAGTCATGAAATGTTATGGACATATCTAAAAACATAAAACTAAATAAATCAAAAATTACTTATATAAGCAAAACATATTTAGTTTTTTTGGAATTTGACAAAAAGACAGAATTTAGACTATTACATATATTATATATATATATATATATATATATATATATATATATATATATATATATATAATATTCTCACAGTTTCGACTTACCTGAATAGTCTTTTCTTTTTTTCCATATTGTTATTAACCTTTCAGCAAGTTTACATTTCACCCTCCCTTGCTGTGTATCTAGATTTAAGGTTTAAGATTCAACTTGATCGTTACAGACATCATTGCTAGTACTGAAATTCTTAGTCTTGGTGTCAACTCAAATTTACAAAGTAGCAAAATAGTTACAATTCCATGTCACAATAAATCACAGTAAAGTCACATGTTACATTAGCATGAATATTGGCTTTGGGCAAAAGCCGTATACATATACATTATTTAGACAATTAATAATGACTGCAATGATTTAAAATGTGTCCTGTCCACTGAATGTTAACCCAGTGGGTGTTAAACAAGCTGTATCAAATAAAAAAGTTATATTACAATATTTTAAGATATCCTTCTTTTATTTGACCACTGCACAGCAGATTTGCTCTTCAATAAATAATTGATACATCCCTTGTTCTGTCAGAAATTACAGTTTGAGTCTATAGTAAAATTAGCCTTAGTTCAACTGGCAGCAACAGTTTACGATGTTTATTTTGTATTTACAAATTGATATTTTGAATTAATTTCTATTAGATATTACATCAACATTCAGAGAAAGCGATTCATAAATTGCTAATTCATAATAACAACAGAGTAGGACTGGGGCAGTGTTCCACCTTGAGGTTCAAATAATGAAAATTCGTCTTCTCGAAAGGCTCAGCAGGCGGATGTGGTACTGGGCAGAGCAGCTTTGAGTAAAAACAGTGAAAATGTTCTCAGTCTCCTGCAAGAAATATGGATCCACAGACAGTCTGGAGAGGCTTCCAGCGAGATGTGTGTGTGTGTGTGTGTGTGTGTGTGTGTGTGTGTGTGTGTGTGTGTGTGTGTGTGTGTGTGTGTGTGTGTGTGTGTGTGTGTGTGTGTGTGTGTGTGTGTGTGTGTGTGTGTGTGTGTGTGTGTGTGTGTGTGTGTGTGTCTGTCTTTTGCATCACATCAATGGGCAGTGAGGTGGATAATCCTTCAGACTGCTGAAAATGACTCTATTGATCTGTGCTCCTCTGTCACAAGCCTTTAAGTACTGCAGCATTATACAGCTGATCTGTCTGTCTGTTTACATAGAGTTTACATCTTTACTGATGGTAATCCTCTTTGTGCGTGTGTCAGTGTGTGTGTGTGTCTCTCTCCGTGTGTCTGTGTGTGTGTGAAATGTCTGATAATAAAACTCTCAGATTTATCACACTTCACTTGTTAATTAAGAGGCTATTTTTAAGGCTACAGTGAGAATATAGGTTTAATTCAGGATTAATGATCCTGGGTGTGAATGTAGCAAATGGAGGCCTAACGTACTCCTATGTGATTTGGTGTGTTAACCCTAAGATTGCTTCAGTTACTGTTCTCATGAGTCCTTTAATTTTAACAGGTTCTGTCGGTTGGTGCTGTTACTGTTAGAAGAACAGAAGGCAGGTAGTCCTTTACTGATGGACGCATGTTGAGTTGAGACAAATAAATCATGATCTTATCTCACCAGAGGAGACAGCCTCACAAACATGAAACGCTAAAAGAAATCATTCTTTCAAACTTAGACACAGCACGCTGACCTGCTTTTCATGTATCTTTTCTATTAGTTATTTAACAGTCCTCCTCACGTGTCAGTACCATGTGGCTTTTTATGATAACATTTTTTTTTAAATGTGATTTCTGTGTGTTGAGCCCTGAAGAATAATTTCTGTCACTGGTGGGAAAGACACTTAAGATCATCGACAGAGAAATAGGTTGATTTGCTGCAGGACAAAATGGTTCGTCTCTGATACTTCACGTAGTTTCATGAGAAAACTTTACAGAAGTAAATGTAATAATAAACTCAGCAGGTGAGTGAACCCTAAGTTTTCATTGGCGTGACGCTCCTCTCATATAGAAGATTTCATGAATCCCTCTCAGTTTACTGCTGCTCGGCTCCATCCTCATACTTCAGTTTATTTGGTTACAGACACAGTCAGTCGCCCATGTTTCACTAAAGTGATCACGTGTCGCCCTCTAGTGGTGAAAATAGCCCAGAGCCACAGTTAGAGTTGCTTTGTTGGCGTCTCAACCAGAGGAACATCATCTTAACTGGATGATCCAGTTTAACTGAGTTTTAGCTTCAGAAGCTGGAGGCTGTTGTCTGACACCATCTAGTCCACAAAAAGAAATCCACCTCAAGGTCTACTTTATACTTAATATTGGACTGAACTAAGACAAATAATAACCATGATGATAATAATAATAATACTGATTATGATTATGATTATGATGATTAGGTTAATTATTTAGAACCTTTCAAAACAAAGTAAAACATTGCATTACAATAACACAGTAATGCAAGTAATGAAATCCAAAACATAAACTGTGTTCAGATACATTTTTATTGTTTTAATCAAACCAACAGTTGAGACGAGATAAGAGTAGGTGAGGTTTAAAAGAGGATACCAGGGGATCTCCAGGCAGGGAGTTCCACAGCTCGCTCCCCTTTAATGACCTTTGGACCTTCAGGAAACTGATCAGGGTTACAAGGGGTTATGAGATGTCTGTAACAGTAAACAAGTCATTATAAAGTTGCTGTGTGCACATGTTTACTGGAAACATGATACTTTCAAACATAGGACATGAGCTTCATCAGCAGATATATATGATACTTACAAGTAGAATGTTTTTTTCTGATCACGGAAGTTCATTTTTGACCATTGAATGATTGAGGGTTAAATTCCAATGTGAGTCAACTGCTACAATACAGAAGTTACGATTAAAAGAAATGAATGAAAAACCATTCATCCCCTCAGATCTTATCAGCTCCAAGGCTGCTGCCCTGTGACTGACCTCTGACCTCCCTGTCCAGGAGAGACTAAAGACCATTGTTATTATCATGAGATTCAAATGCACACTGCTATTTTCACTATCTGAACTATGACACTGGTGATCTGTGTTAAAACAGGCCTGTGTTTTGAACAGAAAGAGCTTTGTCAGCTGACCGTGGGCCTCTTACTCCCCCTGCTGACTCAGATCTGCTCTGTGTATATAGTCTGTATGGGACAGACAGTAAGATTATACAACCGGCTCTTCTCCTGGTAAAAACTACATTTACCACAAGTATTATGGACTGCACTTTAACACCTTTAGTCTCAAATGTGCAATATTCTCTGAGCTATATTCATCTGTCTGTGCAATATCAACGGTTCATGTGCAATCAATTCACTGTAAATATCCCCACGCTGCATATATTTCTTCCTGTCTTTAAACTGTATATACTTGTTTAAATACATTCATATGTTTATATATTTATATATATTTTATATATTCCTTACACTTAAGTAGTGCATGTTACTTATTACTTTCTGATGTCTCTTTTACTCTTGATGCTGTAATGCTGCAAATTTCCCTCTTGTGGGACTAATAAAGGATCATCTTATCTTATCTTATTTTATCTGTTGCCTCCTTGGATGGATTCCTCTCAGCGACCCACAATGCACTGGTCCCAGGTGTTGAGTCATTCTCCCGGACAGTGGCCCAGAGAGCGGGTGGCCTTATGAGGTGTCTGTGCATCCAGGGACCAGCTCAGATGAGGTCAACCTTCTCTGAGTTTTAAGGAAAGAAAAACTTAACTCAGGTTTTCTGTTGCCCACTTGTGCTAGACGCAAGGAAACTAGAGCGCTGGATGTCTGCAGGGTCATCACTGTTTTCTCAGTCTGTTTAGTAAATCCAGTAAACTTCAGGTTCTATGAAATAAAACAATAATCAGCAAAGGGAAGTCCACACTGCTGACTGCATGAAGCCCTACAGCTAACGACAGCAGACTCAGCAAAATTCAGGAACATCATCACATTAGTTAACAACACCCCTGCAAGCTAATCAGATCTGAGCCCAGCTATAGTCCCTATGAAAAGCTGACACAAATGTTAAGTTTACAGTTTGTGAATAAGAAACTACATCTGTTTGATTTAGCCTCTGATATTTCTTCACAAAGTCGGAAACATGATTTTTTAGACTGAATGAATTTCTCTTTCTCTTAGGAGCATGTACATACTGTATTTCCCCACAATTTTTCAAAATGTTAAATTCAACCCAGAAGGTTCAAACTATCACAACCTCTATTCTCGTAAATCCATCTGTTGCAAATGTGAAAAATCTTACTAGTGTGTCTTTATGATGTTATAAGCAATTAATGGAGTATTAAGATATTTAACATAAGTATGACTTAAGTAGGCTACTCAAGAAAATAAGATTCTCTTTTTCAAATGATATTTTTATGCTGTAACCTGTGGAGTTGAAGCAAATACAAATATTATTAATTTACACACTGTTGGGATGTTTGAGCTGTAACATCTATCCATTCATTATCTATACCTATTATCCTTTAATGGTCATGGCGAAGCTGGAGCCAAGCCCAGCGGACACTGCATGAGAGGTGGGGTATGTCCTGGACAAGCCACCACTCATCACAGAGTTAAACAACCATTCATGCTCATATTCACACCTACAGTCAGGACTTATATAGATTGCACATCTTTGGACTGTGGGAGGAAGCCGGAGTACCCAGAAAAAATCCACGCAGACATGAAGAGAACATGTAAACTTCAGACAGAAAGACATAACTCTCTCACAACTTTCTCTATCCACTGCACCACCCGCGCCTTTATATGTGAAAATTCATCGTTTTACAAACTGATCATTTGTTTAGTTCTTTACATAAAAGTAACTTGAAATTGGAACTATCCCATAAATGTGATAAAATAACAGCAAAATGCTCACTCTTTTTTCATCTGTAACCTTTTATATTTCTGTCTTTGCTTTCTAATACTGTGTTGTCATCAAAGAGCTTTTAATTTTTTCTTACACTGTTTGCTTTCTATGTTCAACCTGTTAAGCACCTTGTAACTGTGTGGCCATAAAAATAAAGTTTAATATTATATTTATTTATTTGTTTGTTTTTTATTTAGTTGTTGCTCCAATAGATGTCAATCCCTCCTGAAAAAGTAATGTACTGTACAGATGACTAATTCAAGTACAACCCAACAGAAGGTGTCTCATTGAAGTGATTGCCCCCCTTGTGTCACCAGAACAGCTTCAGAGCTCCTTTGTATAGTTTCAACAAGTCTCTGGAGGGCAGCAATCAAAGCAGCCATCTCATAATTGAAGTGAAACAACAACAGACATAACACCACTTGACTGTGAATGTCTCCAGTAAACACAACGGGAAGTTTGCCCGACAAGAAGTCAGGCTGCAGCACGAAGCAGGAAGCAGGAAGTGAAGAAAAGGGGAAGCAGGTGAAGACGCAGGTGAACTTAGTGAAACTCCACTTCATCAGGAGGTTTCATGTCCCACATGTGATTTAATGAGTCATCCTTCATTTTGACCCCTTACCCCGATATGTTACTGTGTGTGGGTGTGTGTGCTGCAGGTGATTGTGACTGATTCATCATGAGTCATTTACATGTCTGCTCATGTCCAGAATGCCCAGGGATTCCCACCGACACACATGCATAGCCATTGTAAGTGCAGGTGTAAATACAGTCACACATTACTGTAACAATGACTATTCTCCTAGTGAGCATTTACGAGAGAAATCACTGTCATAAGCTCTAGTTTACATCTTTTGAGTAAAACGCTAAATACCTTCATTTATTAATGCTGTTTATCCATTATATCTTAAATACATCAAACTGTTTCATTTAGCCCACTATTAATTATGTGTTTTGTAATTAAATGAACTGGTAAATTTGATATATAATCTCTCCATTAAGTTTTTTGAAACAACTGCTGCAACAGTAACTGGAAGAGTTTACACTCACCTTTCATGTTTTCTCTGGTGTAATCTGACTTTACCTTAGTTGTATAGTCATCAGGAGAAAGAGGCATGAAGCTGCCAAGGAAAATGATCTGGCATTCATTTATCTGAGTTACTTAGGTGTATATTTATTCAAGTAAACGCTGATATTAACCATTTTGAAATGTCAAATCCCACTGTGAGGCATTAAGAAATAAAGCCTTAAGAAATGGGCATCATATAGCAGATCACTACACATCTTACACAATACACAGTACATAAATGCATGTCTAGACACACTGTACATATGATACAAATCTAAATAAGCTTTTTTCAAATGCACAGCTAGGATTTTACACAGCTCGGTAGGTTGCTGAAATACTGAGATTAACCATATTATAGCTAATTAATCTACACAGAGTTAAATCCTTCTTGTGCAAAACCACAATGACAGAACTTTCATAAACACAACTCATCAGAGATTTAATACCTGTGTCTCTGGTACCTCTCCCCTGGTTTTCCTGTTGAAGCACATTCCAGCGTAATCATAGGTAATGTGGGGAAAGGTTAATGACTCACCCTTACATTTAGAGAAGCCTGTAAAAGTCTCTAAAAGTACTGATTGCATATAAAAACCTAAGAGCATTTATTCTCTTTTGAAACTGTATTTACTCCTTTCCTCGTCTTAGGCTGCCGCTAAAACGTTTAGAGGATTTTTAGCATTTTAGAAATTATTTTTCTGCAGCCTACTGATGTCCCTGCTAGTTAAGCTGCACATGCTTCCAGTCAGAATTATTTAGTCTGACTGCTTCCAACTGTATCTGCTTTATTTAAACATATCTGTGTATGCAGTCTAGTGCTTTATGTCAGTGTCTATCACCATCAGTAAAAAAAGGTAAATAGTGTTCGCTGACTGTAGAGATTTGGTACATACTTCTAATATACTTGAAATATTTAATTTCCACTGTACAATCACATACAACCAGGGGCAGAAGTACAGACAGCACTGGTTGCAGCTGAAATCTGATTGGTCCCTGATGATACAAAATGTTCTGCACCGAAACTTTAAAAGTTGAAACACAATGTATTTGCATATACGTGTGTGTGTGTGAATAAGCATTTTTCTGAGAAGAATCCTGATATGTTGCGCAACAGTTGCTATCGTGACAGTAAAAAATGTGCTGAGAGCAAAGCGTGAGCTTCCCAGTTGAACTGGTCACACGGACTGAACAATAGGATGTAAAACAAGCCTGGAGTTTCCCCCAGGCCTCCAGAACATCACGTTCAACCCTGCTGTTTGTTTTTAAAGGGAAAGAGCACAGCCTTGTTGAGAACTTGGACTTTTTCCATTTTAATCTGCAAAGGACGTGAATGAGTGATTTGATACTGGGTTATTAAAGGCCCCCTGAAAAGAACCAGTGGGCGTTTAAGCCACTTGTCAGTACAAACATCTGCAGGAGTGTTTTTCCACTTTGTGTAGAAATAACTTGCATGGCAGGATGTTCAGCACAAGAAGAGAATGTACCCATAGATAGCAGGCAGTGATCAAATCTGTGCGTGCATGAGAATCATGATTTCTCAGAACAGACATAAGATCAGATATGAACAAGGAGTGTGTGTCCCTGGGTTTTGGAGGAAACTCCTGTGCAGACTGCAGCCCCACACACACACACACACACCCACCCTGCAGGTCGAAGCAGCCACTCTGACACTGAGGGGCTGCAGAACAACTTCTACTTTCTTGTTTTCACTTGTGTAAGTTTTCATGAACTCATATATAATTGAGAGAAGGACTGAGGTGAGTCACGAGGCTGCCAAGCAAAATATCAGTCAACCGTTTAAATAAGTTCTGTCTGTGTATTTAAATTAAGTTGAAGCTAAAATAAAATGTAAAAAATTCAGCCTTAAGGCATTTAAAAATGCCGACATATCTTGTACTAATATAACATTAGTATATCTTTATTTTCTAAACTTAGTAACCGAGCTTCACAAATAAAAACCACATAAAAACGACTAAATACATAAAACCAAATGAAAAGTAAGTTATGAAAGAATGAATAAAAGAATAAAAACCCTAAGCATGTGACAGAAATGTAAGCATGTCATCGTGATAAAATAAAAAAAGCTTGTTAGAGTGATTCAGCAGGGAGAGGCTGGCAAAGTTAGAGACTTTAAGGACTTTCCAGGCGTCCATACCTCGCTCATATCAAAACAGAAAGTCATCAATGAGTGATGAGTCATTAACCGACACACGGCTGTCATATAAAACATATAAGCTTCAAGATATTCCGACTTTTTGACTTGTAAACTGCAAATCCAGATAGAATGCTGAATATTAATTATAACATACTTGGGATTTTTTAGGGGTTGTTGAAGATTTTGAACTTTTTCTTTCCATCAATCTGTGGTTTGTTTTGAAAGGCTACTGGCTAGTTATTGGTTTGGTTGCACGGTTACTTACCTCCAACAAGGAAATTGTTGATCCAAATCCGGGGTTGGATCCAGGAGGCTTATTTAACTATCTTTGGCATTGCAACATTGGGTGTTTTGCAACCTCTTCATTGATTTCACAGAGAAAGATTCATGGATCTTGATGGAAAAGTCAGTCATGTTTAAGGGACAGATATCTGACTGTGTGCAAACTGGTGCAGCTTGATTGTATCGCCACACAACTTACACAAACAATTTCAATGAAACTTTGTGGAAGGAAGCAGTTTCGGTTAGGAGAGATCAAAGAAAAAGATGCTCTGGATCCAGATCAAAGGAGCTCATGTGAATGTTTGTGTGTTTGCTCGATTGCACGTAGTTATGCAGGTTTCTATGCGTCCCTTGTGTGTATGCAGAAATGTGTTAAACTGTGTAACCATGCATTTAACAAAGGTACTCTGCCATAAAATAACATTATTACTATAATTAGTATTATTATTGTTGTTATTGTATACAATTTGGTACTTCTATAAATAACTTCTGGTTGTGAATGGAACATATACAGAGACAGTGCGTGTTTGTTTTGAGTCGCAGAGTCTCCACTGCTAATATAAACGTGTATATTTGAGGTGCAGCAGACGCAGCCTGCAGAGTGGCTGTGATCTGTTGCTTCCAGACTGGGACGTGTGTTTATATGTGTCTGTATAGAAATCCCCTGCTGGAGCCAGAGATCTGCGCGCTGTGTTATTCTAAGTGACAGTTTTCTGGAAATCCCCCACCTAGCTGTTAGCTCCGCCCCGCCGCAGCCACACTCACACACACACACGGACAGGGAATTTACAGACTGCTGCACAACTCCGCCAGGGTACACAACCAAGCGCACATCGTTTCCGCGATCAACAGACGCATCAGCAGCCATGGACCTGCACCGGGCCAGTATACTGAACCAGATGGATTACAGCCGGGAGTCTAAAGAGGGGAAGCCGCCGGTTCAGGCGACGGAGGAGCGGCTCGACAGCGGCCTGGACTCCCTGAAGGAGGAGGAGTACCAGGCGGTGGCGGCCGAGATCCGGGGGCTCCAGGTGAGCTGTGATCCGTCACAGCACCGACAGAGTCCCGCTGCAGGAGAAGAGCAGCCGGAGTGGAAGACACAGGTCACGGAGGACGGAGACACGTAAGTTTGATCAGAGATACGGCTGTGGAGTCTAACATGGCGGCGGTGTGTGTGTGTGTGTGTGTGTGTGTGAGAGAGAGAGAGAGAGCTGCCGGAGGTGTAGCTGCAGCCGCGGCGCAGGCCCTAGCTCGGCTCTCGGAGGAAATAGGATCCTTCCCTGTGGGAGTGAGTTGCTCCGGCCTGTCATTACAACACACAGGCCTCACACACACACCACTGTATTCGTGCTTATGGTGCTAACAACACACAGAGGTGCTGTCCGGTCGGTTGCTGGCTGTAGCTGCGGTCAGCGCCGCTGGAAGGGGCCGTAAACAAAGAGCCATTATCAGGGGGGAATCTACTATGGCCGCGGGTCAGGCTGGGAAAGTCCCGGGCGCGCCGCCAAGGAATCCGACGGACGCGCGCATGCGAAGCGAGGGAGACGGAGGAGAACAAGAAAAAAAGAGTAAAAAGTCGGAGGACGAAACACGACCCTGGAAGAGACGACTGCGGATTACTGCTGCAATAAGAACCAAAGAGAACCCCGATAAAATAGTCCCCGAATGTTTTATAACATTCTGATTCCTCCGCGGGGGAAACTTCGCCTTGTCTTTAAACTGCTGACAAAGCTCGTGCGTGATTTACTGGCTGACATCAGGTCAAAGTTGAACTTTGACCTGATGTCAGACAACTGAAGAGCAGTTTAATAAACGGTAAACAAACCTGGAGTAACGTTACACCGATCTGACCAAAGCACGTGTTTTCATGTCTAAAGGCACAGCAGGGGTTCTCAGTGCGGAGGTCAAAGGTCAACCTCTACTGGAGAATTTACTGTGACTACTGTATTAGGGAGTAATGCAGGAAACGAACTGCTCACAAAACCACCAGACTGAAAAATTATACAATGCAATACTAAATAAAATAATGTGACACAGAAACTACTGTATTATAGAATCCACTGATGTACTTTAACAAGTGTCCTTAAAGTTTCCTCCAGAGGACATTAGTATAGGTCAGTATCTTGAGGATTAATCTGCCTTATATAAAATAATTTGTTTGCATCAATCGGACATTGAAGTTTAAGTATTAAAGCAGCTCTTCATTTTTCAAAGCAACAGTGTGTTATCGATTTAAAAAAAGGCAATCACATATATATATATATATATCAATTGAAAGGTAAATGATTATATATACATTATATGTTTAATTGCCAGTGTCTCTTTAGATGTCGCGAAATGAATCACTGGTATCGATATGTATCAGCCAACCGATAACTCGATCAGGCTCTTCACTTACTTAGAAAACGTGACGTGGCTGTGTGCCACTGATTTCCATGTGGAACATACTCCTGATGTCATTTACATTAGTTTTTGTTGTGTACGTGTATTTTAACTGGTCTCATACCCTCCTCCTCTGTCTCTATAGGCTACTCCACCTGGCCATCATCCACGAGGCCAAGGACTACATCAAAACCATGATCGATTTGTCCAAGAACACAGACTTCCTGAACACACAGAACGACCTGAGACAGGTACGATCACTAAAGAGAACCTACTTCTGTTTACTTACTCATAAAGACTATCTGTTCAAACCAGACTGTACTGTAGCAACAAAACAAGTCCATCCTTTGTATCTGCTGGCTCAGAACTCACTTGTCTTATCATAATCTTCCTCCTCCAGACTCCTCTCCACTTAGCGGTCATAACAAACCAGGCCGACGTATGTCAGCAGCTCGTGGCGTCTGGCTGTGACCCCACGCTGGTGGACAACAGAGGGGACACTGCACTTCACATTGCCTGTCGCCATGGCAACCTGCTGTGCTTCAGTGTCCTCACCCAGTACGGACAGAAAGACCACCTACACACAGTGATGGCTGCCTGCAACTATAATGGTAAGATTTAATTGTAGGAACAAGTGTTTTGTCTGGGGAAGTGATGGGATTTGGACTGTGTTTCTGTTATTTTCCCACTTTGGACACAGTGGTCTAAATAACACTTAATTGTCAACATTAAAGCTAAATTTATTTGCAAATTGGGTAACAAAAATATTTGAATTTGAGAAGGCTCAATTACAATGTTTGATCAACATAGAAAACTTTGCGGTGATGGCTATTTCCACTCTGTGGTGTGGCCCACCCACACTGCATAGGAACAGATGTGACATTGAATAGTCTGCAGCTTGTCTTGGCTGCTAGTTAAAAGAATGAATGGAGGGCAATAGCAATTATTTCTGCTTCGGTGCAGTATCCCTGAACACTGTGGTTCGGAGGAAGGAAACTCGTAGGCGAGTAAGGGGAAACCGGTAGCTTTTCATAGCACTGCATCCTGACCCTTCATATTCCATGGAATATAATGTTAGATCGTAAGGCTCCAATTGGATCTGTGGAAGGGTCTTCTTTTTTATTATACACAGACATTCTCTAATTGTTGGTGGGTTATGTACAGATTATTTTGAGAACAAAACTATCAGAATATACAATTGTTTTTTTAATCCTTTTTCATATATTTGAAATATCTTGCGACCAATCTTTTGAAGCTGGACTCTCCTGCAGAGCTGCTGTGATAAAACAACATATACTGGTCTGTAGTCAGCTGTTAAAATTGTTGCTCTGATGTTTTGTGCAGGTCAGAACTGCCTCCACCTTGCTTCAGTGCATGGTTTCCTCTCACTGGTGGAGAACATGGTGGAACTAGGAGCTGATATTAATGCAAAGGTAAACAACACCATATGGAATTATTGACATTTTGAGGACCCCCACTCGGCCCTCTTGTTGTAGTTTTGCTTTGCCTCCGTCCCAGTGCTAATACCATCTCTCCCTGTCCTGTAGGAGCAGCATAATGGCCGTGGTGCACTCCATCTGGCAGTGGATCAGCAGAATCTCTCACTGGTCAAATTGCTGCTGAAAAAGGGAGCAAACCCTAACCTCCTGACCTCTGGAGGCCACACCCCCTACCACCTCACCTACGGGTACGGCAGTTGCGACATCCGGGAAGAGCTGTACTCGCTGACCAATCCAGACCTGAGGGAGCTGCCTGACAGCGAATCGGATGACAGCGAGGAAGAGGAGGACGATAATTCTGACGAGGAGGTGCGTGTTGAAAACTTGGAACTTCCACTGAACATTCAGTTTGGTATTATGAAATGACAGAAAATTCCCCGCATTGTGCTAAAAATGTTTTCCCCCACTGTCTTCTGTGTGTATGCAGGTGGACTATGACGACATTCACTGGAATGGACAGTAGCAGGAAATGGGACAGGAGAGGGGAAGTTACAGAGGTGTGTGGCTTTGATGACGACGGTAAAAGACGGGAGAGACGGCTCGTCTGCTGCTTCCTGGAGCGACCGCACAGGAATGTGTGGCTGACACGGTGCAGACGTGACCACCGACAAAACGGATTGGACAGGCGGCTGCCAAGGCAATGACAACAAGAGACTGGTGGCCGATGGAGCCAGCGAGACTGCTCCGCCGGAGAGATAACACATGATGTGAACCCGCCACACATTATGGTGGGATGGCACCGCTGCATTATAAGAGAATCGCTTGCATTCTGTGGACATGATTGTCACAAAAACACATCCACCCACACAGATGTACCTGCAACAGCTCTGTTGTATGATATTGTAAATGCTGTGTATACTAAGATGTATTTTTTATGGAAGCTGTGAATGTGTACAGTTGAGTAGGTTGTATATGTCAGATAGCAAACAGTCCAGCACACTCCAGTTAAATTAAAAGACTCATATTTAACACTGAAGGCGTCCTGTGTGAGTATATCTGTGGGTTGGCTGCAGCTGAGATACTTGCATGTATACAATTCAATTGACATTAAATTACAATGTAAAGATCCTACAAAATCAAGAATATAGTCGACCTAACATTATCACAAGGTTTGAATTATAACGGAATTATTTTAACCACATGCCTCTACTGCCGTCAGAGAGTCTGTTTAAAGTCTTACATAATTTAACATCTAACCCAACGCCCTTTTTTTTCAAATAATAGATGTCATGCAGGAAACAGTTGATAAATTGCTTCTGCTGAATGAGGAACTGTTTGCAGATTATTCCATGCACTCCTTCCTGCTTGGTGTGCATCCAGAGAGGGATAAAAAAGGCTTTGGGAATTGTATGTGCGTACAATGAGGCTGATAGGTCTGTCATCTAAATCAGGAAGTTGTTTTTTATTTGGGAGGGTGGGGCTAAGGGGAAATGGACAGGAAATTCCCAGGAGCAGAACACTCAGCTGATGGCGACATTCCTGCTCAACATCCTCCAAGAAGGGACTCTTGGAGGATGCCCAACAGGATACTCAGTCAAGCTCGGGGAGGAAGGGAGTTTAAATCTAAGTAAATAAATATCCTTAAAGGGTTTTCACTATTTTATTAGAATGAATTTGGTCCATCAGCTCAGTGGTTTGCCATTTCAAACTAAGGGTGGTGTTTATTTGAATTTTCATAACAGCAGTTCACCCAGTGATGCTTCACCATTTGATTCATACACCAGCAGTGGTATGTCAATATACAGAGCTTTTTAAACTTGAACGGGCTCATCCTATGAATAATAAATTCATATTGCCAATATTCCATTTAAATCTCTTGAACTACAGAGGTCTATTATACCAGCAACAACACAAGTTATAAAGTTCAAATGAAACTGCAGGAAATGTACTCAGTAGCCACTTTATTAGGTACACATGTACAGTCAAATGTCATCGAATACAAAATGTTCTGCCATTGACTTTGAAGGAGAATATTCAGGTTTTTTGTTGAACACAGGTTTTGGTTAAATTACATGTTTTACCACTGAGGTCAAAGTTAAAGAGGGAATTACAGGTTACATATTTTTTTTTACAAAATTTGAATATCACCAAATCAGTGATCTTAGTGCTGGATCTGTCATGAAGCACACAGCTGTGTGCACTGATGTTTTCAGAGGATTATATTCCTTCTGATTTGATGGAGCGTAATGAGGGTAAAACATTAGAGGTGAAATGCTGTTTAACACAAACCGCCTCAACTGTGACACTTAATTCGATTTGCAAGTTTCCTATTCACAAAGAAGCCTTAACTCCCATCCTCCGAATGACTTAATAAAGCATGTCAAACTCATGTCTG
Organism: Pseudopleuronectes americanus; assembly: GCA_038501795.1. NCBI lineage: Eukaryota > Metazoa > Chordata > Actinopteri > Pleuronectiformes > Pleuronectidae > Pseudopleuronectes > Pseudopleuronectes americanus. Next base: position 4,578,902 of record CM076726.1, read on the forward strand.
AGTGAGCGTCATCAGATAAACGTAACGTCTACGACAGCACGTGGTGAAATATGCACAGAAAAGAGAACAGGCAAACTTATGTGTTCAATAAAAACACTGTGTTTAATAGAAGGGCAGTGTTGTACAGCAGAGAGGAGGACTGAGAGAAATAACTAATGACTTCCCATTGACATTGACATTGACCTGAGTTGACCACAGCTGATCCCTGTATTTTCACAAAGTCCATCAGATAATAAACATCCTCCTGGAGCTAAAGACAGAGAGGAGCGACTTTGGAGCAGATGAATAAAACAAGAGAGTTTCAGAAAGTACGCGTTGTGGCAGCCCTGAGTAGAGATGGTGAGGAAACACTGCTTCAAATACAGCAGCTCAAGATGCTATGAGAGGTGTTGTGCCCATTTGTTGTTACGACACCTTCATCTTCAGATCTGCTCACAGCTAACAACTGCATCCAGAGAGGGCTCTGTGGTCAATGTCTCTGTGACATAGTTAACAGGGAGCATATCAGGCTGGTGTGTCATAAATGGTGGAATAATGTCAATGGTCAGCATCTCTCCAGGCTTTGACAGTTGGCAGCCAGCTGCAGTGATGAAGTCCCGGTGTGGTTAGAAGGAAAACGCGGAGAGGTCGATGTGTGGATAATATTGTGTCCAATCAGATTCTGACTATGACCAGGGTGGATGGAGGAGGGGATGTGTCATGGTGAAGCCAGGTAACATGTTCTACCCAACTGTTATAAAATGATTGTTGTGTATAGTTTTGTCAATGTCACTTTGTTGTGCAGCTCCTCTGAACAAGATGATACCTGCTGGTCCTTCATCTTCTTTATAGACGAGACCTTTGAATGAGTTTTTCTGGTTTTACCATCGATCGTCCTTTTCAGAGGATAATGATGATGACGGCTGCAAAATGGCTGCTGACTTTCCTCACTCTCTCTCAGACAAAGCCACCAGGTGAACATCAATCTCAGACTCTGTCAGAATCCTGGAATGCAAACACACAAGTTAACGGTCATTTCTTCTTGTTCTCCCAGTCAAGCAATAACTCCCTTTACTTTTCTTCCAATATACATAAAGGTGCGTCTGGCCAGTGCAGCCTCATTCCTATCAGAGGCAAATATCATATTCCTCATTAATGGCCTCTGGGACAGTGTTTATCCCTCTGTCTCTTAAACCTACTCACTTGAATTTCTGTTCCTTTGTAGTTACAACTCCCACCTCCAGCTCTGAGGGCTTGAAGTCGATGGAGAGGACGGTCGACATACATGAGATGGCCGTCTGGTTGGAGAGGGCGAGAAGTGAGAGAAGAAATTAACAGAGATGGATGCAGTAAGAAACAGTATGGGACTCATTGTGTCAAATCCTCCAGATGTATTAAACATTATGTATAAATACATGAGGTACTCTTGCAATTATTGATAAAAATGAGATAATGCAACTCTATATTCTCAATGTTCATCGTTTCCAATGCAACTTAAGAATTCTACATCTGTTGACTTTTTAACAGAAAAATTTAGGGAAATCAATATCACTCAAACCTATTAACATTGAATTGTGGAGGGAAGGGACATTGAAAAGGGAAAATGTGTGCAGCACCAACTTTAGATACATTTAGATATATCTCATTTCTTTGCTTTGAAAATGCATCGAATAGATGGTTTTATTGTATCAATATTAATATTTTCCCTTTGTGTTATTGAAGTATTACGATATGTGTTAACAGTTTAGTTTCCACTCCAGTTGGCCAGATAACCACAAAGTAATTTGGTGATAATCCAGTAGAATGACGCAGTTGAAAAATTCCCAGACATTTCATGGTCTGAAAAAAATTAATTGAATCTAGAAAATTTGAGGCATAATTCCATTAGATTCAAGAAATTCCATAGTGTGAAAACTGTGAAATGTGACTTCCTTGTCAGTGGGGTTGTTTATTGACGAAGTTCTGACCTGGCATTATAAATATGACTATACTTGACCTCTATGATAAACAAAAGTACAGTCTTTGTGTATATATAGTGTATATATGTTATACATATATTCATATTACTTAATTTAATATTCACTTGACTCTGTTATATGTTATGTTACATAGTATGTTATTTTTTTTCATTTTGTAAAGTCGCCTACTGCGTAGATGTTTGCCTGCCATGTACTAAGAATTTCACTGCTCCGATGACGCTGTCATTGGTGCATCTGACAATAAACGTTGATTTGATTTATAGTAAGTCTCAAACCTCTATAGTTTGCTCATAGGTCCAATCCAGCTTCTTCTTGACCTTCTTCTCCAGGAAGCTGGTGGCTTCTGTCTGTTTGACTCCAGTTGCTGTGGCCTTAAAGCCACAGTAGTAACCAGCAGGATCACATTTATACAGCTGTGGACCCAACTCGTCATCCAGTCCAACTACTATCATACCTGAGGGACGGACGCAAACCAGAGGGAAATATAAGTAAAAGGAGAGTAGAAACAAGGTTAATGATCTGAACAGCACATCAAAAAATACATTTTACTCTTAGCTAAAGACAAACAAATGTTAAATGAAAAGTGACACAAAGACACATTGATAGCTTTAACAAGATAGACATAAACCGGAGCTGCAGATGGCAGATATTGCGTGCTTGTATTTTGCAATGAAAACCTTCCGAAACACAATTTATAAAATAATGCAGGGGTTCCACATCTTTTCAGCCTCTGACCTCAGACAACTGATGCTATTGAAAATCTGCCATAATTACTTTGCAGAACAGAAGGATGACATCCTTTGTTTATTTTAAATAGAACTACTAGTTCTTATCTAAAAAATATTTCCAATTGCTTGAAACTTTTAATTTATTTATTGAAAGTATCTTGCTTCTCCTCTTTCAATATGTTGCGACCTCCCAACCCCCGGGACATCTCAAACCCTAGTTTGAAAACTACTTCAACTTCTCTTGGTTAAAAAACAATTAAATCCTAAACATTCATTAAAGACATGTTTCAGGCATAGAAAAACAAAAGGACATTACTTACAGCATCCTAGCGGTCTCATCTCAGCATTCTGTGTGTAGACTTGGGAGATGTCAGCCATGCGTTTACACAACATGTCCACAGGGATCTCGTAGCCGTACTTATACATCCAGTTAGCTGCTTCATACCGGGCCCTCTGTACCTGAGACCTGCTGTCAGCTGTGGGGAAAAGGAGACAGATACATGGATAAAATAATCTAAAACATAGATTAACACATTCATGATCTTTCAATTTATCGTTTATTTTAGAGCAAAAGAACATGACTAACTTCTATCTGCAAATTACTGTTTTAGAAGACATAAGTATTAGAAATTAGACCAACAAACATGGTTGTAGAGATTAAATTAATTAATTTACAGATAAAATATGTTACAAAATAATAAATAATAATTTGCGAGCTATATAATGCAGTGCATTTAGTCGATTATATTGATCAAGTGGAGGCATATTCACCTCCAAATAAGAACATGATTACATTGGGAATAAGGTGACACATGGCATGGAGGATCTTAACTTATCTAACTTGTTCACAGAAGCTTTTCATTCTTGTACATTTCTGGGCAGCAAGATGAAGTATAGCTTACCAGTCATGCCGGTCATCACACAGCCAATGTTGTCTGTGATTTTGTACAGGTGTGTGACTGTTAAGGCATCCAACAGCTTGTCCTGAGAGAGACACAAGATACAGACATTCGTAACAGATTGATAACTACCAGTGATACGTGGTTTATCTGATCAGATGTTGTTCTGAAGACATAGAAACACAAACGTAAGTGTGTATTTGTTGTGCGCCTGTGGATACTGACCGGGACTTTCTTCTGTGTGACGATCACGACACAGTCCTTCCCTCTGACCGCTACAGATGTCAGTCCTCCCTGGTTGATGGCTTTGAAGGCATACTCTGAAGACAGACATAAGAGTAAACAAAACAACTTCAGTAAACGATTTCTGATGATATGCAACTTTACACTATTATTATTTAATTTGGAACAAAGTCAGCTAGTTGTGGGCTGCTATGGATGTAGATAAGTATTTAAAGAAAACAAGTTTATTTGCCGCCTAGTGGTATTACACTCTCAAAGGTTTTGTTTGGACTGTATTTGTCCAAGGTCTTACATGTACCTCAACTTAGTTAAAATGACTCATTCAGGAGATTGACCACTGAAAACAATTGTAGCAATACGTCTTAAATAATGTGTCACATAACTGGAAACTATAGGAGTCAACAACATAATGAATTAAAGCAAATATCAGCAAGAACACATATGTAAAACAAGCTAACTTGTGATAGCTAAAACGAGCTAAATCTAGCTGACAATAGAATCTGTTTGCTATCAAAATGCAAATAAGTCAAAACTAGCTGGTTAGCATTGTCACTAAATTAAATTTTGACACTATTGAATACTTATATACTAAATAATTAGTGTGCTACATAACCGGTAGTTATACAATCTAGTAAAAGTATACATTTGTGAACTGTATACAAGTTTTGCTAGCTAAAGTTAGCTAAAGTTAGCCATGTGTATATCTGTATAGCTGTGGGATCTGTTAACTATCAAACTGCAATTAAACAAACACAGTTGGTGAGTATTATTATTAAAATGCTACTATATTTAATGTTAAACTAAAACATCTGCAGTTATTCAAATAACACCAGTATGTTAATGTTGTCTTTCTACGACTAAGCATGAGTAAGCTAGACGTTGCTAGCTAGTGTTAGCCTGTTAGCTAGCAGTGATGACAGAGCAGCTTGAGTCTGGTTCATTTCCTCCGCCACTGACCGACTTGGTAGAGTCTTCCCTCCGGGGAGAAGATGGTGATGTGGCGGTCAAAGCCTGCACTCGACCCCCGAGACATGACGGTGAAAATACACACAAGGAAACAGCAGTGGACTGAGACTGAATCTACGATGAGCGGCAGCAACGGAAGGCAAATGTCTGCTCCGGATATAAACCTCGGTCACGTGGTCCGTCGTTTGTGTACATCCGGTCAGGTCCCGTCAGCGTGAAAGTTGATGCGCGTCTATATATACATGTTACGGTAAAAGCGCTTGTCGCAGAAATAAGGGACGAAAATAAACGTTATAACTTTAATGTCACTTATTATGGACGTTTGATAAAGAAGATTTAAGGTAAAATCGGCTCCACTTTCATTATGGCACACTCATAACTGTTATTAAATATGATCAATCAATTCTGAAGGATTATATGAACAATTTAGAAAAACTTGACATGCAGAGTGGAGTCATCCTGAGCAAGTATAAGTTGAAAAGTCTTTGTCACCTCTTATTACTGTTTAAAAAATAATGTAAAATCTTCTGAACCTTGGCATGCAGACAGTTGGAGTCACCCTGAACAAGAGGTGAAAATTATTTGTCACTTCTTATAATAAAACAATGTAATTACACAAAGTTATGGGTGAAAGATTGAAAAAAATAGCAGACCTTTCATTTTCTGAAAAACTCTGCAGTAAAATGTTGATACATAAATAGCCGGGATGTCAAAGTGTAACCTGTACGGTTACACTTTGAATATCAAACATTTTTATTTTCTTTGCTTCTATGTCCGGGTCAAGCTCTTATAAGTCTCCCCTGACAGTGACATGCTGCTTCACTTCTTAGGTGTAATGTGATGCCACTAAAACATTTATTAGTAAAAAATTAGCAAGAATATATATTCTATATGATGAAACAAAAATGCACATACACTTTATTTGTGGTAAATGTTTTATTAAAAGGTCCACTGTCATATTCAGAGCATTTACCACCAGGATGTTGTGCAGCGAAATCAATGTAGGTTATCAGTGTTTTTGTGTGAGGCAAAGCCATCGCTGTGGTACTTCATAGGTGGTCCTGTCCTCTGTGCTGTCAAAGGGAATGTGCCACGAGTCTCCTAAAGTCTGCACGATGGTGTCATAGCTGGGAATACTCTAAAACACACACATACCCACATACACACACGCACACACACAAACACACACAAAGGGAGAGAGTTAATTGGCATTCTTTTTTGTGCCTAACTATCCACCCTCTCCTCGTACAACCTTCCCTCCCTCCTCCTCTTCCTCTTCACCTGAAATCGGACCCTCTTGCCTTCTGGAACGCATCCATCCACCACCATCTGGTGACCTCTCTGCCACTTGAAGAAGAGCCGTCTGGTAGCGCCGTTGGGCAGGCAGGCCTTGTGGTCCCTCATCAGGTCCCTGCTCACAAACCGACAGTGATTCCCAGAATGCAAGGCGGCGTACAGCAAGAAGGGGTCGTCCTCTGAACTGATAGACACAGACAAGCAGGAGTGAGGTAAAACAATCCCAGATAAAGCCTCTGGAAAACAAACAACAACAGTGCGCTGAAAGCTAAATGTTTGATAGGAGCTTTAAATTGATGCACAATTAATCATTTTTGTTGCTCTTTACACATACTCAGTAAATAGCCAGCATTGCCCTGCTTTGCAAATGTATTTATTGTGTTCTCTATAAAAATTAGTTCCATACAATCTGCTTCATTATCAGGTGCTCACATGTTGTCAGTGAAAAAGCAATGAGCTTTTTGCTGGATGAGACGCATGTTGTGTTTATCCCAGGATCTGGAGGGCTGCAGCATGTGTTTCCTCCCCAGCACAAGGATGCTCAGGCCCTGGCGCTCCAGCTCTGACACCACCGCCAACAACTGAAACACACACATACCTCAACACTTTCTACTTACAATACAAAGAACATGAGTATTTAATGGCACAAATGGCTGTGTGGATGCTGATATACAACCACGCCTTAGGGTTAGGGCCTTATGACCGGTAGAGGTTTTAAGATCGGTTTTATTATAGTTTGCCTCTGCTACTATAATAGTAGCCGTTAGAATAATAAAAAACACTCTTGCATGTGTTAAAGACAAGTGAATAAGAATTAACTTTGTGAGCAACAAAAACGTTTCAATTCTACAGACATAAAATATGTAAATTGCATTGATCAAGGATTTTTTTCACCTTCTTTAACATTGACAGGTAGGAACATAAAATAGCACTCGTCAGTGGCTCTGACGTAGATATTTATGACTTTGGCATTAATTTCAAGAACCTTATTACGCATTTGAACAAACTAAATGAGTAGACAGGGTAATAGGTTGATCAGTTTGGACTTTCCTCTGTCTTGCAGCTGCATTATATTAGAGTATGATATGAAATATTTTAGACACACAGACAAGACAGATGTGGGCAGCCAGACAAGTGGGCTAAATGTCGTTAAATTCAAGTATTGGCCATTTATGAAAGCACCTCCTACATACAACCATCAGTCATACACAGACACACACAGCAGGGATAGTCATTGTGAGAACAACACAAAAGCCCCAAGGTTGGACAGACATCTAGAAACCACTAAAATCTAGACTGTTAAACTGTTTGCGCATGTGTGTGTGTGTGTGTGTCAGTGTGTGTGTCTGGGCACGTGTGTCCTTTTACCCACCGTCGCTGACTGCTTGCTTTTGTCCTTGTTCACATTTGCTATGTTCAGCCCATCTACCACCACATCAAAAGCTGGCTTCCTCTTCACAAACGCTTTGAAACTCTCCAGCTCCTGCAACAGACCCATGAATAAACAGAGTTCGATAGACAGGAGTTAACTGACAGATATAGATGGAACCCTGGATGTTGAGCTTATAAACCATGACATTACCTCCGGCTTTTTGCTATTTAACCATAGAGTCTCATATTGTTTTATAAAAGTGTCTAAGTTTTAACATACGTTTCTTTGAGAGGTATGAAAATGCAACAAGGCAGTAATGAATAATGTAGGATTTTTATTCTTTTAAAAATTCTATTTAGCACCAATTGTTGAGGCTGACCTTTGAATGTATTAGGCTCAAATAAACCAAAGTACTGGGCAAATTAAGATTTTGATTTCATGTTGGCGTGACAGAGAAGTCAGGGGATTCTATAAAAATGATCTTCTGTGAACCACAAATATCTGCAACTAATTTAATTTCATATTCAATCCATCCAAAGTGATTGAGATATTTCAGTCTGGACCAAAAGTCCCATCCCACAAACCAACAGACAGACTGGTGTTACCTATTAAAAATTGCTTATTACTTAAGCAAAACAAAAAAACTCTTACAAGTCATATCTAGTCAGGAGCAAAAGTCTGTTACTGAACAAGAAAGTGACGTAACCACTCGAATGAAAATGAACAGTTTCATGCACTAACACACACACACACAACAGTTTGTGTTTTTTCTTTCTCAGCATGTGTGTTTTTTGTGTGTCAATTGCTCTGACAGCGTATTTCTCTCAAAATTACTTTAAAGGTTTTTCTGATTCATGACTATAGTGCACAAAATCATAAATGTGTTGATGCCTTAATACTACAGGTATAATTTCAGCCCTGCTCATTTTCAGTAAACACAATTAAGCTGACAATGTGACTGATTACTTGGATGTCTGACTCCATATATGATACTGGACATGTACAAAAAAACACCTGCCGGTGATAAATCTACCTGGCCTTTTCTACTCAGCACTCAGGTGGCAGAGTGCCATGTGGCAGTGTAACCGGCAATAGAGTTCTGTCTGTTATGATAACGTGTTTCCTGGATTATAAAGTCCACACACTGTGTACCTGGGTAAAACCACCTTTTACCTCTGTCAAGCAGGTTATGTTTCCTTCCCTGTCCGTTTGTTAATAGTTAAACATTCAGTCAGTGTGTTACGTATGGATAAAAAATATTGTGAAAATTCATGATTCCCCTTTTTGCCAGGGACCTCCTGCAACCACTCAGGGATCCTTTGGGGTCCCAATCCCGCTTTGAAGACCCCTGTTGGACTGAGTGCCATTTCAGTTTGTTTGTGGGACAACACTTAAGACTAGAACAACATGGCACAACATATTATTATTTTCTATATATTGTTGAATATTTCAATTTCTTTATAATCCTTCACCCAAGTAGTGCATGCTACTTATGTGTTGTCTTCTGCGGAACTAATAAAGGACATCTTATCTTATCTTAAGTGGGCTGCTGTCAGCTGGCTCTCAGAATTATGTATGTATCATAAATGTAGATATTGATAGATATGATCATGCTTTATATGGGTGTCAAATACTCAGATTATCTTCCTCTGCGTGTGTTGCATTGTACAGTATATGTATGGAAAGGCATCTGCAGATATTTCATTTTGACACTGACCATGTAATGTAGCACACAGTCCCGGACCCTGTTCTATCATTCTAACCCCATTCCACTCAATGTGTAACATACTTTGGTACAGCTTTGTGTTGATATTAGAGTAGGGCCAGCATGAGAACAGAAATTTCACTTTTAGATAGCAGCGGTATGGAAATAGGCGACTGTGAATTCCCCTGGACTTGAAACTCGACTGCGTGCACGCTATCACTCACTGTGTGTTTAAATGGTGTAACAAAAGGACAGTTACATTCCTCCTCTGATCTGATCTAAATACACACACGTACGGTTTGTTTCAATATTTATTCTGCAACAACAACGTGCAGCTGGAGCAGGTTTAGGTTGAAATGGGGGAGATGTGAGGTTTAGGTGGGAAAATAATACTTAGAATAACAGTGATGATAAACAACAGACTGGAGAAGATACAGGTCATTGGTTTTGATGGAGAAAATGTGCAAAAATGTAAAAGAAAGATAAATATTAATTTGGAAAAGAAGCAATTGAGTGAGAGAGGGAGAAGGAGGAAGAGAAAGACTGACTGAAAGTATAATTATCCTGGGACTTTCCAGAGCTGATATGTGAAACCAGCTCATTGTGCTGCTCTGAATACACACACACGCACACACACACACAGACCCACAAACTTGCACTTGCATACATACTCTTACAGTACAAGTTATCACAAATACACACAAAGATGACCCTATGCTTAAAGCATTCCCATTATCGCTGACCTATATAATGTACAAAATCACAACACTCATCCATCAGTTTAACACTTTAATAAAACCTTCCTGTTGAGTTAAACTCAGTTATAATATTTACTGTAATAACTGAGTTTAAAGTGCTGCACTTAGGGAAGAAATCAACCCTGCACATGCATGTAGAGCCAATTAACTACTTATAGAGGTTATTAGTCTGCCATTTTCAAATATTTACATCATTCAAATAATTTAATAGATTTTTGAGCCAACATTTGATACAAACTGAGAGAAAGTGAGATGGTATATAATATGTAAATACACTTTCACAATACAATGTATGAAAAAATGAAGGCATGTTTAGGAACTGATATCTATGAGTGTGTGAAACTTGGTGCAGCTCTGGCCTTGGCGGATGTATGCACTCTACTGAGTGACATTCTAGTTTTTATATTTTATTTTGATTCTATTTTGTACTTTCCCTTTCACTGACTATCTGCTGCTGTAACAAGTGAATTTCTCTGTTGTGGGATCAACAAAGTTGATCTGATATTATCTTATACCCACAGTTATTGCAATAAATGACTGGTAAGAGCAGCAGCTGAAATAACATACAACTATGTAGAAGCTGACATTATTAATAAAATTTTTATTTATTGTGATTTTTGCTATTGAAGTGCAACTTTTATCTATCTTCTGTTTTATTCAACTGAAAACTCAAAGCCCTTCAATTCATCTGTTGCTTCATTGTTGTCTGTAGCCCTCGGTTAGCCCTTAAAATGAATTGCCCTTAATTGAGAATGAATAAAGTCGAGTTAAACCTCACGTGTGTGTGCACTTCCTCTGTCTGTCTGCTCCCACGGGAGGGAGCTGGGATCCAGATTCACGTGGTGCTGCTCATGTTGGAAATCCCCTCCATTTAACTAAATATTCCACCAACAAACTCCCCCTGTTCACTGAAGAACTCAAAGGAACATATGCAAACTTCTTGTGTTCATATGACATATTATTATCTACATATCACTGACTTTACAAAGTATATTGTGAGTGGTATTTAAAAAAAACGCCAGTTCATTAAAATCCATTAAAGCGATTAACAAGGAAAAAGTGATAAAGTGATGACTATCTTTCTTTAAACTACAAGAGAGTCACACAGATTAAAACTACAGCCCTTGTTTTGTGTTTAAGTTTGTGTGCATGTGGGCTACTACCATGCTAAGGCTGTTTTATTAAACATGTGCCTTGACTCTAATTACTTTGATAGAACTTTAAATGAGTGGATGAGTGACATTAATACTCTGCTTCCTTTACCTGGAAGAGCGAAATGTCCTACCCTCCTTGAAACTTGCAAATTATGCCCTTTCCATTTAAGAACGTTTATCTTCAAGGAAGACTCTGTCATTTGGGGAAATTCCCTGTCCCCCCACCCCCCCCACCCCCCCCTGCAGAGCATTAGATAAAAAGATCGATACCGCTCTTCCAGGGGTTCTAGACATATTTAATGTTAAACTGAAGAACACCATGTTTTTTAAGCCTTTTACTTTATATTATTGTATTATATTGTTTTACCCTTGTCTATGTCTAGGATTCATCACTGAATATCAAAGTCCAAAGACATGACTAAGTGTGATTTTAGAAACATGAGGACAGACAGTACAATGCTGGAAGCTGGACAGTGTCTCCTTACAGTGAGTCAGAGGAGATCTGTTTCCAGCTCAGTCATGTACATACTGAAAAAGCTTTAAGAACAAGTTGGAGTCTGATAATCTGCTTCAGCTAACAGGGTACTGCGTTTGATCCGATGGCGCCACCTAGCACGTATTACAGAAAAGGCACTAGAAAGCAACCGTACTACCCATATACAGTCTATGGTACCACCTAGCTTTAGGACAAGTAGTTTAAAACAACATATAATTATTAATTAGCAGAAATTATTTCCTATCTTTAAAGCTGGAACAATTTTACTTTAAACACTAACCTAAAAGTTTACCTTAAAGTTCTGAAACTGATGAACCACAGATTGCTATTATTGATCATGTTCCGTATTACTTTATATGAATATGGATTATATTCAATGGCCAGATTACTAGCACAAATTAATGAATGGAAGTTAATATCATCAAATATATAGAAAATAATCTGCTAAAACCCATTTGTACTTTCAAACTGCATCCAATTAAACATTTAATACATTTGAAAATAAATATTCTAGAAACCATGCCTATAATCCAAGTTTAATTTTCAGATGTTTGAATCTTTATGACCTCAGATTTGGAAAAACTGCTTAGTAGGCATATATAGTTTTGTGTGTGTGTGGTGGTGTGTGTGTGTTTGTGTGTGTACCTCTGGTGTAGTCTTGTTAAAAACATCTCGCCCCTGAATGATGTCAGTCATCACTCTGTCTTTCAGCTGTTGGTACTCCTCAGTGGTCAATTGGATGGACTCCAACTCTGAACCACAGCACCTACACAGACCCCTAAACACACAAACACACACACACACAGAGTACATATACACAGTGCATATGCATATACATAAAATAAGGTGCGTTTTCAAAAAACTTTGAAATAGGAAATGGTGTAATTACTTTGGGTTGGCGCTGGTCCAACTTCCTGTCCATTTCTGTCCAGTGAGACTGAGGCCAGGGCGGACAAGACATAGAGTAACAAGAGCAAAAAACAAATTAGAAGAGTTGAATAAAAGTGTCAAGGAAGGAGATTGTGTCCATACAGATAGGGGGGGATTTACTTAGTGCATGAATATCAACTTACAAATGTATCTTCTTTTATAAATCAGTATAAAATAGAGAAAACAGGAAAAAGTTTGGAAAGATATCGCTATAAAAAGTTCAAAGCTCCTACGTCTTTGTAATTATGGGGACACCTTGTGCAGTTGAGCCCATTATAGATTGTATCAACTACATTCAGAAATATTTGAATACCACTTTCACTCAGATTTTCTTGGACAAAGCTGTGCTTTTAAAAGCATAAATGTTTGAATCCATCAATGATTAGAGAGATCACATCTTGTCATCATCCAATCTGTTGATTTATAAAAGGTTTTTAAGGTAAATTATTCTAAATTCAAAAAAGTGATATAGTTTTATGCATCCAGCCTCAGATTCCAACCTTCCTAGCACCCACTGTGTCGTACCTCTGAAACCAGGTCTTGATGCTGCTGGCGAGGCTGCTCTGGGGGTAGATCTGGTCGTTCCTCATGCACAGAAGAACTGCCAGCAGCCTCTCCTCATGTTCAGACTGAGGCATCACTTCTGCTTCCACCTCCTTATTATTCCCCACCCCCTTAAATAGAGCCTCCCAGGTCTCCTGGTGTGGGCTCAGTCCCTTCTCAATCAACTCGTCGTAAAGAGCCCAGGCAGTGGTCATGTCACCGTGCAACATTGCTGCTGCGATGACATCACCATAGTTGCGTGGTGATGGAGTAAACACCTGTTGGGATGACAGTAAAATAAGGTGATGACATACAGTACACAACGTATGGCAGGTACTCCAGTTCCACTCTGACTTCATAACAATCTCTTCACCTTCTTAACGTCATGCAGGATGCTGAGAGCCTCCCTCCACCTCGCTGTGCGGCTGAAAGACTTGATAAAGAGGCTGGTGGCTCCTGTTTCCAGAGAAGGGAAACTTCCCCGCATGATGTCATAGACATCAAACACCTCGTCGTCATGGCCACCTTTCACACAAAGTGAGAGGTACTGTAGTAGCAGCTCATAGGACAGCGTCCCATTTTCCATGGCTTCAAAAGTTAGCAGCGACCTGTGGCAGAAGATTTCATTTCACACTACAGTTGCACCACACAAAACTGTAGGCGCTGGCTACATGCCAAATGCTAACTCATCAGCTAAGGTTTCAGATAAAACAAGGACATTGGAAAAATCACAGGCACAACAAACACAGTGTCTCCCTCCTCACTTGGCGATTCCCAGCTCTGCCCCGGAGTTGAACAGCACACGAATCATCTTAATGTCAAAGCGTTGCCAATTTCCCAGAGACTCCTTGAGGTTCTTCCACTCGGCAGTAGAAAGTGGGCGGTCAGGAGGTTGCACCTTTCCTGTGAAACATTCAGGATTTAATGCAAAAAACTGAAACTATTAGTCCCATACACATTTAAGTACTGGGTCAGATATCATAACGCTGAAAAAGAGCTTTAAAATGACATAAGACAAATTTCTCTGTGATCTTTATATAAGCAGACATGACAAGTCCCCAAGAAAAGTTTTAGCTTGCTTGTCTTATTCTTATTTATGTGAAATAGAGTGAATAATCATTTTTAATTATGCACTAAATGTTAACAATCATGTAGAAAAACATTAACGTATGCAAACTGTTGGATCAGTTCATACACACCGATGAATTAGAACCAGAGGCACTTCGGGCTGTTATGGCAAAATTCTTTCTAGCCCCCTGGCTGACTACTGTTCCCCAATTGCTGGCTACTCCATACGATTGTGGAAAGCCATGAGATAGTGTAGTAATGCTACATGTCTGGAATCATAATTTTACTGGGTGAAGTCATTAGCAGCTAGTGGCAGAGTTAGTTATGGTATGAAGTCATACCCAGGAGAAGTAACACACTTTATTCTGTTTTAGAATCTGGACAACTACATCCTGGAACTCATCCCCACTCGGCCACAGCTGAATGGAAGATAATCCTAATTTCATGAATCCCCTGATGTAGAATCATACGGCTCCAGTTTGTCCTACCTGCTCGAGGTGCCCTCCCTTCAGGCTCCTCTTCAGGCTCCTCCGAGGACAGCGCTGCCTTTCTCTTCAGCATCTCTGTCGTCCTCTTCGACGTCCCAGCAGAAAATACAGATTTGGGGAAGAACGGCTTCTGCCTCACAGTGGAGCTGTTACCTCCTCCATCCACTGAGTCTTCCCACAGTCCCCTTTGTCTGTGTCTGACAGTCCTATTTTTTGCTCCACCGTGTCCATCATTCTGTCCGCTGTTCCCTCTGCCACCTGGGTTAGCGTCAGTGGGTCTGCTGCACAGGAAGCGTGCAGAGGGAGGCAGCTGTGGAGGCTTTATGGTGAGGAAAGGCTTCAGGGGTTTCAAGCATATTCTGGCTTTAGATATAAAGTTAGAGCCCATATTGAGAATTTCAACCTCTGAACTTATTCAAACTTTAATGACTCATATTATTAGCACTAAGCTGACCTGTGCTACAAGAATGACACTTATCTTTAACCTGGAAATTAGACTGAGCTGACCTTGCTGCTTCCAAACACCACAGGTCACACAACACTATAGAGTTAGAATCATTAAAAACTAACTCACACTTCCGGGACATGGACAAAGTGAGCTTAGCCTCGTTCTTTCTATAATCGCTTCATAGGGTAAATACAACCTGAAGACAACTGTAGGCATGACTGCAGTCGCACACCTTGACGTCATCAACACTCGACAGCTCCGTTTGTGAGCTGCATCAAGTTTTTACTATAACCAAAGATAGAGACCGGAAAAGGTGTTTACAAAGTAAAGCAGGTAAGTTTAGCACCTGGAAAATACTGAGGAAGATGAAAACGAGTTGTTGTTGTTTGCTTGTTTTATGTATAATTGGTCAATATTTGCACATTTTTGGTCTTTAATGGACATCATGTGCTTTACATACGCCATATTACTTTTAAATGTCTATTTAGCGCCTGCTTCACTTCCCATGGTTACTTATTACTCTGATGTGTTTATCATTGTATATATTTGAATTCATAGTTAATTTCACTACCAACACTCTGATTATGATATTTACTTATTTATATTTTGCCACCTACTGTTTCTTTTTGAGTAAGGCTTTTATTTGTCCTTTCCACCGGAAGCTATAGTCGTGTTCTGTCGTCAACTTGACGTTGTTTATGTTAGCTACATTTTGTACAGCAGTGAATTTCACACTGTTTTCAACCTGTAGCTTAGAAAGTGTTTGGTTATGAAGTATTAGCTTATTACCGGGGGAAACATGGCTGAAGAACAACAGCCTCCCTGGTGTGGTATTTTGAAAAGAAGGATAGTAAACTACAAAACAGGCAAGAGAGACTTTGAACTTCCGCTAACGCTAGCTAGCTAACTTATCTACTTGTATCGAGTTTAAGTCACTCAGCTTAATCTATTTAGACATTTGTTTATCATGTAACTGGATCTGATCGTGATTTTATTCTTCGTGTTTCTGATATTGTACAGATGAGAAAAGTGAAGAGGAGAAGAAAGCAGAAGAAACTGAGCTGTTCACTAAATATTACACCGAGTGGAGGGGAGGAAAAGAGCAAGACAAGTCCTATAAGAACATACCACGCTTCTACTACAGGGTATCTTTCACACACAAGAGTCAACCCGCCGGGGCATAGTTTGTATTGTGTTGTGCTTTGAAACAAAACCAAATCCCCTAACTGTATGTATAATACTAAATACAATATATTTATTTTTAATGAAGAACCAATGAGGGTATCAGGATCCCATCATTTTATTATAATGACATCACATTATACCAAGTAACTGATAACTAAACCAGTCCACTTTAATTCACTTTAAGTCCTTGTGTGCTGACTGTGAGAGTGATAACATTAGTGTTGAGGATGACTATGAAGATGATCGGATTGTGACTGGGTGTGTGTGTAGTCACCAGCAGAGACAAAGATGCCATAATACAGGTGTCCTTTTAAATGATGATGATGATGATGATGCTGTTGATGTTGATGTTGATGTTTATGTTGAGCAGCTCCCAGGAGAGGATGAAGTATTACTTCAGAAGCTAAGAGAAGAATCCAGAGCCGTCTTCCTCCAGAGGAAGAGCAGAGAACTGCTGGATAATGAGGAACTACAGGTAGAATACACACACACAGACACACACACACATACAGTCGTGTCTCCATGACTTTAGAGGACATAACATTGATTTCAGTGATTTCCTGGAGACTCAATCTAACATCAACCATAGTGACTACTTGCCTTACCCTAATTTAACATAACTTTAACCGTAACTAAAATTTAGCCTAAACCCAATCTTAAAACATGTCTTCTCCTTAAAATGTAATGATTTACGTTAAGGGGCCTTGTTTTTTGTCCCCATAAGAAAGACTGTTAACAGATTGAGGACCCCACAACATGAGACCACAATGCCTGGACCATACACACACACAGTATTTACTTCTGCATAAATGACAACCCTGCATGTTTGTTATTTTACATCTACTAAACTTTCATTTTCTAGAATCTGTGGTTCTTGCTTGATAAGCACCAGGTTCCTCCAGTGAGTGGAGACGAGGCAATGATCAGCTATGAAGCCTACCTGCAGGTGGGGGAGAGAGCTGGGTCCAAGTGCCAGTAAGTACCAGGAAGTAGATGTTTACTGGCAACAGCAATGTTCTGTCTTTGTTCTACAAAAAGGATTCCAGCTTGATGAAAGTTTGTGTCTGGAAATTCCCCCCCCTGTCATGTTGACTTTATATCCACCTGGAATGAATGTTCCAGGTCACAAACTCTGGTGGCGCCACATTCAACAACCTGCAGCTCCATATGCACTCTGTGGCTATAAATATTAACGTTTGAAACAGGAAGTAGACAGATTTTTAAGAAGATTGTTAATATGTCAACATGTTTCCGCTGTTCATTTTTAAAGGAAGTAGTGTTTTCATTGTAGCAACGAAAAAAGAAATCTGACTTAATAATAATTCTGTACGCAGAGGTAAAACATTTAATGATCTCTGATATAAAGACTATGTGTTCATCTGCATTTCTTTTATAATTTAAAAGGATTAAGCAAAAACTGCTCAACTAATGTCCGTGATTTTTTGTGGAAGGGTGGGACATAAACCCCATTCAATGTTGGTGCTGCTCTATGAATTTATTTTCCACTTTCTTTAACTCTGTGACATTTTAGATTTTTTTTCATTAATTTCTCAGAGAATAACAAATGGATCTAAATTAAAGAAAACTGAAATGTTCAGAGGCGTGACCTTTCTGAGTGTTTGCAATTTGGTGCAGATATTGAGTATTTAGATAACAGATCTAGAGAATTTGTATTCTTTATAAGGGGACTGTTGGGCCTTGGCTGAAGTTTGTGTTCTACTGACTCTAGTCAGTAGATTCAAAGAGGGGGAAATCTGGCTCCCAGATCGAGGGAAGAAACCTCATGATAAGTTACAGCTTTTGTACTTTTCTCTTCTTTCCTTCAGAAAATTCTTCACAGCCAGAGTGTACGCCAAGCTGCTCCACAACGACCCTTATGGCCGAATCTCCATCATGCAGTTCTTTAACTATGTCATGAGAAAAGGTCTGAACCTTCATTTTTTCTTTCACGTTTTATGTATGCTGAGCGGGTGGAATGAAAACGTGTTCTAACCCCACTTACTTGACTCCTATCTGCTCTCGCTGTTCATCTAGTGTGGCTGCACCAGACAAGGATTGGTCTGAGTCTGTACGATGTGGCAGGGCAGGGCTACCTCAGAGAGTCGGTAAGCATTTCAGGAAACACAAATTACTACAAATTACAGTTAGTAGTGTATAGTCATACTACATATAGTTTTTACTGGATGAAGTCATTACTAGCTAGAGGCAGAATTATGTTATGAGGTCATACTCAGGAAAAGTGACTCTTTATTCTGTGTAGGATCTGGAGAACTACATCCTGGAGCTCATCCCCACTCTGCCTCAACTGGACGGACTGGAGAAGTCCTTCTACTCTTTCTATGTGTGCACCGCTGTTCGCAAGTTCTTCTTCTTCCTCGACCCACTCCGAACAGGTCAGCCTGAACCCCCACTGCGAGCCTCAACAGTAGAAAGTGCATGAACACATACTAGAGCATGTTTTTTTCTTGTACACACTGTTTATGAACCAGGAGAAATGATGTGCTGTAAAATCTGCTGACTTGTATCATTAGATCAGAAGCTTTAACAACTATACACAACAACCATCAATATTTTTTCAATTATAAAAATTTGATAATGATCATTAGTTCAAACGGAATGTCACCCTACGACAGACTTTATCGTCAACGTCAACATTTATGTTGGATCTGTCTGGGTTTTTACAGGAAAGATTAAAATCCAGGATATATTGGCTTGCAGTTTCCTGGACGACTTATTGGAGGTAGGATACATTTTTTGTAATATATCCACTCGTCCTTGTCTTTTTAAATCCACATTCATACTTTTATCCACAAGCTCCTCTGTCTTCAATTACACTTAATTACCAACGCCCAAAGATTTTATGTTTTCATCAGCACTTGTTATCAGGATTACAGGAAAACTCCTCGACTGATTTCCATGATATTTTGTATAGGGGTTGAACATAACCCAAGGAAGAACCCATGACATTTTGGTGAATGAATCCAGATGAAAATATCAGGCATTCGGGGGACTGAGTTTTATGGGGGTGTAAAATTTGGTGCAGCTTGATTGAATTTGAGAGACTGTTGGGCCTTTGGTGGAGGTAGGTCTCTAATAAGTATCATTCTAGGTCAGTCAGTAGATTTACCCTTACACGACTACAGGAAAATGTGGGTATATTCTTAACCTGTAATAGTCCACCTGAATTATGTTTTGTTGTGTTATTATAAGGTTTTTTGCAGTTTTTCTTCCATGGCTTCAATTGTGAAGCAATAGTCCCAAAGAGTCACCTCTCTAACTCTTTCCCACTCTCCCACACCTACCTCTAACCTCTCCCACTGTGCTCCCAGTTGAGAGATGAGGAGTTATCGAAGGAGAGTCAGGAATCCAACTGGTTCTCTGCCCCATCGGCTCTGCGTGTCTATGGTGAGGTTTCCAGTCTCAAATCAAACAGTTGTGGTATTAAATAACCCTCCGGTGCATAAAGGTAGTTGGGGGGGGGGCTTTCATTTCAATTCATGTTCAGTAATGTGGGACATGATAAAATGCAGCACACTACTAAACTATGCTGTATCCTTTATCATAAAACAATTAATTTTATGTATTTTAAAATATAAAGAATATTTGTTCGCACTTGTCCAAAGCGTCAATAGTCCAACATGTAGGACTTAGGAGGATCTATTAATAGAAATTAAATGTAATAATTACAAAGATGTTTGTTTGAGTAGCTCAGAGACTACAGCCTGTCTGTCTTGTTCATTCCTGAATGTGTATGTGTCTCTCTGTCCGTGAAGGCCAGTACCTCAACCTGGATAAAGACCACAACGGCATGTTGAGCAAAGAGGAACTATCGCGCTACGGCACGGCGACTCTCACCCCGGTCTTCCTGGATAGAGTGTTTCAGGAGTATCTCACCTATGATGGAGAAATGGTACAATCAGTGACTGCACAGTACAATCAGTGACTGCACTGTTTTAACATACAGATAGTGAAAAACAAAAAGAATCTTACATGACAGCCAGGAATATCTTTGGTGCAATTCGGTATAGATTCTCAAACTCATAACTCCACAATCTCCTGTGGTTCAACTGGGCTCAGCTCTTGTGACTGAAACGTTTTGTTTTTTCAATTAATCATCAGATCTATACAGGAAGCCTTTTAATCTGTGCCTGCATTTGTTTAGTTTATTCTGGGTTTCTCCCTGTCTGTATGTTAATCTTCAACTCAAAGAAACTCATAAAGTTAAGCTTGAGCTGCTCAAGTTAATCATGAAGCTCATGAAAACAAGTGTGTCCTCTGGGCAGCTGACACATGTACTAAATTACTCTTTATTGTTATATAGGGCATTGGCCCAAATTGGTGTTTATCTCTTTTCATTGCATATTTTAAGTAATAGTTTAGCAGATAACTCTGTGATGGGTCTAACTTGGATATATAATATACATGATGTGTTTTTGTCTTTAATATCAGGATTATAAGACGTATCTGGACTTTGTGTTGGCCTTGGAAAACAGGAAGGAGCCTGCAGCGCTGCAGTACATCTTTAAACTTCTGGATATGGAGAATCGTGGATATCTCAATGTTTTCTCCCTCAACTTCTTCTTCAGGGTATCAGCTGCACACAGCCTATACACATTCACACAAAGCGTGATGTGTCGTTGTTTCATGACACTTGTGTGTTGTGTTCTTCAGGCAATTCAGGAGCAGATGAAGGTGCATAGTCAAGAGCCGGTCTCCTTCCAGGATGTCAAGGTATATTGTACACAGACACATGCAGACACTTGGTGAGGACACTCATTGGAAAAATGCATGGCCTAGCCCCTTACCCTTAATCCTCTGAGCTAAATGCCTGATCCTAATTCGAACCCTAGAAGGAAGTCTTAACCCTCAAACAGCCCATTGTAAGTGGGTCAGAAAGTGGGGACCTGTCAGTGTGTCCTCACTCTGTAAGATCTTGACTCAAAATGATCCTTACAAAGATATCTGAACAAGCATACACACACACACACAAAGTTGTTGGTGTAAGAAAAAAAGGTGACATGTGACCTGTTTCTCCTCAGGATGAGATATTTGACATGGTGAAGCCCAAAGACCCCTATAAAATCACTCTCCAGGATTTGGTAAACAGTTGCCAGGGTGACACAGTCACCAGCATCCTGATTGACCTCAACGGCTTCTGGACCTATGAGAACAGAGAAGTGTTGGTTGCTAATGACAATGACAGCAGTAACACGGCTGACCTCGATGACTCCTGAGAATTAGGAGGACATAGAACCTTTACCTTCTGACTGATGAATGAATTGGATGTTTTTGAGATGGGCTTTTTGTAAATATTGTTCTATTTCCCTCTATGTTGTTTTCCTGTAAAAACAAATGAACATGTATTTAAAATAAATCTTTCCCTTTTGTTCTCTTACTGACATCTTATATCTTTGTATCAGGAAAGTGCCCCATCATTAACACTCAAATTTAAATTCAACTTTAACTGCTGTAGTCACTACACTATCAGTGGCTCCAATGATAATGAAAGAACGACACTCCAATGAACCAATGGAGAACTAGCATCTGACTTTGCAATTCTCCTCAGCCAAATGAGGATTATAAATATCTTTTAGCAATTTTTTAAAACCAGAATACCCAGTTTAAAGAACTTTCTCTGCACCAACCAGCAGAGACAAAGGGAAGCTAGAGAACAGGAGTTGATGACGACAAAAAAAAGAGCGAGGGGACTGAAAATTTGACTCTCCCAGATTCACAAAACGCGTTAGTTAGGATTATTTAAAGTGGAGTTCTATGAGGAACTTATCTACTGCAGGTAATAAACTGAATTTGAAAGTTTCCCAAACAATCCTTCTTACTTTATAAGGGCCCGAGCACCGAACGATGGGAGGCCTTATTGTATTTCGAAGGATTTTTATTTCCATTTTGGAGCTTTTCAGGGCCTAGGCATGCTCAAATTCTCACCAAAGTTTGCAGGAAATTCAAGCCTAAAAAGTATTTGAATTCTAGAGTAATTTGAAATGGGCATGGCAAATTGGCTCAACAGCGCCATCTAAGGATAGGCCTCTCAGTTAGCTTTCACCGATCTTCACAAAAATCGGGACACCTGTTTATCATGACCACTGTCTGACGTGAATTGTTAAAAACACAACAGGAACCATTTTCTAGATTTTTACTTTGACGAAGATCAGATCAACTTCATATTGAGAAGAATGTCATCTCAACAAGATAGAAATATAAACTACCTCAAATTTTGTGTTTTTGTCACACGGTGTGACCATGGCGTGGCGTCAAGTTTTGATTAAATGCCATCAAAACACGAGGTTGGGTGTCTCAGACATATTTATATAAAACACTTTGAGGATTCATTAAGCAAATAATTCTTTGTTGTCATATTCATTTAATGTTACAGTGTCAGTGGTGTTAGATTCCTTTGATTCAAAGGTGAAAGATTTTTACGATCTGAAGAGAGAAAAGAGTGTTTTTGACAGATCTATTAGTCTGTTTATACTGATAGGGATAGCACCCACTACTGCCAAAAGGAGGTAAGCTTTGTTTAAAACTAAATCCGATTTAGATACAATATTCACCATGGGGTCTAACTTGATGGCGTGGACCGTAATGCTTGATTAGTGGGTCTAGCTTTGCAGGACGGACGCAGGAAGTGACTTGTTTATCCTTTCCGCGGTGCACAAAACACATGCAACAGGGAGCTGTTTCACCCGGTCCCTGTTCTCCCCACAGCCACTTCAGGTCCCGAGATCTTAAGTGCTCAGTCCCGCACAGTGCTTTTCATAGCCCTAGTTAGGGCCACATTTTTACTTTGCGGAACTTGTTGTAGGGCTTTCATCAGATCAACTTCATATTGAGATGAGTGTCATCTCAAAAAGATGGCGATATAAACTACCTCAGTATTTACAATTTCATAACACGGTGTGACAGTGGCGTGGCGTAGAATCCTGATGATTCGCCAAGAAATAGGGATTTATTAAAACTCCTCTGTGCATTGTTCTATCAGCCTCAAACCTCATTCTAACATTCACAGTCCTGCCCTGATCAGATCCATGTGTCAATATTCACTCATCACAGCGCCTGGCGACAGGAAATGACATGTTCTATACTTTGACGCACTGTTCCTGGCTGCTTTACAATATACAGCTCCAAAGAGCTCAGTAAAATCATAGGACCATGGTCAGAATTGTGACATTTCCTCAAACCTCGTAAACATTGAGCAACAAGTCCCGAGATGCCTGTGCTCGGGCCCGTTCAGTGCTACAACGTAGCCCTTGTTTATTTATATTTCTGGTGTTAAATGTGACTTAAAAATAACTATTTTTATTCTCCATGCTAAAAAAAGATGCACAGCTGAGCCATGAGACTGGGCAGCTCAAAGGATTTCAAAACTCTAAACAAACAACAGAAGTCAAGAGAAGGATTGTATCATTGAATTAGACAAAAGGGATAAGAGTTTATAACAGGGAAATAACTGTTGGGAAATTATTTTGACAATTTTTTTTTCAGATTGTTTAAAGGTTTTATTAACACAGAAAATATAAATATGTATATACAGATTCATTGAGTTGGTTAAAAATAACTTTTGCATATGTTTCTAAATACATAAAAAAGCATAAATAATGTCCCGTGTTAAGTAATGTAAGAAATTTACCAAAACTGAATTAAAAAGGTTGGTATTCTAGTTACAGATTCCATTTACAGAATTTCTCCTAGAAATGGATCCGTTTGAAAAGAGCAGAGTAACATGTGTTCTGTGTTATAATGACAAAACATAAAGGCACCAGTGTGTGGGCCTCTGGTTTCCTCCTGAATAAACACTGCTGCTCTGCTCTGACCTTCAACACCACAACGTCACTTCAGTGGATAATAATAATTAATAAGCTTCTGGCAGCTCAGGCAAGGACACTTAAAGAATGAACTCTCAGCATAATGAAGGTACCGTCAGTGTTTGCGAGCAACTCAACCTCCCAATGTATTTCAACAACCGCCAGTAAATTGGAATTCTATTTGTTTTTCAAAGATTTTAACTATACAAAAAGTTAATCTATATTAGCTGAATTGCCTGATTGATTTTTCAAAAACATCTTGGATTTTATAGGAGTTGTTGCTGTTAATAAACCTTTTCAAGTATCATCACAGAGGCAGGTTTACACTGAAACAAATAGAAGAAACATGAAACTAATTCTTTAAGGTTAGTACCGTAGGAAAATTTGGACCACATGGTAACTTCACATTGAACTGTTATTAACCAGAGTATGTTGGCCGCAACAAAGTGAATCATGTGTCTGGTTTAAGCATCGTTAACATAGTGCAGAGGTGGAAGGGTTGTCTTATGTATCTGACCATCATGTTAAAATTCAACCACTGGTTTGTTTGATTCCATTTCTATATAACCTTCCTCTTTATAACTTGAAGGAGAATAGTTTGTGTTTCTTCATTCCAGACAACAATATAGCAATAACATATGAGGACAATATATTCCCTGTGTATATAAATGGTTTAATCTCTACCTGTTCTCACTCATGGTTTAGCTTGGAAAGCAAAGGCTATCCAGCTCTATCAACTCTAAAGAAAGAACTACATTTAATTTAAATTCTTCAATAAGATTATAAGCCAGCATTTATTTCAGGGTCTCTATGTTCAAATGTGAGTTGGGTACAGTCCCAATCTGCTCTAGAAATGGTTCAATTGCATGTCAGGCTGTACAGGAAAAGTTACATTCATAGATAAGGCTTTTGCAGCCACTTTCACAGCCCTTTTAATGTTTCCCTGCACTATGTATTAATATCTCTTCTTATAAAAAAGCATAAAAAAATAACAACATTATTAAATAATACATCTAGGTTAAATAAGATTTAGCCTGACGAAAATGTGTGAATGTGAGAGGATTGTGAGTGATAGTTTTCAGGAGGGGAGAGGGGAAGGGACTCTGTTGGTGTCTGGAGAGCTGAGAGGAGGCTCAGGTTTGAGCTCAAAGCTAATGTTGACAAAGGATGCTCCGGACGCCCCTGGCTGTTCCACAGTAGCAGAGGGAGGAGCATCTAGCTCGCCTCTTTTCTGTGCGCCAAAATTACGCTCTGCATCCTCAGCCAGACGGTTCTCCTCCTCTTCTTCCTCCTCCTATTGGAAAACAGTGTGTGTAACATTTAATACTGTATCTGAGAGTTAATTTGTGTTCTTTTTTCTTGCTCTGTGTAAACAGATTTAAAAGGTGTGACTTTTTTCTCATATTTACATAAGAGACTGATATATGAGCCTCAAGTTTGTGTTTTTGTGTTAATGAGACCACACATGCACAATTATCTTACCTCTTTCTTTATACGGTGGTATTCATCAATTGCATACTGGTACTTCGGACTGGTGATGCCAAAAAGAGAGGCCAGTCTCTCTCCCATGTAGTCACACACTGCGGTTAAGAAGCACACGCGAGTCAAGATAATAACTTAAGTACCAAAACAGAAACGTGTGAAACAGGCTGTAAAATTCAGTATATTCAAATCTGTACGATTGACCCACTTTCCATATTACTCAAGAAACACATTTCAAAACACAAGATTTCCAAGAATAATGAAAAAGCTATTACGTATGGTCTTGATAGCACAAATTCTCAATCTAACAGTTTTACCTGAGATGGTGGAGGTGGCCATTCTCCACGTTTGGAACCAGAAATATGGAGCCCAGGTCAATTTAGCCTCAAATAAGACAACACAAAACTTGACAATTAGATTACATTATCTGCTGGTCAAACAGAAATACAAACTAATTGTTTGTCAGATTCACCTTTAGCCTCAAGTTTGGCCTGAATCACTGTTTACAAGCCCAAAACCCTAGATGACGCTAAGGTACACAACTTTCAGGTTATATTCTCAATATAATTTGGGGTATTTCTCTGGGGTACCATGCAAACACCACCCACCCACATGATTATCCTGATATGTGAGGCTGTTTCAGAGTCTACAAAATTAAAACAACTTTAAAATTCTTGATGTCTGCTTACTGGATCTACAGTGATGACATCTTCCTTCACAGGATCCTCCTCCTCTTCATCGGTGCTGTATTCCTCCATGGTCTCTCCACTGGCAAAATAGATGGTCCTTCGGGGAACCTTTACTCTTACCTGACTCCCCGCAGAGTCTCCCATCTCCACACTCTCAAACTCTGTCCCTCCTCCTAGACTCTGGAAGTAGTTCAATAAGAGAGTACAAGAATGTTATCTCATCACCAGTACTCAGTGTAATATTCCTCTTTATGGTGAGAACACAATTTTGTACCATACTGCGGACAGTATTGCACATTCTGCTGATAAATCCCTTCAACACTGTTTCTTCGATTTAAAAGTTGCACTCAATAATCCTAAACTAGTTCTCAATGCAGACAAAAGTTAATTCATTCTCTACACAAGAGCCAAAAATGTTGATTATAATATCGTATTATCTCTACCACTAATAGTAGAAACACTGAAAGGGTCACAAAGTATCTTGGAATCTGGTATGATGAGATAACTTTTAAATATCAAATCTCTAAACCTGTGACCACCTTCAGGAAGAAAATCAGCTTCTTCTACGAAACAAAACAGATGAGGCAACTTTAATTTCTGTTTAAGATTATGGTGAAATATTCTACATGGATTCAGCTGCAACCCTAAACTGCTGGATACAGTTTATTCACTCAGCTTTAAGATGTGTTGATTAATTTGCTTAAAAGTAAATATCATGAGCTGTATTTATTCATATGGTTACTTTTTACTTTTGCCATTTTCCAAATTTTCTTCCTATGTTTCTTATTTAAGTTTTCCTTGGTGTGTTTGATTGTTGTGTTTATTCTCTGTACTCGGTTTGAGGTTGAATGAATTGTTGCTGAATGTTCAATGGGTTTTGAATGATTTGCTTAGTTTAAATTCCCATATGACAGTACATGCAGAGCAGGTTTGACGTACTCTCCTTCACTATCTTGACATACTTGGCAGTAAGTCAACAACAAAGAAAACATGACAAACTTTCCTAAAAACATATTTTTTATAGACGCTGTGTGTAGTTATATATTTTTCCCTTCAAATATAGAGCAGCTACACACATATGTTAGACAAATAAATCATCCTAAACTCTTTTACAAACCACTGTTACCACAGCAAAACTAGAGCTGGTTAGTTAGCTTAGTTTAGCTAACGTTACTTTGTGTTAGCTAGCTTACAGGCTGAGGAAGTAATTAGCTTTAACTCAAACAAATCTTTGTTTCCTTATTTGCAAACACGAAACGTTGTATCGCACCTACAAACCTTTTCAGTGTCCATAGTTTGTGTCAGGGAAACGTTGACGCTGGTTAAATACAGCGGCAACTCTGCCATCTCCGTCAGGAGTCAGGACCTCCACCTCACCACGATCCGGCTGTCGGCTAGCAACACTTCCGGTCTGACCTCTTCACAATAAAAAAATTTACATTATTATTTTTTTGTTATTCAAATAATTATACGTGAAGTAATGCAATGCATTGCACATATATTACTTGTATTATTACTATTACTATTATAATTTTTATTTTTATTATTATTATTATTTTGTAACTTCTATAAACAGCATAAATGTTAGAGGAAGTAACTATATATATATATACACATATAAATATATCTAGTTACTTCTCATGGCGCAAGTAGACTGACTAATTTTAAAGGCTCCTCCAAATGTGACCAACAAATGTGTCTTTCCATCCCTAAGAAACGACGGTTCCAGTGGGTGGATCCTTCCTGGACCAGCCTATCCCAGGATTCATTGCATTTAAGTGACGAGGCAAGGTGATGGCACCGACAAGTAAAGAGGCGTCCGATGCTTGAGTATCATGTTTCAACGGTACAAATGTTAATAAACCATGGGGCATGAAAACGTACATTTGGGGCAGGGCAAGCTAGTGACAATACAGATAAACTGAACAAGAAAGAAGTGCAACGGGAAACAATATGAGTGGATACGAAACATTTAACTATTAAATATAACCAGAGGACAATAATGCACTGGTGCAGAGTGCAAAGGTTTCTCAAACCAAAATGGATTATGATTCATATGTGGTGTACATTATTTTAAATGTGTTCATTATTTTAAATCCAATTGTAAGTAATGAAGCTCAGAGTTGGATTGGACGAAAATGTGAAACAGTCCAAAATAGTCTGGACTATACGTGGATTATCTGTTTAACCACTTGATGTCACTGCTTTGCTTTAGAATCATTCTCCAGAATGCTTTAGCCTGTTTTCTGTCTCTCTCTCTCTCTCTCTGTGTGTGTCTCACTGGGATAAAGCAGTTTAATCAGACTTTGTATGACAACAGCTGTTTCTGTCATTTTGTTTTCAACCACTGGTAACCTCTGCTTTATTTCGAAAGTACTAACCGGAAGATAAGTTTAGCTTTACTGCAGTGGGGCAGGATCCTCTCCGGTGTTTTTGTCCAGTCCACCGAGCTCACGACAATGACAGCGAGGAAGTCTGGCTCCCGCCTGGAGACGGAGATCGAGCGGTGCCGCTCAGAGGGACAATGGGACAAGATACCGGAGCTAGTGCGGCAGCTCTCGGCCAAGCTCATCTCAAACGGTGAGAAACTGCTGGTTCGTGGACTGGGCCTTGTCCCTGCGCTCATGTCCTCTACTTCCGGACAGGTGATGGGAGTTTATCCAGCACTGCTTAGAGCCTGTTAGCTAGCAAAGATCACTATTGGTTTATTTACACTGGATGTTTTTGCTCTGGACACACTGACATAATGCTAGTTTGATTTTTAAAAAGGGATGGATTCAACTCTCTGAGCTCCAGTGGTCTGATAGACCGCTCAGGTCACTGGTCCAGCTCTCCCACCAGGAGGAAGTCCACTGGAACCAGCTGAGTGCACAAGCTGATAGATGTTGAATGCACACATTGGTTGTCGTTTTGGAATAAAGCGTCAGCTAAATGACATGTGATGTAATGTAATGAATCACAGCTAGCTCTGCTATGTGGCTAAGCTGCGTGATGGCTACATGCTAGCTGTCAAACTGCAGGCTATTGATGCTAAACTGCACCACTGACAGTACAGTGAACTATTATTAATACTCCACACTGTGCTTTCTTCACATTTATATTTCCCATATAGCATCCTACTTGGACTGATCTGGCGTTTGTACTTCTAATATATTCTCATCACTTTTATATTTAAATATACTTCCTGATCAATAGACTTTCAAAAATTGTGAACCGGCCACACAGGAGATACTTTACTCCTTTCATATACTGTTAACTGTCTTATATACAGCCTGCTCTTGGTAGTTAATGAATTTCACTTACATAAACACTTAAACCTGTGATTCATATTTCCTATTAGGTCCCTGACAAGATCATTGTATATCAGTGTAATATAGTTATTACTAATCAGCATCAAGATCAAAACATCAATTGCCCTAAAAGTCTAATATTGATAGCTCAAAGCTCTTTACAGTAGAGTTTTGCCATCCACCCATTCTCACACACACACACACACACACACACACACACACAGTGCAATCAATCATACACAGCCGTCACAGGCACATTTTGCTACAGTATCTGGCCCAAGGCTCGCAGCCCCTGTTTAGAGGATGAAGAAAAATCAATTAATGTTGTTTTAAACAGAAAAATATTCCAAAAGCTTTTGTTTTTTGAAAGTTTTAAGTCTCGCATTTGTTGCGCTGAATAAATGTGATTATAACTTACACCAACACTGATTCATTTAATGTTTAGTAATAGCAAACACAACCACCTGCTACTTTTCTGTTTAAGTAGATGTGAAAATCACAGTCGATTCCTGACTGTTGTGGAAAATGCTGCCATTGTGGAATGTCAGCATGACTGTACTTTGGCATATGAGAGCTATTAGCTCTGCTTACTGACTAGGATCAGTTTTAAGTGTTGAATAAGACGATTAGTGGTCAGTTCACCATTTGCTCTGCCAAACACACACTCGCACACGATTTTGGAGCTTGTGACTATTCATAATTCTGGCCTGTATGTGTGCCAGTAAAGCAGTGTCTATTGATGTGTTTCTTACAGTCTCAATCAAGCATATCAATTCATTTTAGATTGACCCTAGTTTGGCAGTAGACTGACCTTAAAACCTTATTCAGTAATCCTTAATAAGCCATATATTGTCCTAAGATGACTGTATATTTTCTCCAGACTGAACCATACTCTATTTATGTCAAATCTGTAACAATGGTGCAGCATTAATGGTCTTTACACTTTCTTGATGTGTATTTGTAGATGACCTTGGGGAGCTGTTGCTGGGAGAATGCAAGCTTCAGACATACTTGAAGGAGAATCCCATCAAACAGGGATCCAGTCCCCGGGGCCCACGGCCAAAACTGGTGGAAGTCAGGAAACACCTCACTGCTGCTCTGGACAGACGGAACCTCAAGGTAACCAATGATCGACTGATTGATGAGTGACAGCTGAATGAATTAGAGGAGATTTTTGTAGTTTCATAGCAAATTAATTTTCTCAGTTCTTTTTCCTCATTTAGTCATTTTCAGATTTTGTATGGTATCTCCAATTCTATGTTTGAAGTATTGTGCTGTTAGATCGGATGTTTTTGGTGGAATTCATGCTAAGATGACATTATAAATTCCTATCTCTATTGCATCGTCTTTTTCAACTTAAGTTAAAGATGGAAACCCTGTTCATAATTTTTTTTCTCTGGAAATTCCTTAGCTTTGAGTGGAATATTAACCCAGTTCCAACCTGGTATTCACATCCATCCTGAGTGATCCAGTCACAAGTGGTCAGCGCAAATGTGTCCTTAGATCTGATCACTCAGACCACATACAAATTTGGCCTGGGCCTCATATTAAGGACAGTCTGCTCAGAAGATGAACAAAACTTAATTTTACCCATTTGGTCTCCATACATTGAAAAGATTTTGCTTTGAGGTTACTGCCACTATATCAACACTGACCACCACATAATGATTTTCTTTCCAAATGGGTAAAATGTAATTGCCTGAGAGAACTGCATTGATTCTCTCAGCCCGTCCTGACACGCACTCACACATTGACGCTCGCATCAGTCACATCTGTTACATATCCATACATAGTTTGGTCTATGGCATATAAAGTGGGGAAGTGAGCTTCAATCAAATAAATCACAGGAGACACATTTAGGACACATTTTAATACCAGGTTTGACCATATGATCTTGGAATTGTTAACTTCCTGTTCTGTGTGTTGATGGACAGAAGGGTTTCCACATGGATGTATGGAGCATGCTCTTGAGTGACGATGTGCTTTCCTCTAATTTGATAAAAACACTTCCCATTCTTTGTTCTACAGGCCGACTACCTCCTGGAGGCTAGCGTGCTGATGGCTAAACTCTGCTATGTTGAAGGAGAATACAGAGACGCTTTAGGTAATACACGCTATTACAATCAATCAATCAATCTATTTTATTTGTATAGCCCATATTCACAAATGACACATAGGGCTTGACAATGTGTGACAGCCTCTGCCCCCAACCCTCAGCAAGAGTGAGGAAAAACTACCCAAAAAAACCCAGAAGCCTCAGAGAGAGCGCCAGTTATCAATGTGTAATATTCATACATACAAAAATGACCACTAATCATTAAAACATATATGTATAGATAAGATAAGTTAAAAATGTATTGATCCACACACCAGGGAAATCCAGTAGTTCCAGCAGCAGGCAAGCCAGAATGAGGTAGACAGGAGAATATTAATATATATAAGGCTGTAGAATAAAGATAAACAAATTATACAAAATACAAATTGTAGACATGTGCATAACATACACCTTTCACTGTAGAAGTGGTTTGAATAGAAATGTTATAAAGTGAAGTGCAATCGCACAGGATGATTGCACGAGCAAGTAGAAAAAACTTTTGTACAATAGTATAAGGACATATTGTGATGTGCAAATAACACAAATGAGCAAAAGGCTATTACACACGATTTCTTTAAGTTTTGATTCCTTTTATATTATTTATTAAAAAACTGTAATTAATTGTATATATGAAATATCGCCATATCAAATCATTAAATGTATTTTCTAATACAATAAATTTGTTTTCATAGGTCACTACACCAGAGTAAATATGGACGACATGCAGCTGGCGGGAGCTCCTGTGTATAAACTTTCCATGATAGCAGAGGCTTATGCTACTAAAGGTCTGTACACACACACACACACTCACACACACACACTCTCTCACACACACACACACACACACACACACACACACACACACAGCTTAGTCTCTGCAGTACCACTTCTCTCCACGTGATGTCATAGTCTCACTGCTGATCAACAGCTGTAGTTTAACATAAGGAGTAATTATATAAATAAACCGCTTAATAATGTTTATTCTGTTGATATTTTAAACAAAAGACCACACACTGGTAATTGACTCAGGGCCTTTGTCACATTTTGTTTCTTTTCTTAGGACTGTGTCTAGAGAAGGCCCCAGCTACTTCTCCGACTCTGTCCAACAGGAACACAGGCTCTCCATCATCTAATAGGAGCACAACAGACAGAGACCAAGAAATCATCACATGCTATGAGAAGTCTGGAGACATCGCTCTTCTGTACCTGCAGGAGGCTGAAAAGGTGTGTGTGTCTGTGTGTGTGTGTCTGTGCTTCCCTGAGGGTGTGTGATGAATATTGCACCACCAACAGCGTGCAAGTTTGACTAATGCATTACCACCCATGACAACCAAATGGCAAACAAATATCTTTGTCTTTATTTGGAGACTGTCTCTTGGGACACAGACTAGGCTGGCAAGCAAAAGTACAATATAATAAAAGATGGGAGGATCCATATAAAAGATTCCCAACTTCAACATTATACTAAAAGTCATGTGAGATATATCCAATCAACTCATCTAACAAAAGGTGTGATAATAGTAGTAATGGGATATACGGTATAATTATAAAAATGCAATGCATATCTGGTCAAATTCAAAAACTAAGGAGAAACATTGTGAACAGGAGGAACATTTAAACATAAACTACAAAATATTTAAATCTAAAAATAGTCTTTAAACTTAGACATAGATTAGTTTAAACTGTTTCTAATTTCTCTCCTTACCCCTGTGTGTGTTTTTCTGCAGGCCTTGTCAGCAGGGATTCAGAATCGCAGCCCAAAACCCGGGCCGACGGCCCAGGACCAGGAGCTGGGCTACTTCCTGGAGACGGGCCTGCAGAGGGCCCACGTCATCCACTTCAAGAATGGGTGAGCAAGGGAAACAGATGGTGGTAGATAAATATAAGAGGCAGATAAATGTGAGAAAGCATAACAAAGACTTTTTACCTTTATTTACTCTGCTCTGAAATGTTGACCTGTTTTCTTATTTAGAAAGGACGTCATTTGTCCAAACAGCCTCTAAGAAAAACCCTTGTGGGCACTTTCCACCCACTTTGCAAAGATGGTGTTACAAAGCAGGTGGTTAAAAGCGTGAAGACAGTTAAATAACATTCTCAGTGCAGCTGAAAGAAGTCCCCACGCTTTTGTTGTTTTAAGTACAACATGACTGTTGGGATAAGATATAGAATCCTTATTGAAGCCTCATGTGATGGCTTTAAATTTAGAAAAAGTAGATGATTTTCTTTACTGACATCGTCTTACTCCATTTCTGAGATTTATCTATAAAATGTGTTCTTGTTTGAAGACACCAGCATGAAATGTTTACAATATATGAAAAAACTTCAAGAACCAAAGCCCTTAGACGTGGAAGGCAATATTCAGGATGTACTTTGTTTTAAACTTTAGACATCATACTGAAAACTACTAACATCTGCTATTGATGCTACTAAATATTCCCAGTCAGTGACTCACACAAAAAACTTGAAAAAGTTTTGGACATCGTGTGTTGTACATTTTGAAATATCTTGTACTATCATAACTGCAGATACTGACGAGTGTTTTTCTTCCTATTTCCCGTCTATATTGCCATAGCAACCTCACAAAAGGTGTTGGCCGGTTTCGAGAGATTCTTCGGGCTGTTGAGACCAGAACTACACAGAACCTGCGCATGGTGAGTGATGTGTGGGAAGGTCACCTATTTATTTCACTTAGAGTTTATTAGATTTTTGTATTACATGATAACAGAAGACTGCAGATCCCAGTGGTAAAATGAAGTAAATTTAGCGCCAAGTTAACAGATTGCTGCTGTGTAGGTGCCAAAGTATCTTTTTATTAATGTGTATGAATATGTGTGCATGCAGACCATAGCCCGACAGCTTGCAGAGATCTTGCTCAGAGGAATGTGTGAACAGAGTTACTGGTCCCCTCTGGAAGACCCGCCCACGGTGTCACCATTGGACGATCCAACGCGGCAAGGACATACTCAGAGCAAGAACTACAATCTAAGCCGACGCCCACGAGTGTACTCGGGAGAGAAGTAAGTGATAATGTTTTTCTTGATGCTAAACTTGGAGAATGGAGAAGAATCGCCAACATGGTTCTAAAATTAAAT
Source organism: Pseudopleuronectes americanus (assembly GCA_038501795.1). NCBI lineage: Eukaryota > Metazoa > Chordata > Actinopteri > Pleuronectiformes > Pleuronectidae > Pseudopleuronectes > Pseudopleuronectes americanus. The sequence continues at coordinate 4,613,607 of CM076726.1, forward strand.
CTGTTGCCAGTGGAATTTTTCACCTGTAACTCTCTGCATCTTCTGCATCACTTTTCACTTCATTCTCCCACTTTCTCTTAATGTCTTTAGTGTCCGTTTTAACTTGTTCCACATTCCAATAGGCCACTTAATGTTAGACTGCAGAGTGATTATTACTAAGTTTGACTTGTGTCCAACTGAAATACTTGTGGCCTTGTTGTGAAAACCCAATGTAAACACACTTCAACCGAAGGCAAGGAAAAAACTGGGATGGTTTATTTAAGGGGGTCAAGCAAAACAGTTATCCAAACACCTTGGCTTGGTCCATCACCAGCTTGGTGATACATAAAGCCCAAATATCTGTTACCTTTCCATTGTTCGATTCACACTGCCAGTTGCAGGTTGCACGTTTCATGCGGGTCACGGTCAAAAACTCTGCTCCACAGACTTCGCTCATAAAACATCTAGTTACGCATGTGCACTAACGCAAATGTCGTAAACGATAAGCCGTAAAAGTAAATATTAGCAAATACACAATACAAATTATACTATAACTCTTGTATAAGTTTGAATCACACAAGTGACATATCCCACCAACATTAATACTTAGGAACACAAAAATGCAGGTTGCATTTACCATGTCTGACTCCATCATTTTAACACGTGGTGCTTTTCTCTCGCTCAGTTTGTTTTGTCCTCAGGAGAATACAGAAGAGGCATTGCTGCTGCTGCTCATCAGTGAATCCATGGTGAGACACAAACACCCAGTGGAAAATCACACTAGCCTTAAAACATTGGATCCTCTACTATATCATGTTCGTGTTTTAACAACTATAAACTAATATCTGTCCTTGTGTGAATTTGCGATTCAGGCTAACCGTGATGCCGTCTTGAGCAGAATTCCTGAACACAACAATGATCGTATCATCAGCCTACAGTCGGCGTCTGTGGTGTATGACCTGCTCACTATAGCTCTGGGGAGGAGGGGGCAGTACGAGATGCTGTCAGAGGTGAGTAATATTACCATCACGGTGATAATTATAGTGTTGAAGTACCAAACAACCATTATACACCTTACTAAAATTGAATAGGCTTTAAAGTGCTGGTGATGGTTGAATTTAGCACTAGGTCAGTGCCTGTTCTACACCTGTCTGTTCTCTTGGCTTGTGTTAATGTTCCAGAGCTGCTTCCGAATGATTCCTTGACATTAATGAGTCCCCCTGTAACAGTTTTACAATATAATGTCACTTTTAATTGTTTGTGTGCTGGATGTTGTGTGCAGAGCCTTTTTATTAACAGTCTGTGGTGTAGAGTGAAGTCAGACTTTTTTGTGTTCATCCTACCCAGTTTATATGCAGTGAAGATTTTATCAACATTGGGTTTTTTTTACATTGCATGTTAGCTATTTCAGATGTCTTTAAAGAAGTCAACATAATCAACTCAGCTCAACATGATGCTTTGCAGCAACAAAACGAACATTGTGGTTTTACTTTGAATACAAATGCCAAACCGGAAGTCTCCATTAAAATAAAAATAAAAAAACTCAGAACTGGATGTGGAGTTAGTAAGTAATTAAAATTGATGTACCCTAATGATTCTAATGAAATATGTCCTTTGTCTAATCTGTCTAGTGTTTGGAGAGGGCCATGAAGTTTGCCTTTGAAGAATTCCATTTGTGGTACCAGCTCGCCTTGTCACTAATGGCAGCTGGCAAATCTGCTCGTGCTGTTAAGGTCCTTAAGGAGTGTATTCGTCTAAAGCCTGATGACCCCACCATCCCTCTGCTGGCTGTCAAACTGTGTATCGGAGCCCTGCACTGGGTAATGGCCATTCTACAGACATGAACTCAAACAGTGCTGACTTATAAAGCATCTCGGTTATTTTAGAGACTTCTGGCAAAGTCTTATTACGCTATATTTCTGTGTATGTCACTTTTCTTTGTTCCACCCTCTATGTTTTCTAAAATCATTTTAATTTTATTTATTTATTTATTTTATTGCCAACTCCCCTTCCTTTTTTCTCTCTTTATTATATTTCTACTCAAACAATTCAGCTGGATGACGGTGAGTGCTTTGCTAAGATGGTGATTGACATGGGGGAGAAAGCCGCTGAGTTCAGAGCCAAAGGCTTCTTGGCCATTGGGCTGGTTTACAGCCTCAAAGCCACTGATGGTAAGTCCGAATTTTATTTGGTTTTGCTTGTTATTGTACATTGATTGGAAAGGATTAGAATCTAACTTTAATGAAGCACTTTGTTGTTTCTTTTTTCAAAGAGATGCAATAGAAATGCGTTTCCTGTTTTGTGGATTGTGGCTGTTTTGATTGTTTTGTCTGTCTCTGTGTCTGCGTCTCTTTAGCCTCCTTACGAAGCATGCAGGAGGACTACCAGAGGAAAGCTTTGGGTGCCTTCCAGAGGTTGGGACTGAGCCATGTTGCTCTCTTTCTGTTTTCTGTTTTACTCCCACATTCTCCACACAATTATTTTTGACTGGAGCTTTTGCTTTTTTCCAATGTAACAACATGAAGACTGGTATAAAGACACAACCCTATAAACCCTTTATCTTTTGACACACTGAATATGTTTGTATCTGTGCAATCTGCGCACTAAGAAGATTGATTGGCTCTCACTTCTGTCCTTAGACTACGTCCTTCGATAAAAATGTTCTGATAGTGTCGTTAATTGTGTCTAAATGTTTAAATGGCAGTGTTGTAGTTGTTAACTGTTTCTAAATATTTCAATGTGCTCTGGTTTTATTGCTTCCATATCATATTACTTTGCAGTCTTTGCTAGCTTTTTACTATTTTGCTGCTCTAACGACCCAATCTCCCCCAGGAATCTTTAAAGATTCATATAATCTTATTTAATTTCTTACTCAGCATGTCTGAACACAAACCCTCTCTCTCTCTGCGTAGAGCTCAGAGTCTGTCTTCAACTGACCACCTGGCAGCCTTCTACTTGGCACTGCAGCTTGCTGTGTCCAGACAGGTAAGACACTGTGTCACAGTAAAAACTGGGTACAATTGTTTTTGAATGTTGACATTTTAGAGGTGAATAAGCAAAAGGTTGGAAGCATCAGGGAATTTAAGACTGTAAACTTTACATGAAACTGTTTATCTCCACTGTAGTTAAACCCTCAGTCTGTATATGTGTGTGTGTGTAGATCCCAGAGGCACTGGGGTATGTTCGACAGGCGCTGCGGCTTCAAGGGGATGATGTCCACTCCCTTCATCTGCTGGCCCTGCTGCTCTCTGCTCAGAAACACTACCACGACGGTCTCAATATTATAGAGATGGCCCTGTCCGAGTATCCGGAGAACTTCAAGTAAGATCCACACACAATTGCTACGTACACACACGTGTATTTACTTCCATTTCATTAGACCTAGCTTTAGATTACTGTGTATTTAAGTGTGTGCTTTATCCTTCAGTCTATTGTATACCAAGGTGAAACTTGAGTCGATGTGCAGAGGACCAGAGGAAGCTCTGCTCACCTGCAAACACATGCTGCAAATCTGGAAGAGCTTTTACAACCTTACCAACCCCAGGTACGCACAAACTCTCAAAATGCAAAAATGTGTTTTGATGTCATTCCTCATTCAGATTTTGTATCTTTTTTTTTAAAGTTCTTAGTTAGTTCCATACTAAGCCATTTTCACACATGAACAACGTAGCAGGAAATCCTCCGGTCTTTTTGCATATATGTAGTGCATTAGAAAGGTCATCAACACTTGTTCCTACATAATAGTTTGCGTCAAATGATAAATTATAAACTTAACTGACAATGAGTTTGTTTTTGTTTATATTATCATACATGGAGGAATACTGTGTATGTTTCAGAGTTAGATGTATTGAAATAAGTTATAAATACATTCATAAAGATGTACTATAAAGGGTTATTTTGAATTTAGGAAGTGTTAGTGCAACTAGTTACTGTTTCTCACAGAAAGTAATTAAGAGGACAAGAGGAGGCTAATAAACCAAAGTATTTATTGGTACTGGAGACCATGTTTGCTTAGCAACTCAAAAATAAAAATAAAAAATTAGCAAAGACTCATCTGTCACATTTGTCTGTGTGTATTTGTGCCCCTGTTTACATAAATGCATGTTTTATGGCAGTGATTCAGGGCGCGGCAGCAGTTTGTTGGATAGAGCCATGGCAGACAGACGACAGCTCAACGCCATGACTCTTCCTGACTTCAGTGACCCTGAAACTGGTAGGCACACACACGCAAACACACACGCACACACACACACCTCAACATCTCCCCAGTGAAATACATCCAGTTGTGCAACGTTTCTCAGTATACAAAGATTCAAACACAGACATAACTTTGTATCTATGATAGTGACCTTGATGTAATTTTGTATTTGGAATATCAGCTAATTTCAATGTAATTGTGCAAAGGAAATCACGATTGAGACATGGCTTATTCTTACTTTTTTAGTTTAATAAATTCCTTAGCTACACATGGCATACTATGTCTGTGCCCACTCTTCTTTGCCGTGCCTTTGCTTTTTTGCTTCATCATTCTTATTATTTAACTTTATTATACTGTTAGTCAAAAAAAAATTAGATAATTCTAGAATAAAACCTTTTTTTATGTTGTTCATTTTTCTCTGTCCCTTGTTTGATGTCAATCATTGCTGTTTTACTTCCTTTGTTTTCCTCTCAGCTTCTTCCTCTTCTCACTCTGGTTCTGAAGCAGTATCCCCCACCTCCCCATCCACCATTTCCCCCTTCTCATCTCCGCCACCCTCCCCTTTCTTTCCTTCATCTCCTTCCTCCCCTTCGTCCCCTTCCTCCCCTGTGTTCATCCTCCAGCCTCCTCCACCACCCAAAAACCCATCCATCCTCCCGCCTGTTCCACCTCATCCCCCCCCCTCCTCCACCCACAAAGACCAGGACTCACTCGTTTTGCAACCACGCAACTCTTCGCCAACTTTCCTACAACCGTAATCTACCCTTGTGTCCAGTTGCCCTGTAGCATGGTGTGGAGAGTGACCTAGAAAATATGCAGCTTTTGGGAGATTGGCTCGTTGGTCAATTTTCACATTTAGTAATGAGTGCATTTCCAGTAATATGTATTGACGATACATTAATTTGCTGAAGAGGGAGAGGAGCAAAGAGAGGTTCCTTGTTTCATGTGTTCCTGGACAATCTAGACCTATAGAGGCATAACTAAGAGCTGGTACAAGACAGACCTGATCCAGCTCTAACAGTAGCTTAATCGAAAAGGAAGGTCTTAAGCCGCCTCTTAAACATAGAGAGATGGTTTCACAGGACAGGAGCTTAATAGCTGAAGGCTCTGGCTCCTGTTCTTCTTTCGGAGACTTTAAAAGTGCAATAGATGTCGTGTGTAGCAAAGCTAAAATAATTAGATTTAAAACAATACATCAATATTTAAACAAGCTAGTGGATGATGGACATGTGTCCCCGGAAATCATTCAGGTTGTGGTGTGATAGATAGGAGCTGGGTGGTTGTGTATTAGTCGGTCTGAAAGTCACACAGGCAAAGTTGCAATGATAGATAGCGGTGGCCGGTGATTGATTTGCTCGAGGAACTTGGGCAGAAAGAGTTTTGGTCAGATATGGTGATGTGATGTCTTGACAGTGTGGGTAAGTGGAAGTGAAAACTTGTTTATGGTCTTTTATTCACCTTGGTTGACACAGGATTTAGACATCAGTTATGTTGTTTTTTGACAGCACCGGAAATATTTGTTCACAGATCCAACCCTTACGATCTCTTCACATCTATCTGCTCTCCCCAGCTCTTTGTCTCTTTGTTAAAATTGGTCATCCTCCTTATCTTTCTTTTTTCTTCTGTGAAGCTTTTTCAGTTAACATTCATTTGTCTCGTTTCCCACTTCATTTTCCAATTTGTTTCATTCTGACAAAAAACAGAAGTATAAAGAGCCTGTGTCTTCTGATGTGGTTTCAAAGGCGACTGTGAAGAACAAAAATCTCCTCTCTCTGCTGCACAGTCATCCTCTGTCGACTGAGGCATCTTCTTTCTTCGCATTATGATATTTCTTCTCTGACTCTTCCTCTCATTCAATCATTAACAGTCATCTTTCTGTTTTTCCCCCCAATCCCTCCTTCTTTTCAAGACCGCCTTCACAACGCTAACATTCTTGGTTTTTCCTCCATGTTTTCTGTTTGTAAGTAGCCATCAAACGTCCATCTGACCTTCTCTATCCCATCCATTTCCCATCTGTCCATCCGCCCTGTTGACTTTCCATTTTCCCAATGGGGTTCAGATGTATGTACGATATGTGTTCAAAGACAATATGTACATATATCCTCTGCTTTAACTTGATGTCTGCAAGCACATTACAGGAGATGTGAGGAGCTTTTAGTCGTGTTGATGGTACAGTATGTCAGCTGTATTTTGTTATTTTCACAATGAATATGCAGCTGATGAATTTACCTAAACGTTAGGGTCACAGAAATGGCATCAGTGAAAGCAATCCATAAGAAAACATATAGCATCACATCTACCACTTTCTCCAGCTGTTCGGGAGACTAATCACTGACTGAACAACGCTTCACGCTTTCACTGTCAGGTTTGCATCTTACTGTCTGTATGAGATACAGGTCTCACTAAGCACGACAAGAACAGTTTATCCATTGAAAACCTTGTATTATTATATTAGAGTTTTTATAAGCCTTTGGGTAAACTGGCTGAAAATTTCCCTTTGCAAAAAATATTTTGATATCTATCAAAATGATGTTAATTTAGGGATCAATTAATGACTTATGTCAATGTATGTGTGCAAGTATTTAAATGGGATGGATTAAGTTGGCTGCTGCCATCTTATACGTTTTTGCTTGTAGTCTATCCTTCGAACTCAGGATACTCAGCTGCAAATGTGTTTGTGTTGTGTGTGTGAGAGAGAGACATTGTATTGTCGTTTTCCTAAATCCTCTTATCAGCAAAACACTTGTCCTCTTTTTAGACACACACACACTCACACGCACAGAGCTTTAATGTTCAAATCTCCTTCATCTTTTACACGTTGGTAGTTTGTCTCCCTGGACACACGGACACTCCGTCCTTATTGATGCAGTAAATGGAGAAACAGGACAGACAATGTGAAACCAGAATAAGACAAGGGGACAGGAAATCTTTCCTTAAATCAGATTAAAGCTTTTATTCCAGCCCTCTGTGGCCACCAGCCACCTTTCATTTAGTCCACGTTTCAGGCTAGAAAGGCTTATCTTTATATTATCTATTCCCTCTAGGCTGGAAATGACAAAACAGTGCAATTCAGAATTCGGTCTTGATAACTGAAATCTGCAAAATCATAAATCTGTGTTTTAGTTCCATGAAAACATGGAAAGCTAACTAATGACTTTAAAGAGATAATCCACCGCTAATCTATCTATTAAGTGTCCAGCAAACTCAAGTGGTCTCACATCTTGATTACAAATGAACCCTGAATGTGTCTCCTGTGACCAGACCACCTGTGATCAGATCTCACTTTCCCGCTCTGCAAATAATCAAGTACGTAATTTGTCTCCGAGAAGACCAAACTAGGTTGTTTTTAGCCAGTCTGAGTTTACAGCTGTGTCCGATGTCAGTGTTTGGCTTGAATGAATGCAATCATTATGTGGTGATCAGTGTTTATATCGTGGGCACTGAGGATATTAAAAATACATTTTATTAATAATGAAAATAGCAGGTCAGAGGACGAAGTGAGTGAAACTCAGGGCATATTTTTGAGGCATTTGGGTGCGTTCAGATCTGAACTTACCGCTGACCATTTGTGATCAGATCACTCAGGATGGATGTTCAAAACAAGACAATAACTTCACTGACACTGAAGTCTCATGGAAGCACCATATGCAGCTGTACATTGTTTAGGTGAAATAATGATCTGTGCTGTTAATTTACCAAAGTGAACTGTGCTGCAGCGACGGTTCCTATGATTGCATATTCAGGTATATGCAATATGTAACTTTCAACAATATATTAATATGTGGGACACATTATAGGAGTTTTCCACCAATAAATCATGTTTTGCCTTCACAGATCTGCAGTGCACATCTGCAGTCCAATGCGGAGGCTATTTTGCATCCATGTAACAATCTGATACAACTTGAACGTAGAAGCAAAAATATCACAGTCTCTTCCTTAGACTACTAATCAGCAGTGATGCAGTGTTTTTGCATGGTGGTGCTGATATTAATTCACTCTAACCTGGTGGATCCAGGGCCATAACACTGTGTGTTGTAACGTGTGGAATGGTGTGGACTGAAGTGACTGAAGAAGACTGTAGTGCAGGCACAGGAAACTGTATGCCAGTGTGGAGTCTTGAGCTTTTGGCTGCATCAAACCCTCCAGATTTCGTGAAACCTTTTATTTTTTTTAAATTGTGGAAATTAAAAAAAATAATGTGATTGGCTGATTTAAAACCCTGCATTGTGGCACATGGCTATCCTAACACTGCCGTAGCAGTAAGTCAGCACTTGGGAGATAGTGTGTACGTTGGTTAGTAATGGATTCTTTCCCTCCAGGTTCGGTGCACGCTACTTCCATAGCAGCCAGTCGTGTGGAGCAGGCTCTGTCTGAGGTGGCCTCCTCCCTGCAGAGTAGTGCCCACAAGCATGGACCGCTCCACCCCTGGATGACCCTGGCTCAGATCTGGCTGCATGCAGGTATGCACATAAACATTAAAATAAAATTATACTAACAGGATTTACAGAGAGAGTGAAACTAAGTGAAGGTTGACTAGAACCTACAGTCCCCTCATGAAACCATAGTTAATAGTTAAAGTTAAGAATGTCACCTAAAGAGTTCATACCTCCACCAAGGCCCAACTGTCCCCTAATGAAAACCACTAGGCCCTGAACTTCGTTTGGCTCTGCATCAAATTACACACACTCAAAAATATCAGAAGACTAAATGTCCCTTTTTCATCAAGATCATTTAGTAATTATCTGGGAATCTGGGAAAAATGTATTTTCCTATTTCCCATCGCTTCCACAGACGGGGGTTAAAAACATAAACAAAAAATATGTGCTATAAAGTCAACTTAGTATTCAGTAGGTGACTTGGTTAATGTGCCTTAATAGTTTCTGTGAGTTTTAACAATCCACTGTCTCTATCTGTTGACCTATACCTGTCTGAGGTGTGTTGGGTTACAAAGTCAAACACAAGGCTCATGTAGCATTTGTCTGCTGTGAACCTGAATATGTCTTAAAGCCCGTCTCTTTGTGGACAAGTCAGTCAACAGAAAAAGTTTGTAAATATATTTCACTCCATTTAAGTAGAAGAAAGTATATAAATAACTTTTTATTACACAGTGACAAAGAGCATTTAGCTTGTCTTGCTGTAAACCGGTAAACTTGAGGTTGTAGTGAGTGTTCTGGCATCAGCCTCCAGGATTGTATCCAACAGTAAGTTTCTATTTTCCTTGGAGTTCAGCAGCAGATGCTTACAGACACCCAGAGTGCACGTAAACAGATGCAGGAAACGTGCACACACATGTAGACCGAGGTTTGTTTTGTTGCTCCTGGTTATCTCTCTAGCTGCTTCCTGGCAGAGGTGGTCATTTCCAGCCTGGCGACACAGCTAATGTAATCTTCCAATCGCAGCACAGAACAGGCACAGATCAAAGTCATTTCCTCTTTCTCTCTCACTCACTGCTGGTATCGTTGTGTGTTCACCACAGCAATACAAGGCTGAATTAACTTGGTACTGAAAATCATTTTCCTGCAGCCCAGTTTGACAGGTTTAGAAATGTTACTTATTTTGTTGCAGCGTCCTCTTTGTACTGTATCACATCAGTATATAGGAACTGCAGTCTAAATATGATATAATGGACACTTCCAGTTGTATTTCAATTTTAGTGATATAGAACCTTTAGCCAAAAATACATTTGAGATGCATTGAATAACACTAAAGGAGACTTGGTGCATTGATGTAGTTTGTTTATCTAAACTCAGAGTTAAACACTCGAATGTCTCCCTCACTGTCTGTGTTTCTTTCTTTTAGCTGAGGTGTACATCAGCATGTCCAAACCTGCCGAGGCCTCAGCGTGCACCCAGGAAGCCGCCAACCTCTTCCCCACATCCCATAATGTGCTGTACACGAGGGGCCAGATAGCCGAGCTGAGGGGCAACATAGACGAGGCAAAACGCTGGTATGAGGAGGCCCTGTCCATCAACCCCACACATGTCAAGACCATGCAGAGACTGGTAATACACAACACAGACACACACACACACACACACTCAGACTCTGATGTTCTCCTTTCGGCTCTGCCCTGTGTTTGGTCTCTTGGGAACATAACAAATTCTGTCGGTCGTGCAGCCTGAGGGTTTGTGTGTTTTATGTAATTAGCCACAGTCTCGTGGGAGAGTCCTGCCTAACCTTCTGTGAAGAGAGAAAACACTGCCTCCTTCTTTTCTCCTCTCTCTGGCCACATCCATACTACCAGGTTTTAGTTGGAAAACAGAAATCTAAAATGTCCATACAAGGGTTTTGGCTCTTAACAGTATTAATCCCTGGCCATACTAACGCTGAGAATGTGTGTGCCAATGTAAACAGGAAGCATTTGGTCGTTAGTTGCTGAATGCTGCAGAATGCTTGAATAATAGCTCG